>CM040426.1:157096213-157696213 GCA_022702705.1 Papilionanthe hookeriana x Papilionanthe teres
CGATTGCATACAGGGCAACCGAAATATTGCTATTTACAAATCAAACATCTGAGTGATTTTTTGAACTATCAAATTGATACATTTGTGTGCCACAATTGAATCATTATGAATTTGAAAAAAAAATGAAAAATAAGAGTAGGGAGCCTTTGGTATTTGAGTGAGAATTTGAAAAATGGACGAAAGATAGTGCTTCATTTGTAAATAACAATATTTTGGATGCCCTGCATGTACTCACCCCTAAAGCTAAACCAGTCCTCAAAAATAAGATAAAGAAAACACAACACAGATCTGATATTTCATCTTATATTACAATGCAACTACATTATACATTAAACCCAACCACAATACCGTGAACAAATGGCCTTGAAAATTAAAATTGTTCTAGAAACGAAAACCAGATATTTTGTTTCTTTAAACCAAAAACTTATGAAAAAAAGGGGGCAATTACGTACAGACCACCTGAAACTTGGTATTTACAAATTAACCACCCTCTTTCATCTATTTCTTAATTTCTCACTCAAACATCAAAATTCATGGCAAAATCTCAATCCATATTTTTCATTTTATCAAATTCTCAATAGTTTTATCATCACATACGTAAATACATCGGTTCGGTAGTTAAAAAAAATCGCCTGGATGGTTAATTTGTAAATATCAATGTCGGGCGTTCTGTACATAATCATCTCAAAAAGGGATAATTACATACAGACCACCCGAAACATGTATTTTTTCAACATTTTAACTTCCTCCAAATTAGGAAAACAAAAATGCTCAGAAATTCAAAATTCTTTTCCAAAATTAAGTACACAGGTTCCTAATTCACAAAATCATCCCTAATAAATATGGCAATAATTTAGGCACCTAAACATAGCTGTGGCTGTCTTTTCAAATAATTATGGCGTGAGAAAAAAAAAAAAATCAACTCACTGAGATTCTATCTTCATCTTCTTTGGATCATCTCTTTTATCATTACTCAGCTTACCCTCCCGACGTTCCCTCTTCAATCCCTTTATCTTATTAGATAAAGCAAGACCTCCAACCTAAAAAGCAGCTCAATTAAATCACATGGGATAGAGATGACGAGAGAAACTAAAGAAAGAAAATTAAGTAAAGATATCATAAATCAAATTTGATCATAGAGAACGTCAAAGGCACTGAGTTTATTTCATAGTACATTAATCTTTAAACAAATCCAATACTGAACCTCACAAAAATTGAATCAGGATTTATCATTTTTTGTTTGAGAAATTTACATACATACCACACATTCCTTCGTATTTACACATCTAACACCTTACATTTATAACACTTTGGTGCCATGAACTTATGCAGGAAAAGGTGTAATTTACCTATAATAAGTTGGTAGTAGTGGTAATTTTCTAGTGATATAAAAAATTAGGGTGTGATGCATGTAAATGTGTCATTTTAGGTGTTAGATATGTAAATACATTAGAATTGTGTGGTATGTAAATGCCCCTTGTTCTTCAAAATGAGAGTTAATAATCTGCATATGTTATTAAAAATATACCTCTTGATCTGGGATGTATATTTTCCCAACTTTACCCTGTACTTCATCTCGGCTGACATTTTTAATCTGCAAGAAAACGAAAAGTACCTATCAATATCTTTTGCAAACTGGGGTAGATTTGATGGTTTACATAAGTTGGCAAAATGTTTACATCATAATATCCGGACAAAAATTTCTCATAATGAATTCTATAGCTATTAAATTTATTTCAAAAGAGTTTAATATACGCATTACCTGATTAGCAATTGTATTGTACTAATCTCAAAGCAAATCTAATAATTGTAAAACTCATTCTGAATAAATTTGGATCAATTATCCTTGATATTTGTGATCCTTGGTTGTACAAGCACTATTTCAAGATATTCAATATATGAGCCATTTCCAACGGTACATAATAAAATTTGATTATATAATCCCTACGGAATGCAGGCCATGACAAATAACTACAGGAGGCAGACGCTGGTAGAAAAACAATCTGCTTCCAAATTCTGAGCTTGTCTTAATTGACTGAATTAATTAGCCTTTATAGAACAGATTAAAATGCCTATAAACTATGGTCAGAGGACTATGATTATCCAGCTAAAACAAAATAGAAAATTAAATAGAAGAACAAATATAACGCCAATAGCTTGAAGCTCAGAGAATTAAAGGTTAGACTAACCTTCTTCGGCTGTGTGGGTGCAGCTTTCATTGCTTGTTTCTTTAGACCTTCATTTGGGAGACGATGTCGCCGAACAACGAGATCCATGGAGGGACCAACTTCTACAAGCTCGATTCTAGGAATAGATGTGCCGGACTTCTTAAGTCGAATAGCGCAGTGTTTGAACAACACTGTAGTGGATGAAATAGCCGTGAACACAAATACCCTATCTACTCCAGTAAGGTTTAGATTTTCAACAACCTGCAAAACCAATTAGCTTTGTGAGTGAAAAAATTGGAAAAATAACAATATATGGGGGAAAAAAAAATAAGGGGCATTTACATGCAAACCACTCAATTCCTATGTATTTACATATCTAATATCTAAAATTTACATTTTAAATTTATACCATCCAAATTTTTCAAGTCACATAAAAAATACCACTATTTTAACTTTTAAAAAATGAAATACATCTTTTTATGCATAGATAAGGTGATGTGTGTATATATATATATATATATATATATATATATATATATATATATATATATATAAATTGAAGTTTAGCTGTTAGATATGTAAATACATAAGAATTAACTGGTATGTATGTAAACCTTCCAAATAAATTATAATAAGGATCAAACCTCTCCCTTCAAATGATCAAGTAAGACCTCCTTTAGATGCTTCAGTTCATCAACACTCTCAAAGCCTTCTCCTATAAAAGTAAAGAAGGGTTTTGAGCCTTGTCGAGGTGCTATCTTCTTGTCATATTTGAATGATTCAATAGGCGTGAAGTTCTCCACTCCAACTTCAACAAGATCATAAATGCGATGATCATACATCCGCCCAAAAATTAGATTGTTGGGCCTTTTTTTTGAATGTGAGCCAAACTACAGAACAAAACTCAGTTATATCTAATGATAAAGATCAACAAAAATGCCCCCTGAACAACAGCGAGAAATTATATAAAGCACCAAAAAAATAGACCTCAACCAAAGTATATACAAGCCGGAAAAGTTCCATTACATCAAAAGTTAAATGGTTCAAAACTGAAAAGAATTGTGTTCATCTGAATCCACAACCAAGTCAACAATGAAAAGATACAAAGAAACTACACTAATTTACCACTGAAGAATGTTCTTCTCAGAAAATTATATCAGCTCACAAAGAAATACAGAGAATTATTTTTTACATAAAGATCTCCCTTTAACTTAGTTGATAAAAACTATATTACACTTAAAAGAAGGTTTGAAATTGAAGCTTTTGAAGGCCATTAGACTAACTTCCTCATAGACAGCACGGAAAAGTTATCCACTAAAAGATTGTTTGATTGTACTTTAAGAAGATGGAAGCCAAAAATGAGAAGTGAGAAAGTGGACAGCCTCAAATTTTTGGTAGGACGGGATAAGAAAAAGGAAACTTCTTAGCAAAAAGTAATAATAATAATTCCTAGGCTCTAAAATCATTTACAGAGGTCATTAAATGAGATGCTCTCATCTTCCTAAAAAAATAAGTGCACAAGCATGCAGACAAACACTCTTGCAACCAAACAGTATAATGTATCATATGATATATTACAATAACATTTACAACATTTACATTATATAAATGGCATTACTATAAAATGCAATATAAATATTTATACCCTAGACAAATCATTCAAATATATTTATATTACTAATACAAAAGTACTCCTTAAAGTGAAAGGAATTTTTTATGAGATGGTGGTGAGACTTGCAATGATCTATGGAGCAGAACGTGGCCTTTAAAGGACAAGCATAAAACAAAGTTAAGTGTTGTTGAGATGAGGATAATTAGGAGGATGAGTGGGTTGACACTTAGAGACAAAATGCAAAAATCCATGATAGGGTTGGTGTAGTTCCAGGGGCGAACAAGATTAGAGAGAGCCAACAGAGATGGATTGGGGACATTAAATGTCGACCATCTTAGAAGCCGATTAGGAGAGTAGACATTTTAGATTCGACAGATGTTAAGAAAGACAGAGGTATACCAAAAAGACTTGTGTATATTGTATAAAAAATGATCTTAAGCTATTAGAATTAAATGAAAATATGACACTCAATAGGACGCAATGGAGAAAAGATTCATATAGCCGACCCCACTTAGTGGGATAAAGGCTTGTTTTTGTTATTGTTGTATTAATAATAAATATAAATTTTGCTATAATACACGCTGAAGTAATGTGTAAAGAAAATTATTTCAAATACATATAAATAAATTAACATGTTGATTAAATAAAAGGGTCATTTACATACATACCCCACAATTCTTATTTATTTACATATCTAACACCTAAAGTTTCATATGTACATCTTTAACACTCAATTCTTTAATATCACATAAAAAAATATCAATACACATTTTCATACATAAGTTCGTGTCACCAAAGTGTTATAAATTTAATAATGAAGATTTAGATGTAAGATATGTAAATACATAAGAATTGTGCGGTATGCATGAAAAGTTTCATAAATAAAATAATAATATTTAATCTATTATAATATGCAATTGAATGATTTGTATACATATATTTACAACAATACTCATGCATGCTTTTGTATTTATTCACGAATACCTACATTGTCATGGGAATTTATAAATTAATGATTAAATCGCAAAATAGTCCCCTGACTATGCCTGTGCAGCCAATCTAGTCCCAGAATACCATATGTCTCCAATTTACTCCTCCAATTTTACAAAATTCATCCAAAAGAGTTTTTCACGTAAACAATGTTATTGAAAATCTCAGTTTGGTCCCAAAAAGGATCATTTGGGATCAATATTATACAATCGGAGAACTAAATTGGAGAAATCTGATAATTTGAGACTAAATTGAGTTCATAAATTGTCAGCGACTGTGTTAGAGCTAAAACCATTAATTAAAAGGGATTTATACACATACCACTTATGTATTTACATTTGCAATAAACAAATCTTAATATTTATTTATACAAAAACATATCTCTAAATCACATAAAAAATGCCAAAAAAATTAATTTATTCAAAGTGAAATGCACATTTTAAAGCATAGCCTTCGCAGGATTTAGACCAGGGTAATATAAAAATAAGTAAAAAGGTCTTGGTGTTAAATATGTAACAAATAAGAATTAATGGCAGGTATGTAAATCTCCCAATATTATACATAGATGTATCATGATCATGTATAAATGTATCATACTAATAAGTTAAATTCATTTATATATTGAAGCCAGTTAAAAACAAATAGTCTTCATATAAATCTATTCTCCTCTACCAGAAGTAGAAAATGCTATTTCCCACTCTACCCTCTCAATCGAACACACCTAACATATATGAAGACAATCAGTCAACTAGCATATCATACTCACAGATATATCTTTAGAAATTAGAATGGAAAGGAGATCATCATTAAGTTCATTTGAACAAAGGCTACACCTTTACGGAAGTTCAGATTAAAAGCATAAAGATGAAACAAAGAAGGGAAAATTAAGCTTTAAAATTTGAGGTCAATTTGTCATTGAGACTCTGATGTATATGCTTTAAGTATATGAAAGTTATGTCTTAAAGATGTAAAACTAATCAACTCATCGACTTGAAAATTAACACATTGCATTCCACAGTGATTGTTTACTTCTATTAAATCATGAAAAATAAAATACATATAAAATAAATGAAAAAGCAAGTGTACAAATTTTAGTTGGTATTGCCACAACTAAGCATGGCCACTGAACTATGGCAGAACTTGCTTGGATAAATCACATCTTACATAGCTTGAATTGGTATAGAAATAAAAATAGCCCAAAAATGCATGATTTATTTACATGGAAAGAAAAAGCACCCTTAGAGTCACTTTCTCCTGTTAGAGTATTCCCCATAGCATTTTCGGTGCTGATTGAAAGAAAGAACTAATTCTTTTGTGGCAATAAGTATTAAACTATGAAAAGCTGGAGTATGGTTGTTGTATCGTAAGGAGAAAAGGAATGATAAAAACTACAAGAAGGAATTAAAAGCACTACGCTAGCTGGGATTACATATTGCCCAATAAAATTTCTCAGTAACCATTCTGAAGAGCTACACAATTATTGATGTTATCAAGTGACTAACAATCACACCAACAATTTTAAATACTTACAAAACTAAATGATCAATTTGGCAAACAAGAGATGCTTTAAAACAGCTCTACACTTGTTTTTTCTACCATAAAAACATGAAAGAAATGATGTATTAAATTATGTTAAACAGAGCAAATAAAATTATCGACTTTTAATTAAAACAAAGAAGTATTAGCCTTATAAATGTCCCAATCCAGGTAGAATTAATAATTACCACAAAAAGACTACAGTCAGTTTTGACTGAGAAGAACTCCAAAGATGATTCTCCACCACTTTCAAAGGGCTTTATTTTCTCATTCTTCCTACTAAACTTCACAGCAAGTCCTTTTTTCAAATGAAAAATCTGACCTAACACAGCATTCAAGACATTACTTGTTTTTGTACCATGGAGTATGAGAGTCTTCTTGGCATTTTCTACCTGAAAAAAACATGGAGACCCAAAATTATGGGGAAGAATTTTTATTCCAATATCATAGTCCATATCTGATATCTCATGATGCAAACACTAATAAATAATTACCAGTTTAGGGGCACGCTTATCAAGAGCTCTTTTTGCTTTCGGAGTCTTTGGCGTTTTAATTTTCAGCATTTTATAACCTGAAACAAAAGGAAATAAACTGTCTACTTGATGACGCTGCTTTGTTAAACGACCAGAAAAAAAACAAAAAAACAATAGCGAAAAACACCAAAAGTAATTATGAATCACAAACAGGATGTTCAATTAATAATACACCCGAGATTAGTTTGGATCTATCACTATTCTCTAATGGCTTTGGAGCAAGAAACCTACTTGAAACCTTATAATCAACAAAACGAGCACAATTTAATAAAACTTATCAACAAAACGAGCACAATTTAATAAAACTTTTTATCTTCTCCAACTTCACAAGTTAAAATCCCCACAGCGTACGCATAAATTTCAGTTGTACTATTACCACTAATATCAAAAATTTTTTGATAGTACTACTATGTCTGCCTAACATCTTCAAATTATTTACTTTGCAGGCACATTACCTCTTCTCTTAAATCAAAGTATCTTTCAAATAATGGAAAACTGCTGGTCAGATTATAACTGAGATTTATGACAACCACTTCGGTTTGACAACTTCCACTAAATTGTTTAACTATTTCCACTACCTCAATGACACTTAGGATGGTCTTGTAATATTTGAGAAATGTTCAAAAAACATTGTAGTTTAGCTCAAAAGCAAGGCCTTTTAGACGATGATGGACAATTTCAATCTTTATTAAAAAAAGTTGGCATGTCTTCAAATAGTTTAATAATTTTATATTTCTCACCTTCATATTTTTCTTTAGCTTGTTTCATTACTTAGTCCAACATCTACTAAATGTAAAAGTGAAAAAAATTCCTTAACCTTATCATATGATTATTAGCTGAATTCTTAGAAATGGCTAGAATCAAGTCTGCATTAGCAATAACAGACTTTAGCATGATTGGGCCAAACAAAACAAGAATTTGGCTTTGATTTCAAGCATTGGAGTCGTGGTTAGGAAAAGAAGGGACAAACCATTTAACAATAATAAAATAAATGTTACTAAGGAATGGCTTCGATTTCAAGCATTTGAGTAATGGAATAAAAAATTTTGAAAAAAGGGACAAATCATTTAACAATAATACATTAAAAAATAAATGAAATAATTATTTAAGAAAATGCAAGCATAAATTGTATAAATAACTTTCTAAATTTATATGAGAATTCGACTTAGGATGAGCTGCTAGAGCAAATGATCGTCAGGAGTGCTCATGCAAGAAACAATAAAAAAGCTCAGAAGCTTAATAGGGATTTTCAGTGCCCAGAGGGCTCACTCTTGTAAGAGAGGGGAGGAGGTTTTCAAGCAAAAGAGAGGGCTTGAGTGATTTCTACCGAGCATTCATGATCGAAGAAGTTTATTGAATTAAAGCAAAAAGTGTACTTCACTAAATTTGCCATCCTAAGTCCATATCAAATTTCAACCAACACAGCAAAGTTAGATTATGAACAAGGAAAGGAAAAAAAATTGGAGCATTGGAATCATGGTCCAGCCATATCAGCCTTCAATGAACATAACTGGGCACCTGGTTCATGTATAATGCAATACTATGAAAGAAAAGAATACGAGTGCTAAAAATTTGTATGTCCTCATAAGTTGTGAAAATATTAAACATTTTTTAGTCAATATAACATTAAGCTAATGAAAGATTATACAATATAACAATAATAAGACATTTATGCTTGAATGTGCAGCACATTGGTTGAAAATAAAGTGCAAAATCCCAATATGCCTAGTTCGAGCACTCACCCTACCCGAAAAAAAAAGAGACATTTATAACTCCAACAAAAATTAAATTTCCAAAGGTACACATTTAACAATAACAAAACATTAGAAAAAAAAATCACTTAAGGGTCTTTGCAAGAATTAGGCTATATGATAAAGGATTTAAGTCCGATTTAACTAAATTCATGCCAGACAAAAAATAACAACTTTTAAATCCTAGACTTAGTAAATCGAGTTACATTTCAATTTCTTCAAAATTTTGACTTAGATCCAAGATAAATAAATCTTGTTATTGGCAAGACTTAGTAAATACAGATTTACATGATTTATTAAAGCTACTAAACCCATTACCATAAGAAACAGCCTTTACAAGAAGCACGCATGTAATTAGTTGGAGTAATATATCATGTAAAACTAGAGCCTAAGAATTGACTCACTTTTAGAGGCTAAGAATGAATCAAACCTGGGAGAGAAAGAAAGACGATGTGGTGTCCTGGGATTAACCGGAGAAGAAGAGGTGACGAAGGCTTGGGAGTTTAGGTGGGGACGTCCCGAGGAAGAAAAAAAATAGGGTTTGGTTATCATGTGATAACAGGGGTTAACTCTCAAAACAGGAATTTTTGGAGAGTTTGATCGAAAGCAAAAGCCTACTAGGTGTAAGTAGAAAGCTGAGAGTTCACAGAAGGTTTTGAAAATTGAACTGGACGTTGAACAGATAGAAGAGGAAATTCAAGTTTAAAAGATAGAACCAGAGGTCAAGCCGGGAGAAGTCATAAATATTTAAAAAATAAATATAACTTAAAATGACAAAATAATGTCGTAAAGTGCAGTATAAAGATATATCAAGCAAAACAAATCATATGTGAACTTAAACAACTCATTTAAATGACTAACATTTCTTTTAGCAAATAGCAATGTTGATTTCTTAAACTATTCCATTCGACAACAACAACAACAAAGCCTTAATCCCACTAACTGGGGTCGGCCACATGAATCCTTTTTCTCCATTGCGTCCTATGTAGTGCCATGTTTTCATTTAATTCTAATAATTTAAGATCATTTTCTATACAATAAGCCCAAGTCTTCCTAGGTTTACCTCTGCCTTTCTTAACATAAGTCGAATCTAAAACATCTACTCTCCTAATCGGATCATCAGATAATCGACGTTTAAAGTGACAAAACCATCTAAGGCGACTCTAAGTTTGTCCGTCACAGGAGCTACACCAACTATATCAAAGATATATTCATTTCGCATTTTGTCTCTAAGTGTAAAGCTACTCATCCACCTAGTCATTCTCATCTCAGCAACACTTAACTAAGTATTATGCTTCTCTTTTAAAGGCCAACATCCAGCACCGTAGAGCATTGCAGGTCTCACCACCATTTTATAAAATTTTCCTTTCAGTCTAAGTGGAACTTTTCTATCACACAATAGGCCCGAAGCATTCCTCCACTTCAACCAACCAACTTCAATTCTACTATTAACATCCCCATCTATATCACCATCGCTTTGAATAATAGACCCGATATATCTAAATCGTTCACACCTTCTAATAATTTGATCACCTAAGGTTGCACTTACATGTATTCCATTTCAATTTTTTAAATAATTATTTCTCTAAAAAAATTAGAAAAAAAGAAAAAAAATAGCACCTAGTAAAAAAGAATTTGTAAGCAAATAAAAGTTAGAAATAATATTGAGTACTCAATAGCATAAAAGCATAGTAGATTATAGTGAATAAAAGTGCTCATAAATTAAAACAGTAATAAAGCAATATATATGACACACTATTACTGTATGAAGACTAGTAATCTAGTATTCCAAAAAATGTCTCTCAAAACCGAGAAAAAGATATGAGACTCCCAAAATGTGTCTCAAAAAACACAAAAAAAGGATATCAAACTCCCAAAATTTATCTCTCAAAGCGGAAAACAAACAAAATAGATATCAAATATGAGATAATACAAATAATCTAGTATAAAATTGAACATATTTAAGGTTCTTCCTCAATTGTTGGTTCTCCAAATATTTCATCCTTAAAAAAGTTTGTCTCCCCAAAAGTATCTAAATCCAGATGTTCAATTACTTCATCTATAGTATCAACAAATTTACCTGCATCCATAAATTAAATTTTAAAAATTATTTTCACCAAGATGATTAAATTAAATAAAATTAAAAACTTACTATTAATGTGTTTATAGTTTTCTATATTCAACTCTTTAGTAATTGAAATTGCATCATCTTTATAAATTTTATTTTCCAGATCATCATAATTAAGTGTAGGAGAATATTCATATCATTAATTCAAAGCTATGACTTCAATATTTGTGTAATCTAATGGATCATAACTACTTTTCTGGAAGCACAACCTATACATTAATTTAATAAATTATAATCTCAATTAAAAGAAATATAAAATAAATATAAAAAAATTTATTGACGAGTATAACTATCTTCAAATTAAGATTATATCGAACATATACTAAATTATTTAGTCTTCGATGCTCTACATGATTTATTCATTTTGTATGAATTTGCTTAAAAACACTCCATTTTTTGCATTCAGGTGAAAATGTTTGGTTTATGATACAAACAACCAACTTTTATAAATTTAGAACACTAGAACCAAACATTTTTCCTTATTCTACTACATAATATTAATTATGATTAACTTTAAGAAGTTATAGAAATGAAATTGAATTTTATTGCAAATTTAGAAATGGATTTTAATAATCAATATTGAAATTTGAAAGCTTCCTTGATTGCATTTCTTTAGTTAGAGATAGAGTGATTGGCTTCCCAAAGCTTTCTAATTTATCTCAATAAAATATAACTTCATTCATTGCAAATGTAGGCTTAGCACATACATTATTATTTCCAATAAATTCAACAAAATTTTACATAAGTTCAAGTATCTGAAAATAAATCTCATGATCATACTAAAAGCGTGGATTCAAAAAATATGCAGCAAAGTGAATACATTGACGAAATTGATCATTTCATCTCCTCTTAATGATGCTTGTGTTTGACTCGTGTAACATCTTTACAATTCTAAATGTCTTTAATTATTTTTTTGGCTCTATAAATTTCATCATAGCATATCCAAGTGATGAGTTCTCATCCACATCAATTATTTATGATCATCTCGTCTCCTCTTAGTGATGCATGTGTTTGACTTGTATAACATCTTTACAAATCTGAATGTCTAATTATTTTTTTGGCTCTGTAGATTTCATCATAGACATACCCAAGTGATGAATTCTCATCCATATCAATTATTCAGTATATAATGATGCTTGTCCATGCTTGTTTAACATCTTTACCATTCTGAATGTCTCAAATTTTTTTTCTCTATACATTCCATCATAGACATATCCAAGTGATGAATTCTCATCCACATCAATTATTCAAGATAACTTTACAAGTAGCCTACATATTTTTGATATAATTAGGCAATCATTCCAAAATCTGTTATCCAAAATAATAGAACTTGCATCTCTTTCTTTAGTGATTTTTGTCAATTTTGAATATGTAAATTATTTGCTATTGTAAGTACTTGTAAATATATTTATATAAATAAAAAATTTTTAATGTAATCAAAGTTGTTGCAAAGTAAGTTACTCCAAGACGCAAAACTTTTATTCAACCTGATCTTTTTCTCAACTAATATAATATAAAAATGTGATTACAAATAAATACTATTGCCTTCGATGTGCATTTAGCAAGCTCCATTATATAAGACGAGCAATCAATATCATTTAAAACTAAGTTCAAGCAATGTGCAACATAAGGAGAACAATAAATATTACCATATTTTTTATGCAATAAATAGTATATTTTATAGTTTGCTTCAGTATCAGTCATAAGCTGAACGATATTTTCTGTACCTACACATATAACAACTTTAACAAATAAAAAACACAGTAGCTGTAACTTTCGTGATATAAGAAACATCGATAAAATTTAAAAAACATATAAAAAAATTTTATCAATATTTTGTTCCTTGTGTTTGTCCATCCATCAGTCATCCAAGTACATCTAGTTTCCTTCCAACAACATCTATAAGAATAAATGAGAAGCTTACATTCTTCTTTATAATCTCTGAGCAAATTCACTCTCATTTGGTAGTATGAAGGCAACTGATAACTAGGACCAGTTGAAGCTATTGCATAAATAGCTTTTTAAGCAAAATGTGAGTTTAATGCATTGAACAAAATTCAACTATCAAAAAACCATCTAACACGTGTCATATCAGTCAATCATACAACCTTTTTAGATGTCTAACAAACATATTACTGTTGCGAGTTAGATTTTGTTCTAAAATAATTGTCAATTTCATCCAATTTTTTTTGTCTTATGTTTAATCTTTCATCATGAATAATTAAACTTTGTGATTTAAAATGAAAAGAGCATCTCTCTTCTTCACTGATATCTTCACCATATGGGTGAATATTATCTTTCTCCTCTTGTGACTCATTTTTTTTTTAATATCATTTTTAAATTTTTTTAACATCAGATGACAAATATTAAAAGAAACTTTCTTACATTATCCAATACTTCCCTTAACCCCAACAGGATGTTTCATCCTATTTATGCTTCCACTTTTATATATCAAATCACAATGCAAACATTTAAATTATTTCCTCCCATCAAAAGTTTTATTCAGTGAAATAATTCCATGTTGGTTAAGTCTTTTCACGGACATTATAAAAAGAAACGGAAGATTGACTTCCAGATGACTCTATTCTAAGATAACAAAGAGACATTTACCAAAAGCGAAATGAATATATCCGTTATAGGGTTGGTGCAGCTCCAGTGGCGGACAAAATTTGAGAAAGTCGTCTTACATGATTTGGTCACATTAAACGTCGACCAACTAATAAACAGGTTAGGAGAGTTGATGTTTTAGATTCGACTTCTGTTAAGAAAGACAAAGGTAGACCTAGAAAGACTTGGGCATGTTGTATAAAAAATGATCATAATTTATTAGAATTAGTAAATGGAAATATGTCACTCACTAGGAAGCCGAGTAGAAAAAGGATTCATGTAACCGACCCCACTTAGTGGGACAAAGGCTTGTTATTGTTTGTTGCATGTCAAAGATAGCATACAAGGTAACAAAGATCAAATACTCTTGCTCGCTCAATCATAAACAACTAAAATACATACATTGCAAAAACTTTTCAATGTAAATACATAACAGTGAAATCAAGAGAAATTCACAGACATACTTAATCAAGAGGCAACAACTAATTTCAAAAAAAATTATATCGGTAGATCTTATCAAGCACCACATAGGTATATCCTATCAAGCACTACACAAAATACAAAACCACTCCAAAAAAATCACAATTCTCACGTCACTTGAGCAAGTAAAGAAATGGTGACAGAACACGACACATAAAGAGAGAATAGTAGAATACATATTTGCACTAACTTTTTCTTATATTTCTATTTTCACTCTTCTAATAAATTCTCTTCATTAGCATACATGCCAAGAACAAATTCTTAAGAAAAAAATTTATAATATACTTGATGTGGTAGTTCTTATGTTATCACAAATGTGTGTTTTTCTTTTGTAGTTGGATTGAAAGACTAATGGCTAATATTAACAATGTCGAATTTTTTTTTTTCTTAATAATTTTTATTTTTCTCTTGTTATTATTAAGCTTTTCATGCAAAGTATATTATATTATGCTTCATTGTATGATCCCTTCAATAGAAAATGCTAATAACAAATGCTAAAATTAGAAATTTTGTGCTAATAATATATAGAACAGTATAATATATCCATAGCATATCACATCCTACCTTTTACATTTATATCATATTGTAGTATTTGTGTCGCAGCATATTTTTGTCCCTGGCACCATTATTGTGATTATTGAATCTAAAGAACAAAGGTATGTGTATGGTTTAAGTTTGATTCTGCTAGGATTCAATGTTGATGGATTTTGAGTCAAATAGCATATTCAACTCTATCAGACAGGTGACCTAATGTCCCATAACAGTACTCAATCACAACAATTTCAAAGAAGTCCACCACTAATTCAACGGTCATATGGCCAATAGCGTGACACATGATATTGATTCTTCCATCCAACATATTTGATATACCCAATTCAAACCAACAACGACACCAAAAACCCAGTATTAGCTCAATTCACACAGTAGGTTCTCGCAACCCTTTCAACCAAAAAATTTCAACCCAATGTTTGAGCAGCAATCATTCGTAAGTAACCAACCAACTCTTAAATCATCAACAAAAACATTTTGATTACTATGGGGCTTAGGCACATGAAAGCCTATAAATTCTGTGACAAATAAAATAACAAGAATTTCAGGAAACAAAATTATGTTTCACAATCTTAAACATAAAAGTCGTCCATTGTTAAACACTTATTAGGGGCTGTTTGGTTACGCAGGATTTAAGCTAAACCCAGCCAAACGGCAAAGAAAAAAACATCCGTAAATCCTGAGCTCCCGTAAATCCCAAAATGACGCCGATTCGCGATAAATCCGGGAATTACTGAATCCTGTGAATCAGCGGATTTAGTAAATCCGGGATGAGCTAAGAGGAACAATGGGGCCAATAAGCTTACTTTCTCAATGGTTTCTGGTAGGAGAAGAGCGGACGGATGAGAAAATGGGAGTTTCGGTAGTTTCTGTAAGCCACGATCCCGTCGTTGCCTTCCCAGCTAGCTATGATGGCCAGTGTATCGCAATGGTTCGATCATTAAGTCGGTGGTTTTCGGAGAAACCGGAAGGGGAAGGATGTAGGCGACGGTTTAGGGCAGGAGAGGCGAAAGCGAGAGGAAGGAGGGGCCGGGCTAGGGTTTCGGGCATGGGGATGTGGGAGATTTGGCGGTGGTTTTAATTTATTTTTGTTTACGTTAATTTTATTAATTTAACTTAATAATTTTTAATAATTACATTATATATTATTCAATTAATAATAATAAAATAATTTATATGTAATTATTTAATATTTAATTAATGAATAGAGTTAAATTTAAATTTTAAATTATTTAATAAAATTTTAAGTAATTCTTAATTTACATAATTAATAATTAATAATTAATTAAAATTTTATTAATTTTTATTTAACTTAATTTTATTATTTTAATTTATTAATAATTAATAAATAATTTATATATTTTAAAATTAATTATAATTAGATAAATTTATATGCAATTATTTAATATTTAATTAATAAATCAAAAAGAATTTTAAATTTTAAATAACTTAATAAAATTCTATATAATTTTTAATTTATATAATTAATAATTGATTACTCTTAAATTATTGATTAATAAGTAATTAGTTAGAAAGTTGATTATTAATTTATATAACTTATTATTAATTAGTCTGAATGTTTCTTTTTATATGTATTGAGGCTTTGGATACTCGTTTATATTTTTTTATTTAATATTTATTTTTGGATGTTCAATAAATCTTGATAAATTATGTTAAATCCTTTTAAAGCTGGCAAATAATTTCTCAGGATTTACCATGATTTACTTACTAATATATTAAACAGTTTCAGGATATAACCACCTCAGGATTTGATAAATTCAAACATGCAGGATTTGCTATAACAATTATTTCCATTCTGAAATCCAGAAAAGTGTTTCTAAAGTGTAAATCAAGAAAAATTGATAAAATCTAGAGTGTGTAACAATCTCCAGAGCATTCCACCGAACTTCTCCCCCTTTCTTCACTGATACAAGCAACAACATGGTTAAACTCTCAAAATAATAACACTCACCAGACACAGATTATAAGCACTCACTTACACTGAATACTACTTGCCAACAGTCCCCTATTATCAATGTAACCCTCATTTAAATAGTCCCCCCCCCCCCACCCCAAGAGAATTTTCAAATTAGCCTTCGATAACTATTCTGATAAGTTCATTGTGCAGGGTTCTACAGTTGTGGCACCATGGCCCTGGCTTGGCATTTTGACACTCAATTCTAGTGTTATGGTGCTGGGCTGGTGGCATTGTGGCTCTAGGCTCATAGTATTGTGGTTTTATCTTCTCTTTAATTTGATCCTTGAGATTGGTTTCCGATAGTAGTGTGGTGTTGTGTTGTGGCACTGCTACGTTGAATCTATCTCATCTACCTGGTTTGACACGACTTGGCCTAAACTTATTACATTGAGATTGAGTGTTGGGGCGTTGGCACTGAAATTGAGTGTTGGGAAAACTTCTCTCAAGACTCTTACCTTAGTGTTGTGGCGTTGAGACCTTGCATTGGGACGCCACATCAAATTTAATCAAATTCTTGTATTTTTTTCATTTAGGTTAAACCTATAGATTAGATACAAAATTATGCAGAGATTATAAAAAAATATGAACAAAAATCACCTAATTTTGGTCATTTTTTCTATGTTTTCTTCACTCAATAATTCCCCAAACAAACATTATTTATCCCCAATTAATATTTTTATTTAATTTTTATAACCTAAAGCGTTGAGTAACAAATTAGTTAACTACTATTCACAGATAAATCACTGACCCACAATTACGTGTATTTTTAATCTCCAAAATATTGTCAATAACTTGTCCCAAATTATATTTAGGAGCTATTGTGAATAAATGTAATGATTTAGAAAATATATAATAAATTTTCACACTAGGGGTACTACGCAAGTATACATATTGTTTTAAGTAATATAGGATTTTCCTTAAAAACTCAATATCGATCCTACGGGGAAGCTATAACTCTTAAAAAAATTACAAAATTTCTGCCAAAATTGCAGATAATATTAATAAGAAAACAAATTTGATATGCTTGCAAAAAAAGTTACTACTAAATTTAAACAGAAAGTAACACATAAACTTAAAAGTTTAACAAAGTATACTAACGAGTTTTGATATTATGAAAAGATCTTTCTCTTTGCAAAGAGATGTTAACCTGTGTAGGATTTAAATGACTAAAAATAAGATAATACTTTGTGACAAATATAAGCATTCATATTCTTTATCCCCTCCCTGTGTTAGCAAAGAACATTATCTAATTTAGAGTTTTTCACTTGCTTGTGTTGTAGTGTTGAGTAGATTCTGACCTCTCACCTCTAGATTACCCACTATGCCCTCTCTATAGGACCTACTAGAAACCCTTACAATTCAAACTCTAAACAAAACTGATAAAATAATCTAGTCTGTCACCATAGAAAAATAAATTCTATGCCCATCAAAACTTATCTCCCTATTTATTTACACTCCCCTTAGGTGATCACAACGGCTCTGCCCATAATGAAGTGCGGTGTTCACTAATTGGGTGAAAATCATAGCCATCCCGAGCCATTATGTTTCTCAACGGATTTTAACCTCACAAGTTGCCAATTTGCAAAGTTAATGAAGAATCAGTGAAAATATCATCACAATTTTGTAAAAGTAAAAGAAGTACTTAACCCCAAAATGGCCAAAATTACCAAAATGCCCTTGATAATCCAAAAATTCACAAAATTTCCAAAATCATTCCAAAAGTCCCCCAAAACCCATTTGAAACACTCCAATGATCCCAATTTGACAAAATTGTCCCATTTTGACCAAAAGCCCTATACTGCCCTTAAAGGCACAATTTCCCTAAATCACCCCTAATGTCAACCAAATTGACTTCAATCTACCCCAATTGCAATTCCAAACTCAAATTCGTCATATCCAATCTTAATTGAACCCAAATCAAGCCTAATTTGACCTAATTTCAAGATCAATTTCAACTCAAAATAATATCCCCAAATTTTATATCAAATTGACCATATCTTCAAATCTCCCAAATTGAACTCCACAGCCCCTGAAATTTCAATTCAATAAAATTTTAAACTCCTCATGACAATATCCTACACAAAATCCAACATTTAATGGAGCCAAATTTTAATTTAAATCCAACTAAATTCCAAGCCCAAATTAATTATCCATCTTCCCCAAATTTCAAAAGCTCGCCATGCTTAGTTCTTTCAAAAGCCCAAGATCAATTAAAAAGCCCACATGACAATTTCCCCTCATCATCCACCTAATCAAAACCATTTCCTAAGTTCCATATGGCATGATTAAATCACCCAAAGTGGCCTCATGACAATTCTTCCAAAAATGCTCCAAGAATCCAAAAATCTTTTCTCATGCAAGTTCCTAAGCCAAATGTGAGCCATAAAGTTTTGTTCCAAGTACTAGGCATGCCATGTGAGCCTTTGCCACATCACCATGCCTAAAGTGGCAAAAGGAGGGAGTCCTTTAATGATCCCTTCAAAAGTGATTAACCCTTCCTATGCTTCACCTACCCGGATTTAATCCAAATAATCTTGATTGGGACTTCACACCACTGATTAAGCTGACCTCCTCGGCAGCCTTGACCACCATGGGAGTGACCCAAGACATTTTGGTGAGCCTAGACCCAACCTAAACCCAAGTTGACCCAAACCACTTTCCCTTTCAATTAATCACCCCTACCCATGCACAAACCCAATTGGCTTCACATTGCCCACCACCGATCATCCTCAGTGGGATGGTGGCTTGAGCCTGGCCGGTCGGCCACCTTAGCTGCCAAAAAACACCAAACCCGAGAGCACCACCATGGGGAAAACTCTCAATTCCACCCAGCTGAGCTACCCCAGCCCAATTGGACACTTGTCCTCTTCTTCCCTCCACCTTGACAGCACCCCATCCACCTCAGCTGGCCATGGCAGCCACCATATCCTCTCCTATTTATACTCCACTCCTCACGGCCAAGGGAGGAAAAGTGCAAATTCTTTCGGGAGAATCTGTCAAATTGTTCCCAAAGCTTCTTTAAGACTCCTGAGCCTAACCTAGTCACTTGGCAGTCACCTCCCCCACCGCCTAAGCTCAATTTCCCAGCTCAAATTCTAGCCGAGAACAGGACACCATTCACCACAACTCCACACTGAGCCAGATTCAAAATAACTTTGCCCACACAATCCCCACACTAGACTAACTTGATCCCCCACAAAAGCCCCATCACAAAGAGCCCCTAACCTATACTTTCATCAACCTCCCAAATCGGGTCTGATCAAGTTCATACCTGGGCCTAAGGAGAGCTTGAACTACTATTTGTTGGAGCTTCGCAAGGTCACCACGAAGGTTTAGAACCATTCTGATTGAGGCTTCCCCTCTCAGACCAAGGTATTGAACTCTCACCCCCTCCTGAGCTTAATTTGATTCTCCATGCACATATGCTTGATTTTAGGGTGGGTTAACCGTATATATATGCTCGTCTAGGTTAGTTGAGTTCATAGGAACAAACCCGAGGTGATTTGATTAAGTCTAGACTGAGATCTTAAGGTTTTAGTGTGGACGACATGCGTGAAGAACCAGTTGGGGATGAAGACTCTTAGCCATTGGATTTCGTGTGTATCTTTGAACGGTTTAGATTACGCCGGATGGAGAGATGGATTGGAACCACAGAGCCCAGTCAGTGCTAAGTCAGATGGTGGTGTCCAATGGCATAGAAACGTGTGTGCTAACGATGTGTACGAGGCTGACATGGATAAGTAGGAAATTAGACATTTAAATGATTTAATTAAATCAGTCCACCTTAGAAATTTCATAACTTGGTGGAGAATAATGTGGAATAAAAATCAAAATATTTTGTCATGTGTTTTATTTTAAATTAATTAAATACAGTAAATCATGTTTAGGGCATAACTTATCACACACAATTCACCATGGCATGAGACTTTAGGGGTTTTGTTCCCTCTGTCATTAGAGATCTCTAATTTTTCTAGGGTTAAGGGGCATCTCTAGATGGAGAACCCTAATTTACAAGTCATTGGTCCATTATTAGTAAAATAATTATAATAATTAGTATATTAATCACAAAAATACAAAACTTTTTTTGGTAGGTTCACTGTGATCAGAGGCCCTAGAAAAAATATAAACTTGGTTAAAATCATTAAGAATAACCATAATTGTCAATAAACCCATAAAATAAAAGAAATTTAAATTGGACTAACTATAAATGTAAATGGCATAAAAATCATTCTCCATTATTAAAAATAAATAGGGGAACTCCCCATAAAAAATTAGAATCAATTTGAGTTAATTTACCCATTAAAATAAATTTTCTAAGTGAAATAGTATTTTTGGAATTAAAATAATTATAATAATTAAAATTAATGTTAAAAAAATAATAAAATTGGTTTTGAGAGTTCTCTATGATTAGAGCAATATAAAAAAAATAAAAGTAGAACAAAAATAAATATGTCATTTTTAAGCCTATTTTTAATATTTAATAATTAAAATAATTTTGAAAAAATCATAAAAATCACAAAAATATTAAAATTCACTAAAGTGTTCTAAATTATCTCCTGATCACTTGGAATCAATTGGAATAATTTTATTAATTTTCTAAATGAAGATATTAATTTTAAAAGACTTAAAATGATTTTGAAAGACAAAAAATGGATTTTTCATTAATATTTCATTAAAATAATTCCAATAGTTAAAAGATAAATCACAAAAATATGAAAATTGTTTCTCTGGGTTCCTTAAACTTAGACAATCTTAAGAAAAATATATAACTTAATTTTCAAGTAAAAATATATTTTATATTTAATTAATACTCAAAATTGAATAATAATTATAATAATTAAATTAAAACTTTAAAAATCATGAAAATTGGTCCAAGTGATCCTCTTACCTAGGTGAACCTCCAATAATATTCCTAAAGATAGAAGCTTTCTTTTGATTAAGTTATTAAATTTACATTGAAAATCCCTATTTTGCATTAAAATAATTATATAAATTAAATTAAAAATTCGAAAAATTACATCTTCTCCTCTTATGTTTTAATTGACCCATGAGTAGGGTAGCGTGAAAATTTCAAAGTCATTTGAGTTTAATTTAATGAATTATGAAGTGATAAAGCCTTAAAGGGCAAAATAGTAATGAAAGAAATTAAGCCTTAATTAATATTTAGGCCTAATCAAAGGGGTAAATGGGCAATTAATTATCATAAATTAATAGTCCAAATGATTGAAACACAAAGGGATAAGTGTTAGAAAACTAATTTAACATTTGTCACAAAAGGGATAAATTTGTAATTTATTTAATAATGTTAATTTGGAAGATAATCATAATTAAATGATCCCGGAGTTAGGGGTTTAACTTTGAAAGTTAATAATTCATCAATCTAATATCCCTAGTTAGTGTTAAATGATAATTCAATATTTTGATAAGGATTAAGATCACATAACTTAACATTTCTTAAAAGCTACAAATTTACCCATAGCTCTTATGGGCTTGGTAGTGAGCTAAGCTTAATTCAAATTATTTAATGAGATTTAAAAAAGACAATATAGTTGATCACAAACATTCTTGAAACACTATTAGCCCAGCTCTAGGTTTAATTTGGCTAACTTATTTAATTAAGTCAAATTGCCCCCCCAAGGGCCCCACTCACATAATTCATGAACGAAGTATCAAGTGATGATTACACCACTTAAAGGGATGATTAAGACATCAAAAGTCATTGAGCATGAGGGTATGGATTGGATGAATCACTTAGCGACATAATGAGTTTAAATGAATTCGAGAAGATTTGAGGGACCGTGAAATGTCTAGGGTATTACCCGAAACCTTTTCTTAATCATTTGGATACCTTGGAGGATACCTAAGCTTATTATGGTTTACTAAATGAAATCATCCTCATAAATGAACAAATAGGAACCCACCAAATTATGACATAGGATTTGGTAGATGCACTTTAACCATGTTTTTCCTATTTTCTATCATGTAATTTCAATTTCCTGCGGATTATACATTATATATGCAATACAAAAGGCTAATTTTTCAGTTGGAATGCGAGAAGAGACTGGTATGCTTTTACAGTTTTATCAGTATTTTCTTTTCCTGCATTTACTTTACTGCACTTCCTGCTCATAAATTTGCATGATAAACAACAAGATCATCCTGCATACCAAAACTGAAACTTTTAGGATAGCCACAAGACCAAAACCAAAATTAAAATTACAACAAAATAAGGATAAATTCATAGCCACAACAATCAAAATATAAGATAACTCAAAATTTAATTCACAAATAAAAAAAAATCTCAATTGCAACTAAATTAAAGCATCTCTTTTGTTGATCGGGAATACCTCGGAAGAGGTAACCTAAGGTTACTAACGAGATTTTCCATGGTATAGATGAAATTATGAAACTCATTCAGTTGGGTTTAATAAATTCATATAGACTAAGTGAATCCGAAGAAAATTATGGTGCAGGAACGAGGGAACTGTAGGATCCTAACCGATGTCTCTGTAATCAACTTAAACTCCCCCCTTAATAAAGCATTAATATACCTCAATTTAAACACTTCCAAAACATGACACTTCTCTTTTCTCTTCAATTGACACTTCAAAACTTAAACCTGCTATGATGATGAACTTGGAGCAAACATTGTGGGCAGCACGACCATCTATTGGCCTCACTTTTGGTTGAGGTCTAGTCTCTCTTTAGAATAGCCTAGGGTCTAGCCATAGGACTCTCTTGGTGACTTTCTTAGAAGACTAGTCATGGAACCCTCACCCTTAGAAATTCAAACTTTTCTTACTTCACTAGGAGTTTTCATATGCATAAGGCCTAACCTCCATCCTCTAGGAGGAAGAGACCAAGAATAAGGAAGCCTAAGGGAATTCTCCTATAGGTGGTCAGACCTTAGGATCTACCCTGAGGGAGGTCTGGAGTTCACCACACACACACATACCATACACACATTGCACATCTCACTTGATCCCCTAAACTCTTTGGAAACTCATGTAAGTGGTTCTCCCAAGCTCTTAGCATCATGCTAGGGTTTGGCTAGTACCAACACATAGAGGACCAAATGAAGGTGGCCCTTGGTCCATGGCTCAATTTAAACCATCTCATAATATTCACCCCAAACCAATCTCAATTTTCCCAAAAATTCAATTTTTGGCCCCTTACCCCTAAATTCCACCAAAACTACCCAAAATGCCCCTAAAACCTCCAAAATACTCAAAACTCCCAAAATCTTCCAAAACTCATTCCAAATTACCCCATGCCACCCAATTTGACCAAAACTACCCAAAATTGCCAAATTCCTCAAAATATCCCCAAAATGACCAAAATGCCCTTCTTAGCCCAAAATTCCAAAAATTCTCATAAATTCCCAAAATATCCTAAATATTCTCAATTTCATTTCTTCCAACTACCACATGACCCAATTTGGCCAATTTAGTCTAATATTACCAAAAGCCCCAATTTGATTTATTTAACCCAAAAGTACCTAAATCAAACCCAATCTTGACCCAATTGACCCCAATCTTGCCAAATTTCCATTCCAAACCAAAATTCAACCTCCCCAACACCAACCTAAATCAAAATCAAGTCCAATTTGACCCACATTTGAGTTCAATTTTAACCCCAATCCAAAATCCTCAAATTTTGAACCTATGATCCAAAAGCCCCAAATTGACCCAATGTCAATCAATTCCCTCAAAATTCAATCCTAAACCTTTCAAGATACTCCCATGAATCAAATACAACATTCAATTTTCCCCAATTTGAGGCCAAGCTCCACCCAAATCCACTTAAACCAAAAATACCCAATGTTAACCTAAATTGAACACATGACCAAAATCCCCCAAATTGATTGGCCTTGACCCCAAATTTCCATCCAATTAATGTTGTAAACTCTTCATAACATCCTTCTTGACATTTTCGAACAATCAATTGAGCCTTACCTTGACTCTAGCCCAGCCTAGACCCAAGCTAACCCAACTTGCCCTAAATTGACCAAAATCCCAAATCCCACCAAGTTGACCCCTCAATTGAACTCAAAATCACTCCAAGTCTTCATAAAAAATCTTCATGACAATCATATATACAATGTTGCTCAAGACACTTGGGGCTCAATTCAAGCCCAAACCTAAGTTAGCCCACCTTGAACCCAAAGTGGCCAAATTGGACCCAAAACCCAAAGTGACTAAATTAAACCCAATGTGACCAAATTGGCTCCACCACAGCCAACCCTAGGATCCCTAGGACTGACCCAAATCCACCTAAACCAACCTAAGTGAGCTATGGACCAAGGGTCCCCCAATTTAGGGGATCCCCTTCCTTAAATGATCAAATCCTATTTTGCTTTGCCTAAAACTTTCCCAAAGCCACTTAATCACCATGAAGTCCTTCCCCTGGCTCACATGACCCTCAGCCACCCTCCCCTGTCCTTGCCGGCCCGCCTAGTGGCCGGAAAATGCCAAAACCGAGAGCCACCATGCCTATGGCCAAACCCAAACTCCACCAATTGGCCAGCTCATCCCAAATTGCCATTGGAACCCCTCTGCCCTCCACATATGCAGCTGAATTCACCCATGGCCAACCCCTTAACTCCACCAGATAGCCATGGCTATAAAATTCATCTCTCACGGCCAAAACAAAAGTGTTAAAAATTTCCTAACCAAACTCTGCCAAAAACTTCACCAGAGCCCCTCCAGACCTCCCTAAGATCATTCTAGCCATTTTTCCCCTCTGGTTCCCACTGACTGAGCTCAATTTCAGAGCTTAAACTTGGCAAAAAACCAGGACACTTTCCAATACACCTCCAAATAGCACAAGTCTCAATTAATTGCACCCACAACTTCACAACATGGAAAGAAGAAGATCCCCCATCAAAGCCCCATCACAGAAGGCCTCTGCACCAGACTTCCATCAACACCTGAAAACGAGTCTGGTTGAACTTGTGTCTAAACCATTCACCAGGGCAAGAGGCTCCATCTGGAGGTTCATTGGGACCAATCCAAGCTGCCACAACCATCTAATTGAGGCCTCCCCTCTCAGACAAATGTATTAAACTCACTCTTCCTCCCGAGCTTGTCTTCGTCCTCCATAATCGTATACCATATTTCATACCGTATAAGCCGTATGGATAGGATTGTCTAGGTCAGGTGAAGCTTTAGAAACAAACCCTAAGTGATTTGGTTGAGTATTGAGCGAGATCTTAGGCCTAGAAGGTGGACTGTTCACGGGCTAGGTCAGTTGGGGACGATGACGCGGAACCGTCCGATCGCGCGTGCATCAAATGGAAGGCCAGGATTGCGCCGGATGAAATCTTATACATAAAGTACGGAGCTGAGTCAGATGGCGACATCAAATAGGAGCGCGCCGCGTGGAGCTTCGGAGCTGCCGAGGTTGAGGCGGTGCCGCGCTGGATAAATAGAAAATTAGGGGAATTTTTGAATTATTTAAATAGCCTAAGATTTAAAAATTCATAACTTGGTGTAGAAAAATCATAAAAATAAAATAAAAAAATCCTCTTGCTCAGTGAACAAAGGATAACAATGTGGAAAAGGTTTGATTTATTTTTGATGAATATTTTATTTTTAATAATTTAAATACTGTTTTCAATCTTTTAATTCTCCATTGAGCTAGACATTTTACCATAGCTTGAATTTTTTGTTTGTTGTTCCCTCTATCAAAAGAGATCTTTCCTGATTTTTCCAAAGTCAGAGGAGATTCCAAGATAGAGATTCATATATTTTAAGTTTATGTCTATTATTTGGTAAATTAAATTTGAAAATTAGGTATGTTGTTTATAAAAATCCCAAAAAATTATGGCAGGTTCCTTATGACCAGGGAATCCTAGGAAAAATTTGTCATGAGTTAAAATAAAGAAAATAAACCTAATTAGCCACTTGACCTAAAACAGACTTTTATTTAATTATCACAACATAAAAATAAAAAAAATATGAAATTTGTTTTCCATTGTGCCTTAGGGATAGAGGAACTCCCCCAAAAATTTTAAAGTCATTTGGAATTAATTTATGAAGTTAAATGAATTTTCTAATTTCAACGGTATTTTTGGCACTTAAATGGATTTTAAAAATTAAAATGCCACTCAAAAAAATTACGAAATTAGGTTTTGGAGTTCTCTGTCATAAGAGGATTTATCTAAAAATAAAATTACGTTTTTTTGCAAAATTTTCATTTTTAATCATATTTTTAATATTTAAATAATTAAAAAATATTAAAAATCATAAAATTGTCACTTTTGGCTTCCTAATCACTTAGGAACTATCCCCATAATTTTCTTAAGTCTCTAAGTCAAGATATTGGTTTTTAAAGGCTTAAATCAATTTTTAATATTTAAAAATGAATTTCCATAACTTTCCACTAAAATAATTCTAACAAATTAAAGAAAAATCAGAGAATTATGAAATTTACTTCTATGTTTTTCCTAACATGAGAGAGATTTTTAAAAAATATAAAATTAAATTTTCAACTTTTAAAATATTTTATAATTAATTAAAACTCTAGAACTTAAAATAATTCTAGTAATTAAAATAAACTTCAATAAATCATGGAATTTAGTCTAAGAGGTCCTCTAGTCTAGGGTCACCTCCAATAAAAATTTCAAGGTCAGATGTTTTGTTTTGTTTAAGTTATTGAATTTTCATTAAAAATCCATATTTTGCATTAAAATAAATATATAAATTAAATTAAATTTTGAAAAATCACATTTTCTCCTCTAATGTTTTATTCAATCCATTAGTGAGATAACATAAAAATTTCAAAGACATTTGAATTGAATTTAAAGAATTATGAGTTGATAAGGCCTTAAGAGCATAAATTGTAATTTTAAAGGAATTTAGCCTTACTTAACATTTAGGTTTAACCAAAGGGGATATAGGCAATTAATGATCTTTAAATGATTTATTTGAATGATTGAAATATTGAAGGGGCAAATGGTAGAAACCTACCTAAACTTTGTCATATTTGAACTAAATATTTAAATTTCCTTAATCATTTTATTTTGGAAGATATTAAGCAAAACGATCCTTAAGTTTAGGGGATAATTTTGGAAGATAATCTATTGATTTCCCCTTATTTGATGATGGAAAATGATGATCTAATCTTTGATGAGAATTAAATTCATAAAATTTAACTTTTTCAAAGAAATTACAGATTCACCTACTAAACCTTAAGGGCTTAGTAGTGAGCTAGGTCTAATCAATCTTGCTAAATGAAGTTTAGAAAAGTAAACATAACTAAATGATACATTTGAAAACACTATAAGCCCAATAATAAAAGAAATTAGCTAAAATTCCTCAAATAAGTTGAATTTTTGCCTTAAGGGATTTTCACTCATATAATTTCTAAATGAAATAACAAATGATAATTACCACCTCCTTTGGATTAATCAAAACATTAGTTCACTGAGCATAAGGGTATGAAATAGGTAAGATCATTTAACAATTATTATAAGTTTAAACTAACCTCAAGAAAGTTCAAAAGGATTGTGAAATGTTCAGGTCTTCTCCCATATCTCTTTTCATAAGTCTTTTGGACACCTTTGTAGGACTACTAAACCTATCATAATTATTAAGTGAAAACACCTTTAAAATAAACAAATAGGACCCGCTAAGTTATGACATAGGATTTAGCAGGCTTGTGACGAACCTATCCATAGGCTTTACTTTCCTGTAAATTATAAATGATTATTACTAAGAATATTAAAGTTTTAGGTGAAGATGACGGGAAGACCAGCCAGGTATGCTTTTATTTTATTGCAATTTACTTACATGCACTCTACTGTACTTCCCTTTCCTGCAAGCTTGCATGCTAAACAACAAGGCCACCCTGCATGAAAATCGAAATCTTTAGGATAGCCACAAAACTGAAACCAAAATTAAAACTAAAAGCAATAACAAGATAAAAATCCACCGCCACAACATTCAAAATATAAGACAACTCAAAATTTAATCACAAACAAAACAAAATCACAATTGTAACTAAATTAAAATGTATCTTGGATGACTGGGAGTACCTCGGAGGATGTAACCTACGTGTTGCTAACGAGATTTCCCACCGTCTAAATGAAAGTATGGAACTTATTAAGTTGAGTTTAGTAAATTCATCTGAACTAAGTTAATCCGAAGAAAATAATGGTACCGGAACGAGGGAACCGTGGGATCCTAACCGGTGTCGTTATAATCAACTCAAACTCTCCCCAAATAAAACATTAAGTCACCTCAATATAATTTTTTCTAAAACATGATACTTCTCTTTCTCTTCAATTGACACTTCTTTAAACTAAAACTGCTACGACAAGGAGCATGCATTGTGGGCAGCACGACCATCTTCAACAGCAAAACTTTTGTCTATATCAGCAAAACAACTCTTTAGAAATTAAATAACAAGTCATAGGACTTCGAGGTAGCCTGCCTAGTGCAGCATAAATCCTCACTTTTTTCCTTTAGGCCTTTGCATAACCATGTTATGCAATATAAGCCCTAACTCGTCCTAGGACTCCGAGGTTGTCATCGGGTATGACATAAATCCTCCTATCTTTCAGGCTATTCACATGATCAGCATCAAGTGAATGTAAGCCCTAATTAATTAAAATTGACAAGTGAAATATCAAATAAATCTACTAAATTGAAGCCAAACCATAGGATAGTTTGGGAAGACATCAAGGTTCTTCTTAGATTCATATTTTTTCATTAGCCTTCTCCTCCTTTTGGACTCTCCCAATAACTGTTCCAAATTTTGAGCAATTCACCTATTGAATTTCCGACTATCACATTCTCTTGGAAAACCTTACTTTTGAAAGTCATGAATATAAATATTTCCTGATCTAATCAAGAGTTTTCTTAGGTGACTTCAGTGTTCTAAGATGTAATTAACTATAGGGGCTTGCCTTTATAGGAAACCTAAAAAGACCCCAGATTAATATAAACCCTATTTAATCCTTCATATTAAATAGGAGAATTTGTCGGCAAATAAAAAAATGGTTTCACAGACCAAACGGACGTCATATATTTCTTAGTTTATTTGATCAAGCCTCACCCTCAAGTCTTGTGTTTATCCTTTAGAATAGATACAGGTCTTGAGGTACAGTGTTCTTTCATTTAAACTATAGAAAATATGGGGTCAGTTTGATTTCATATTTTTCTAAACTTATATATATATATATATATATATATATATATATATATATATATATATATATATATATATATATTAAAATGTCCTTCCGAAGCGGGCAACGGGATTCCGATTCTGGCGACCGACAGCTTCCAATGAGCAACTCCACACCCAAAATAACGTCTACACCATCTTCAACAGCAAAACTCCTTAGAAATTAACAATAAGCCATAGGACTCTGAGGTAGTTTGCCTAGTGCAAGCATAAACCCTCACTTTATCTTTTAGGTCTTTGCAACTCGTGCAATATAAGCCCTAAATTTGTCTTAGGACTCCGAGGTTGTTATTTGATATGACATAAATCCTCCCATCCTCCAGGCTCTTCACATGATATATATCAAGTGAATGTATGTCTAAATTAATTAAAACTAGCATGATGAAACATCAAATAATTACCTCGAATTGAAGCCAAACCATAGGATAGGAAGTTAACAAGATTCTTCTTGGATCTATAACTTCCCCTAGCTTTCATTCCTTTGGATTTCTACAATAACTGTTCTAAAATTTGAGCCACTCACCTATTGGAATTCCTACCACCACACACTCTTTTGGAAAATCCAACCTTTCGGAAGTCATGAAAATATTATTTGCTGATCTAAATCAAGAGTTTTTTTAGGTGACTTCAATAATAAGATGTAATTAACTATATGGGCTTGCCCTTATAGAAAACTTAAAGACCTCATATTAATAAAGCATATCTAATTCTTTTGTATTAGATAGGAGAATTTGTCGGTCAACATAAATAGTTTGTAGACCAAACAATTGTCATAGATTCTTTATTTTATTTGATCAAGTCACACCGCCAAGCAATGTATCAATTCTTCGAGATAGATATATAGCTTGTGGTGTAGTGCTTGATTATTTAAACTATTGCATATATGAGATTGGTTTGATTTAATATTTTCAAATTAAAAATTATATTTTTCAAAATTCTATGTATTTATTTTTAAATTAAATCAAGAATTTCAAACGAATGACAAGGTTATATTAAAATAATTTTAAAAATACAGTTCTTTGAGGACAAATAAAGTTTAGTTCTTAAAAAGGTTTTTCTCCCTTCCCCTAAACTTAAATTTTTAATTAATTTAAACCAGAAAAGTTCTTGAAGAAAGAGAAAAATTTTAAAATTTAAAATAGGAGAACCAGTGTAAGTACAAGTAGTAAAGACAAGAGCTAAGTAGTAATAAATACAAGATTAGCATGAATAACATTAAAAACATAAAGTAAGATACTATTGTAGCATATAAATTGGAGCAAATGGTAAATAATAGAACACTAGAACTAAAGGGTTCAAGAAAGTAGTTAAATACAGAAGACCAAATACAAACACCACACTCTAATATAAATATGACTAATCACTAACAATAGAAAGTCCAAATATACAAATAGATCAAAAGAAAGAAAAGAAAGAACTACATATCATCTTCCTTATCATCATCTGCATCATCATCATCATCATCATCATCATCATCACCCAAATCTATATCCTCATCTGTCTCATGAGGCTGATATGGTGTGAACCTGGGGCGAGTAGGAATTTCTACAGAATGATCACCCCTTATGCATCTCATCATAGCCCCATTAAAAGCAAAATCGTACCCAGCTTTCCTTAGTGTAAAATCATCATTATGAAACATGTGAGCTTCAATGCCTTTTATTTGATTCTGTAAGGATATGATATCTCCTTGTTGTATAAATATTTGCTCCAAAATAGTATCCAAAGGAGTAGTATCAGAAGAAAATTGTCTAGAAGCAGAAGCAGTAGCAGAAGCTGAAGTAGAGGGTATGTCAGATCCTCAAGTCCTAGGTCTTGTCCCAAAATGTTTTCCATACTTTTCCAAGTTTGCCTTTCTAATAGGCTTATGTGATGGTAAAATTTCCTCCCATGTCTTATACTTATCACTAGAATCAACACACAGTGTGGTAATGAGAGAAGGGCAACCCATACCTTCAGTACTTCCTCCTCTTGAGGAAATAATCATGTTCTTGTAAATCAGAGAGCCATTTTCAACAGATCTTCTCATGTGAATAAAATAGTTTAAAGTGGCTCTCTCAAGGGTTACCTCACTTAATTTTTATGGTTAGTTGGAAGCAATCTACCAGAAATTAAATAATGTCAGGCACGAGAATGAACATTAATCTTAGAAAACAAAAGGTTTACCTGGTGTCCATTCTTAATCTTTCAAACATCATTTCCATTAGTTAAAAATCCTATAATATCATCTAATTCATCATCAGTAGGATGAAACTCAGTAAATAAGAAGGTAGGGACACTGTGCAGCTTGTAAATGTGGTTAATCTGAAGAGAACCGATATCCACATACTACCCTTCTATGAATACCAGATCATCTGAATCATCCGACAAATTGGCAAAAAACTCTCAAACAATTGAAATCACAGTCATGGCAGTGAAATAACAAAAGTTTTCCCAATGCCGCTCCGCAATCAAGTATTCGATCGTTCCACAAGGATGAATAAAACTAAGTTCTATAATCAATTTGTTTGATTGCAATCTGCATATCTATCCTGTGCCTTTGTATTGGTGAACGTATTAGAGTCAAATGTGGCTTTTCCTTTGCCTCTCTTCATTTTAGAAGCCATGATCAATCTAAAAATTAAAAAAAAAATTCCAAAATATTCTAAATGCATCATTTTTAGGCTTCAACAAACACAATATAAACCAAATAATCATTCAACCATCGATTTCAAACTATTTTCATCAAATTATATGACTTTTAGCCTAATCATAATGTGGAAGAAATCCATGGTGACATAAAAAATTTTCAACGCTAAGATAAAGATGTTACCGAAAGATGATGTAATCTAGTGTTTGAAGCCCTAACTTCAAGCCAATCAAGCGCAAATTAAAGCCTTAGGGGAGCAAAATGTAAAAAAATGGAGGAAGAAGATGAACTAGGGGCAAAAATGTTGGAAATCGTTGGTTTGGCGCTATAGCGCTAAGACATGGAGCTATCGCGCCATGCACAGCCTGATGAGTGGCGCTATAGAGCCATTCAAATCCATCCAGAGTTTTAATTTTTTTTTTATATATTGAAAGAAAACAAAATATCTAAGATGTTTAAAGGCTAATATTTTAGTTTTAACGACCGTTTAGAAAGTCATTGAGTTCGTCGTCATTCCAAAATTTAAGTTCACAATTATCATTTCAATCATTTTAAACACTTAAGGCTAATTTCTTAAAACAAAACAGAACCTGTTTTCTTATATTAATAATAATTTTAATACAAACGACACATCATAGATGTATTTTGATGTCAATACAACAAAGACACAAAGTATTGTCGGTGCATTTTTTGATTTATATTTAATTTAAGTATATATATAATTTTAAATAGTTTGGAAAATAATATTTAATTTTAAAAATAAGAGACCGAACTGATCTCATATCCTTAATAGTTTAAATAAACTAACCATACAGATCAAGCCATGCATATATCCATAAGAATATACACATTACTTGATAGTGAGGTTCGATTAAATAAACAAATAGATTTATGACATCCGTTTGGTCTGCGAATCAGTTTTATGTTGACCGACAAGTTCCACTATTTAATACAAAATATTAAATAGGGTATATATTACCTGGGTTTGCCTTTAAAGTTGCTATCAGTAATGACTGTGATTGCCCTTGAATTGTAGTAATGACGATCATCATTTCCTCCAGTTGTATCTTCATTTGACTTATCTGTTCGTCTCGCTGTCGAATGGCCATTTGAAACTCATCCGTAGTGTTCTCCTTAGTGGGTAAAGGAGCGTCGCACGAGGATGGGGTGGCCTCCGTCTCGATGATGTTGATTTCTGCAAAACCACCTTCCATGTAATCAATCTGGTAGGTTGTAATCTCAATTTTCAACATCTTTCTGGTCTTCAAATAGTTGTGTAATGTTAACTCGGAGCTTCTCTATGGCGGACTCAATCGAACTTCCTTTGAGAATTTTTAGGTCAACCAGGGACTTTTGAGGAACATCACTTATCACCTCGAGCACTGGCATCATTGCATAGAAGTCAAGTGAAACATCCTAAATCATATTCACATAACCTTTTTTAGGTTCTTTTAAATATTCCTTCGGGATTGCTATGTTCCTACTTTCAAAAATTTTTTTAAGCTAATCCTTGAAGACAAAACATTTTTCTATGGTGTAACCAAGTAACCAGTGGTATGGGCAATATTGGGGGTGATCTTTCTCGCAGATATCTTTTAGCTTTTTCGGCTCTGGCAGTTGAAAATCAACCATCTTACTCAAGCTGCGGAACATTTTGGCCACTGCTTCATCCTTAAAGGGATATTCCTTATTAAAAATCTCCTTCAGGCTGCGTGTCAGTTTGTGTGGTTTCTGCCGAGATTGCTGCTGACTCGGTTGGCGGCACTGCGGCAGGTGGGGCTGTCGTGGCTGGTCGACTTTTAGACTCTTCCGGTTGTGCTTCTTTTCTTATGCTTTCATTAGTTGCGCGGTCTTTGAATTGGACCCAATTTCTAGTCCGAAAAATGGTAGGGTGTAAGCGTCGATTAACTCTTCCTTATGTAAAATCTCTTTTCCTTTGTCTAACAAAATAGTTGGTGTGGTGACGGTGGCTCTGTTAGTAGGAGCTAAAGCAGTCCTCAGAGAAGTCCCAGCGCTTCTAGCGGCATACTTCACAACAATAGAAGAGTCTTTTTCAATCCACTCCTTCTTTGGCACAGGGAGCTCTTCAATAATTTTCAAGTTGAACTCTACAATAGGCTCAATGAACTTTCTCATTTTGGGTTTCATCATTTCAACAGACAAATTCCCGAACTTAGTTTCAACATTGTCAAACCCTTGTCCAAACTTGATGACTGCCAGGTCAGGCAATTCCTCCCAATTGACGGCAAACTCCCCTCCAGAGGTGAAAGAAAAGACCGGCTTGGGCGAAGACATTGTCTCCTGTCATTTGAAGAATTTTTGGAAGTTAATGACGTCCCTTACTTTGCAGTTTCAACGAAAGTACTCAAGTTAGCTTGCTTTGTACTGGACATCCTTTAAGCATGTGAATTTTTTTGTGTTTCTTTTTTTTATTATTGCATATTTATTGTGTTTTGAGAAGTTTTATTTTGGTTTGAAATTTTGACAAAATTTTATTTTATTTATGGTTTATTGGAAGTTTGTTAGAGTGAAATTTCAATTTGACATGTTTGCAACAAGTGAAACCCAAAGAGAAAAGAAGTGTTGGACCCGGTCCGAGATTTGGAGGTTAAATTCACATCAAACCTACTTCAATAAACAACTCTTATTCTAACACACCTATTGGGGGTCCACCTCATTTTTGAGAGGCAGAACGATTCCAGAACCTCTCTGTTAAGGAATGTCTAAATAGTGGCTCTGGAATCCAAGAAGAGTTGACAATACTCGTTCAAGGTAGAAATGAATGAGGTATGCCAATGGAAAGAATGGTAGTAAGGTCCACTAGGGACATGGACTCACTACCGATTTATGAAAGCAAAACCATCTGATCAAAATGGAGAGAGGAACTAGTCCTCAGCGGAGTTGCCAGAAATTGTTGGCGCATTTTTTTATTTATATTTAATTTAAGTATATATATAATTTTAAATAGTTTGGAAAATAATATTTTATTTTGAAAATACGAGACCGAACCGATCTCATATCCTTAATAGTTTAAATAAACAAACCATACACAACAAGCCATGCATATATCCCTAAGAATATACACATTACTTGATAGTGAGATTTGATTAAATAAACTAATAGATTTATGACATCCGTTTGGTCTACGAACCAGTTTTATGTTGACTGACAAGTTCCCTTATTTAATACAAAAGGTCAAATAGGGTTTATATTACCTGGGTTCTAAAATTTCCTATAAGGACAAGGCCCTATAGTTAATTACATCTCAGATGACCGAAGTCCCCTAAGAATTTTCTCGATTAAGATCAGTGGTTTTACTCTTAAGAATTTCAAATTTTAAAGTTTTTAAGGATAGACTTGGAAATTAAATAGGGAATAGATCAAATTTGGAACAATTATTTTTAAGAATCCAAAGGAAGAAAGGTAGGAGATATCACAGATCTGAAGCGAACTTCGGTGACTTCCCATTTATCCTATAATTTGGCTCCAATTTGAAGGAATTAGTTGATGTTCCAATCCTGTCAATTTTATTTACTTAGGACTTATATCTGTATGATATAATCAAACAAATAGCTTGGAAAATGGGAGGTTTTATGTCATACCAAATGACTACCTCAAAGTCCTAAGACTAGTTAGGCTTTGATTGCATAACATGGTTATGCAAATGCCTAAAGATAAAGTGAGGATTTATGTTGCGCTAGGCGAACTACCTCGAAATTTTATGGCTAGTTGTTTATTTCTAAGGAATGATTTTTCTGAAGTAGATTCGTTCTGTTATTGTAGATTGTCCTTCTCCGTCTGCTGCATCCTCGTTGGCTGCCCTCGAAATTTTGCTCCATGTTCCATGTCGTAGCGGGTTTAGTTTAAAGAAGAGAAAAGAGAAGTGTCATATTTTGAAAATGTTTAAATTGAGGTGACTTAATGTTTTATTTGGGGGGAGTTTAAGTTGATTATAACAACACCGGTTAGGATCCCACGGTTCCCTCATTCCGGTACCATTATTTTCTTCGGATTCACTTAGTCCAGTTGAATTTACTAAACTCAACTTAATGAGTTCCGTACTTTCATTTAGAGCATGGGAAATCTCATTTGAAACACGTAGGTTACATCCTCTGAGGTATTCCCGATCATCTGAGATACGTTTTTATTTAGTTTCAATTGTGATTTTGTTTTGTTTGTGATTAAATTTTGAGTTGTTTATATTTTGAATGTTGTGGCGGTGAATTTTATCTTATTGTTTTGTTTTAATTTTGGTTTTAGTTTTGTGGCTATCCTAAAGGTTTCGGTTTTCATGCAGGTGTCAGAATTTACAGTAAAGTAAAGGCAGGAAAAGAAAAGCAGTAATAACTTGCGGTACAGGAAAAGGAAAGTAGTAAAGTGTAGGACAAAAAGTAAAAGGCAGTAGCAGCTACTTGCAGTGAAAAACAGGCAACAGTGGTATGGTATAGTATAGCAAAAAGAAAGTAGTAGCAGTCAAGTAGTAGTAGAAGTGCAATGAAAAATGCTATAAACTTTAGTTACTTGGACGCCCTGCTATTTCCTTATCAAGTTTGCTTTGATGCAACATATGGAACTTTACTTCAATTAGATTGCAATTGCTAAACAGTTAAAAGGAATCTTCATTTTGTACAGGTGCAGCTCAAGGCAAATTGATAATTCACCATCACTTTCCTCACCGAAGAACAAGAAAGGGGATCCAGTACTATAATAAAAGCTAATTCACTCACACACAACTGAATTCTCATGTAATTAAACCTCCCATGGTGCACCTCACCTTTCTATATGGGATACTCAGAGAAGTTTCAGCCCAAACCATCCTCAACAGTTAAAGAAGATTTACAAACATACCACTCAATTCTTATGTCTTTATAGTTATAGGGCTAAGCTTTCGATTTTCATATAAAAAAATGTATATCTTACCTTCAAAATGTGAGTAAGAAGTAATATTTGTGAGGTGATATTGACTATCAGATATATAAATAAATATATAATAACTGTGTGGTATATATGCAAATACAAGAGAATTGGATAATAAATACATAAAGATTGGATATTTAGATGCTAGGTGTGTAAATACACAAGGATTGAGTGATATGTATGTAATTTCATTTTTAATACTCCAAAGTCACAACTGCACCATAACATATGCAAGAATGCGTGCATTACACTTCATAAAGTTTAATATTAGTGATCGCTGAATTTGAATCTGTCTAGGAGTCGCACTCAACGAATAAAGGATAAAACATGACAAAGAGTTAGAGTGCACAGTACTTAACAGTTAAATGAATATAAAACAATATTAATATGATGCTAAAGAATGAGGTATCATTTACAAGTATTAAGGTTTCTCAAATTCCCCATGCTGCTCCAAATACTTTGATCCCAACTCACATGGGCTTAAATTGAACATAAGAATCAGATTATGTGTGACTGTTTGAATGTATGCCATCCAATCCATAAAAGAATAATGATATTTGTTTTAGGTGGTAAGAACTAAAATAATAATAATAATAAAATGATATTTGGAATCACCATAAAATAGATTATCATAATTTTAAACTGTTCAAAACAGATTTTTACAAAACTTTCAAAGTCCATAAAACAAAAATAATGTTGATAGTAAAGCATTCCAAATATTCCAAATCTCCTAAACACAATATTTGGAATTCTGGAAAGATATTGGCTCTCACTTCAGAGCTCACACTTACCCTTCACCTGAAGGCTAACCCTCAACTTTAGTTACCAATCTTAGGACCGAATTGGGGATCTCAGCCTGTCACTCTATAACCTCCAATTCGACGCCCATTAAAACATATTTCCCTATTCATTTACAATCAATTCCCATGAACTACGTAATTCATTCATGAACATTGAATGGATTCTTCATTATTGTTGTAGAACACTTTATCCTTTCGGAATGAATGTCTCACAACAGATTTTAACAGTTCAATTGGCTAGATCGAAAGGTAAATGAAATTCGAAATGAAAAACCATCACAATTTCTTTAACACTTTTAAGGCACTTCAAATCTACATCAACACATCATCACATCTCATTGCAAGAAGAAAGACAAAGGAAACTACTCAGAATTCATGGAGCATAAAACATATTGGACGATTAAGGAGCTGAATTTTAATTTGAAAAATGCAGGTGAGAAGTGATTTATGCAGTTGAATCAATTAGAAGAGATTAGAAATGAATCTTATCATAACGACAGAACTTATAAGGAGAGAATGAAATTGTGGCATGATCAGAAGATATTGAAAAAGAAATTTGAAGATGGACAAAAAGTTTTTCTATATAATTCAAGATTGAAATTACTTCCTGGGAAGCTTAAGTCTAGATGGTTGGGACCTCTTACTGTTATAAAAGTTCATTCTTTTGGTGTTGTTGATTTTGAGGATCCTAATACTGGAAAAATTTTCAAGGATAATGGGCATCGATTAAAGCCTTACTTTGAAGGGTTACGACCTAACTTAAAAGAGGTTTTAATGTTGAGTCATCCTGATTAACTGAATGGTTTGTCGGGCTGATGATGTTAAATCAAGTGTTATGAGAGGCAACCCATATGTATCTTTGTTGTGTGTATTTGCTTGATTTTTGTGGTTGTGCTTTTAGATAGTCATATTGGAATCCTAATCACTTCCACTTATTACTAAAGATTGAAAATTATTAGATGGAATGTAGATATTGGAATATTTCAGATCAAACAAAGTTCGGTGCAAATTTTGACCACTGGCACCGCCGGTGCCCAATTACAGAGATATGTGCAGAATTTCAGGTTTGAGTGCCGCCGGTGCTCTATCGAGCGCCGCCGGCGCCCAAAACCTGTTAACGGTATTTAGAGTTTCAAAATGCGATTTTTGGCAATTTTGAGCGGGATATTCTTCCCTATAACTCCCTAAAACTCCATTTTAAACTTCCAAACTCCAGAAAAATGAAAAGTTTATTTCCCAATTCTTATCTAATGGATTCCTACTCCGTAGAAACCCCAAGATCTTAGATTTTCAATCGACGGAAGTTTATCAGTTTTGAGGCGCAGTGTTTATTCAACAAAGTGATGATGAAGAGGAGGATTATCAAAGAAAGAGGCTTTGTTATCGAGGATTGGATAATCCGACTACCAGAGTTGAAGAGATAATAATGCAGAGGTGTTGGGAAGTGTTATGCTACACTACCGCCACCGTAGTCATTCCGGTTGTGAAGGAATTTTATGCAAATCATCATGGGATCAATCAAGGATTCTTCTATATGCGAGGTAGGTTTGTGCTATTCACTCCTTCGATGATTAATGATTTATTTATGATTGAGAATGTGCATATCTGCCATTATTCTAACTTCGACGCAACAAGAGAAAATATGAATGACGTTTATCGCTATTTGATGGACGAAGGTGAAGATTGGGAAGTAAGAGACAACAGATATATTAGTTTTCCTTCTACATCTTTAAATTCGGTGTCAAAGCAATGACATTATTTCATTTTGCCAAAGTCATTTCTGATATTAAAGATTAGTAAGGTAACCAAGGAAAGTGTTATTTTGAATTTCTGTATTCAAACTGGAAGGCCGATCGATATTGTTACGATAATTGTAAAATCAATTTTAGGATTAATTGTTCATGGATCTAAATATGGGCTTCGACATCTGTCCACCATATTTCTACTTTTTAGTCAGGCATATGTTCCTTATGTGAGTTGGAAAAAGGTTCTTCTTCCCTGGAGGCCTATTGATCCAACTAATCTTTATGACTACCAGATAGTAGGAGATGAAGGAGATATGAATCTCATTGCTGATCAGCCATCTCAGAGTTCACAACCTATTCAACCATACTTTCCTGAAAGTTCCAGAGTGATTCTGAAGAAGATTAAGAAGTTGGAAAAAAAGGTACAGAATGTTATGAATGCTATCAACAATATTTCTGATTTATTTGATCATATAGATTGGAGGATGAAGGAACAATTTGATCACACTGGTCGGATTGAAGTAGGTTAGATAAATCTGTTGAAAAGGAATGCTTTGATTGCTGAGGATTTATCTGATGAATTCCCATTTTGTCCCTTCTATGATCTATTTGTGCATCATCAATCTATAGGAGATATCAGAGGGGAAGATAGTTCGAAGATCGATGAGGAGTGATGACTGAATTCTGCTTAGTGTTTGATGTTTGCTTTGATATGTTTTGCTTGATGTGTTTAGGTTTGGCTTGCTTTGCTTTATAAGTTGTATTTGGACTTATTATACTTGACTTCGATGTTTGTTCTTAGTTTTCAACATTTGATTATCGTAGTGTACTTGCAATGCTGAAAATCTAAGTATTGTTGAACTTATTTGATGAATGTGTTAGTGTGTATGTTGTAACGTGGATCTTATATATATAAGTGATGTTTTGTGTTATTTGTGTAAGTTTGATGTTAGTACTTGCTTATTTGGTGAAATATATGCTTAATTAAGTTTTTGAAATGATTGTGGAGGATGAAACAATTGAAATTTTGAAAAAAATTTTCGGACTGAAAAATTTAACTAGTGCCGCTGGCGCTAGAATGGGTGCCGCCGGTGCCCAAATACAGAGAGTTTGGGGATTCTTAATAAATAGAGCGCCGCTGGCGCCCAAGTGCAGAAAAAGCCCTGGACCCTCTAAAATCGCGATTTTTGACCCTGGGACCCGCAAGTTTCACAATTTCCTTCATCTTCCTCCTCCATTTTCGCGAGTTTGGAGATCTAGGGCTTGCTAGATCCAGGATTTGAAGTGATTTCAAGGATTTTCGAGGCCGGATCTACACTTCTCTTAGTAAGAGCTTCACTTTTAGTTAAAAATTTTTAATTTTCACCTTGGGATTTTCTCACATTGCTTGGATCCGAAATTTGGAGTTTTTGAAGAAAATTTGAGATTTCTCACAGTGATTTATGCTCTTATTTGCTAAGCTTTCTATTTGGAGTTTGCTACATTGTGGATTTTGAATTTATTGGATTTTTGTTGCAAAGTTTAAGAAATTCACATGGCTCCAAGGATGAGTAAAGGGAAGAGAAAGTTAGATTTTGATGAAGAAAAATTTGTCAATATTAAGGCACAATTTCGTTATAATTCTTCCCTTCACAAAAACAAGTGTATTCATGACCGAGCTTTTAATAATCCTGGTGGTTTTGTTGAGCTATTGATTACTGAGCGGAATTGGGAGAGATTTTGTTATTTCACTACTAACGCTGTTTTGAGTGTTGTTCGAGAATTTTATGCAAATTTGCCCTGGACCAAAACTGAATATGTGCTTGTGTGAGGAAAAATGGTTGAATTTACCCCTCAGCGTATTAATATGTTCTATCAAACTTGGGAACCTATTCCTGCGAATATGAACGATTTAGTAAACGGGATGATAATATGAAGGAAGTGATTGCATTTTTGACTGACGGAAGAGGGGAATAGAAAGTGAGTCAAAAACAGATGATAAATTTCTCTGCTTCAAAGTTAAATGTAGCATCCAAGGCATGACACTATTTCATCTCTGCAAGGCCACTACCATCTTATCACCACAGTGAAGTTACAAAGGATAGAGCAATCTTAAATTATTGTATTCAGACTATGAAGAAAATTGATATTGGAGCTATTATCTTCAGGAACATTCAATCTATTGCTAGAGGAGAAACCACTGGTGGATTAGGACATCCTGCACTGATTCATTCCTTATGTGTAGAGTCTGGAGTAGAATTTGATAATTCTGAAGAGGTAGCTATAACACTGAGACCAATCACCAGATCTATTATTCAAACTTAGGAGTCTCATGTAGGAGTAAGAGAGGAGAGTAGGAGTACTGATATTCCTACTATGAGCCATGACATTCCATCTACTTCTGAGCCCCCTACATTGTCTGATATTATGAAGCAGCTGAGATTACAGAGTGATAGTATGGATAGACTCCATAGTAAGATGGATGTATTTGAAGCCCAAAGTGATGTGAATGATGAGTATATGAGAAGGAGGGTTGAATACGATATTTCCTATCATGATGCCCAGGTCAGATTCAGGAGAGGAGAGGTGGAGTGATATTCCCATCCTGCCCCAGCTATACACCATATAGACCTGGCCCTGCTGACCCTACTGAAGAAGCTGGTGATGAAGAGTGGTAGCTTTTCTGTTTCTGTTTCTGATTTCTTTTATGTGTTGTAATTCTGTAATGTTGAAGTGATCTACTTGTGATGTGTAAGCCGTTGATGTATTGTAGTGTTTTAGTGAAAATTTGAAATTGATAAATGCAAAGTGTGTAGTGCAGTCTGTGTTAGTTTGTTTGGAATTTGTAGTGTTATATTAGATGTTAACTGTTTAATGTTGATATATCTCTTTACCCTGCAAATTTTTAATATTTTATATATCACTGCTAGTAACTTTTCATGCTTGCTAGATATAAATTTTGATTAATACCAGATAGCTTTTGAGGATTTCAAACTCCTAGCACAAAACGGTTAGTTTTACTCTCCCCTGTTGCAAATTTATTGAAAAACTTAAGTTTGGGGGAGGGTAAAAAAGTTTTAACTCTTATTTGTTCTCAATTAATATATTTTCAAAGATTATTAGCATAACGTTTAGTAGTAAAACCTCACTTTAGATAACTAAATTTTTTTATTCATTTAAATATTATGGCAGATTTTGATGAAAGTTTTAATTAATAAAGGTTAATTTTATAAGGTTAAGATATTTGGTATGAAAGGATTCGAATATAGTTGACTATTTAAAGTAAAGAAAATTGTTTTTTTGGAATGTTAAGAGACTTAAAGTATTATGTGTGAAGAAAGGATTGTGACTTTATGAGGAATTATAAAGTTAATACATATCTATAAAGTAAGGAGGTGTTTCAAGTTTAAACTTTAGAAAGAGGAGAGTGAAGTTTAAAGTCATTAAAGGCTATCCAGATCTAGTAGTCCTCACAAGATAAGAAAAAGAAAAAGAAAAAAAAAGAGAAGAAAAGATGGATTGAAAAACAATCCCAAAAAGAAAAGGAAAGAAAAGAAAAGAAAGAAAACTATATATGAGGAGAGGCTTAAGGAGATACCTAATCAAGAATTGTCTTCACTTGAGTCACCCTAAAGGGAGAACTTGATTACATTTCTGAATTTATAGTTAAAGTGTTAGCCTACATTCTGATGAAGTTTGCATGAACTTCTTTTTCATATAATCTTTCAAGGTACCCTTAATGTAACAAATTATGGTTCATCTTGAAATAAATAAGAGGCTAGAACTCTTAGACTTGACTACTGAATATTCTTATGCTTGTAGCTTTAACTTGTGTTACTAAATTCCTTTCTAAAAATATTTCCAATATATTCATTTAGATGAAAAAAAATTCATAGTATTCTATAAGTGAAAGGTTCACTACTTTGAGTTATATTTTTATGTAGTAAAAGGATTACTTGAAGATAAGTAATAGTTAAAGTTTGGGGAATTTTGATACACCAAAAATATATACAGTTTTTATTATATGATTTTACTTATGATATTACACTTTAAAGAAATGTATTTTTCATGATTTGCTGCAGGTATGAAGATTTTAGGTGATTGGAGCGAAAAGAGGAAAAAAGGAACGAATTTGGAGAAAAAAGGAAAAAACTAGCTTCTGGCTCTGCCGGCGCCAAAATGGGTAGCCTAAATCCAGAGAGTTCAGAAAATTAAGTGCGATAGTGCCGTTGGCGCCCTATCGAGGGTCGCCGGCGCCCTATGTCGGTGCAATTCAAATTGAAGGGATTTAGATGACCTTTTGAAGGGTTATTTAAGAGAACTCTTGGGATATTCATTTCTAACTTAAATGTGACTATTTCGGACAAAAAGTGTGGTGTGTGTGGTGTGTGTGGAGTGTCTTAGAAGAGTTTTAGAGTGAAGAAGAGTGTTAAGGTTTGTAGAGAGTGTGTAAAAGGTGTTTATTTGAGAGGGATTCTTCTCTAAGGAGTGAAGGAGAAGGAGTAAAGTGAAAGATTGCTTCTTCCTTTCTATTCTAAAGAGGGAATTGAGCATTGTAAAGAAGAGAGAAAATGAATCAAAGGAACTTCAAGTGATTTGCTTGGGGAAGAGAAAGAGATAAGTTGTATTTGCTATTATTGTTTGTAGGACTTTTCTTTTATATCTAAAATCCATGTTTTGTTGTATCTTCTCCATGAATTCTGAGTAGTTTCCTTTGTCTTTATTCTTGCAATGAGATGTGATGATGTGTTGATTTAGATTTGAAGTGCCTTAAAAGTGTTAAAGAAATTGTGATGGTTTTTCATTTCGAACTTCATTTACTTTTTGATCTGGCCAATTAAACTATTAAAATCTGTTGTGAGACATTCATGCCGAAAGGATAAGGTGTTCTACAACAATAATGAAGAATCCATTCAATGTCCATGAATGAATTGTGTAGTTCATGGGGATTCAGTGCAAATAAACAGGGAAATATGTTTTAATGGGCGTCGAATTGGAGGTTACAGAGTGACAGGCTAAGATCTCCAATTCGGTCCTAAGATTGGTAACTAAAGTTGTGGGTTAGCTTTCAGGTGAAGGGCAAGTGGGAGCTCTGAAGTGGGAGCCAGTCTCATCCCAGCCTAGCCTTAGACTTAGTGACTGAACTTAGGATATTTCAATGTTCATAACATACTTGGAAGAGGGGGTACTCTTTTGAGGGTAAAGAATATTAATGCTCCTATTTGGCACAATACAATTATATTCTCAATCTATATCAAACTCTCATCACAGAATCATTGCAAGATGGAAGACACTTATCATATATAATACTTTTCAAATACAAAAATCTTAGTGTTTGTTAGTTAATTCTGTTTAGAAGTTAGAAGTAATCGTATCTTACTTAAGTGTTACTATTTTATGCATTAGCTAGTAAAGTTGAACTTGAACTTGCATTGCGAATTGAGTACTGGATTTCAACATTCTACTCTATATTGTAAGGATCATGCCCTCCTCGTGGGATTGATAACCAGGACTCAACTAGAGCCCTGTATTACTTGAACGATATGTATACTTGCTTAAATGGTGGTGACTACTTAGATTATTAACTAAGCTGAATTTATCTTTTATATATTTTACTTAAGCATATAAATAAATTTGTCGCCGCAACCACCAAGTGGGGTTCAATCCTCAAGCTTCTCCTCCCTTATCACATACTATTTTTTAACTAAACTTTTTTTCTTTTTCTTTTTTTCTTCTTTTTTCTTTTTTTTTATAAGGCAAGGATTACTGTATCTAGATAGGCCTTTAATGATTTTGAATTCCACCCTTCCATTTAAAATAAAGGTTTGATATATATCCTTCAGTAAAAAATCATAATAATATTGTTGAAAATTATTCCTAAAAAAAAAAAATTTTAGCTTTGAGAAATAGAAGTCAAATCTTCTATTTATCCAAAAATACATCACTTCCTACTAAAGATAGTTAAACCATATTCAACATTTTTTTACCAAGAAAATTTTAACTTTAAATTTTTCATTATTACTTTAAATTTCAACTAAATTGTCTTACTCATTTTTATATTCAAAATTTTGCTCCCCTAATATAAATTCATATACATAATTATTTTCAATCAAAAATAAATTTTTTTTATAGTATTCCTGAGAATAAATAAAATTTTAGTTTTTGAACATTTTTGTTTAAATCCCCCCCCCAAACTTTAAATTTTTAATTAAGATAAAACATTTAAGCATAAAAATAATACATGGGTAAGACTTAACAACTAGAATAACATGCTTGCAGGAATTTTAATATTCTAAATATGCAAGTATAACAGTTTAAAAATAAGAGTAAAAAGTAGATTAATTAAGTTTTTCAGTTTTTCATAAAAACTTTCAAAGAACTTCTACAGTAGTAGAGGTTTTCAATGCAAATACTCACCAATATAACATAAATCACAACACACATAGATAATATATGGCAGCAAAGTTTTTAAAATTTAAACATGCAATTTTAGATAGAGGTTTACTAATAGTGTTTTAAATTTCGTTACAATTATGGAATTAAATAGTCACTATTAAAAACTCAAACACAAGACACAAATTAAAACTTTTACTACCACACACTACAACATAAAACATCAATCCAATATAGATACATCTGAATATGCATAACAGAAATAGTCCAGCTACAGTCTGCAAAATATCAGAGTTCACATCAAAATACACCAATAAAAAGTCCTAACATCACACCAAATAAAGAAAAATAACACAGCACACACTTAATAAACATAACTCCTAATCATCATCCTCATCCTCATCATCTTCATTCCAATTTCTGGATGGCACATAAGGTATAAAAAAGGGATGAGGGGGCATCTCAGCACTGTGATCACCTATAATCATATTGTCCATGTAATGCTGATAATTCTCCTCATATTCATCACGTTTCACAATATACCTTTCAATATTTTCAATCTTTCCATCCATATCTCTAACATGTTCATGAATAAGACTCACTTTTTTCAAAATCTATCTTAATAGTCCAGTTTGTGAATCCCTAGAGGATGATGCATGTGAAGTAGAAGCGCGAGAGGTAGAAGCAGCAGAAGCAGAAACACTATAAGCTCTAACAGATCCTCCTTTCCAACCAAATGTTAATGTCTCAAACTTTACTCCAGACTGTTCACAAATAGAATGAATCAGAGAAGGAAATCCCATACCTGCTGTAGTAGCAGTTCTGGCATAGTTCAAAACATAATCATAAATGATAGCCCCTATGTCAATAGGCTTCCCCTGCTGAATACAATAATTCAAAACAACTCTTTCTCTTGTAACTTCACTAACATGACTTAAAGGTAATAATTTAGCTGAGATAAAATAATGCCATGCCTTTGAAGTGGCATTCATCTTAGAGGCTTGAAAATTTACTCTTTTATCATTTTTGATCTTACACAAACCTCTTCCATCAGTCAAAAAAGACGTTATCTCATCTAATTCTCCCTCAGAAGGATGATAATTGGCATAAAAACAAAACATCGCAGGGGGCAGACGATAAAAGACATTAATTACCTCTGATGCAAAATGCACTGATTCCTCCTGAACCATTAATGTATTTTCTTTTGCTGCCGGAAAATTTGCATAAAACTCTCTAACAACAGAAACAACGAAAACATCGGAGAAACAGTAGTACTGATCCTAAGCTCTTCGAGTAATCATTTCTTCAATTTCTCCTCCTTGTTTACTAAACACACGTTTAGGAATCAATTTACGCATCGAAAGTGCGTCGACGTATCTCTCCTCCGCTCTCGAACTAACAAACTTGTTGGAATCAAATCGTGCCTTTTCTTTCGAGCGTTTTGACTTTGGAGCCGTCTCTAAAAAATCATAAAAAATTCACCATAAATTCCAAAATTGAAATAAACTTGCTAACTTAACTTCCAAAGGTGATTTCCACTAAATCCAAGCCATTTCTCATGTATTTCCTCAAAATTTCAGCATGAATAGTGATTTTTCATATTTTTCAATAATGTACTCAAAATACATGGTGAAAATCAAAATTTTTTACTTAGGAGTAGAGATCATACCTTAAGGAATCTAAATCTAACAAATTTGGTTGAAATCGACTCTAAAACGATCCAAATCAATGATACCCTAGGCTCCTTTTCACGAAAATTAGAGGTTGAAGGCGATGGGGATGGTTAAAAATGGCAGATTTCAGGTTTTTAACTGCAGAAATAAATTTTCGCGAACTGGCGCCTATGTGCGGAGCATACGGCGCATAGCCACAAAAATTGGCGCCTAAGCGCCGAGGCTGTGGCGCTTAGCCGCCTGTGCCCAGATTTTAATATTAATTTAAAAATGGCACAAAACACTTGGTTAATCCCTTTAACCACTTCTAATCTCAAAATTCTCCCCCATAAACTCTTCTAATACTCCAAATTAATTAAAATTCTATTTAATTCCAAACAAGATTCACACAAACACAAACTTATATTATTAATAACAAACCACACTTAATACAAACTACAAATTTCTATCCAAATATCATGGATTAAATTCTCCAAATACATAAATCAAAACACATATAATTAAACACAAATTTATATCAAATAGATGTAACAAACACAAATTAAAGTACAACAAAACACAAACATAAATCACAAATACATAACACTAAACACAAACAACAAAATGACAAGACTACACATAATTTAATTCCATTCTCTGTTAGGTGGATTATATCCAGAACCACCATTAGTTGCATTTGAACCTTCTGGAACATAAATCTGATAAAACGGGTGATGATTAAAAACTCTAATAGCTTCTTCTTCAATCCATTTGTTCTTCAGAAACATCGCCTTATTCACTTTTTCCACATGACTTGTATGTCTGAATTGCATTTTAAGTTGCCATCCAATGTGTGCTAAATGAGCATTAATATCATTTACCTTTGCATCAATTGAAGCCACATCAGTCCCAATCTTCAAAACCTTTTTGCAATCCCTTGAATATTAACGGCTAGGAATTCATTGTATAACACTTGCGCATTCTCACAAATGAACTTCTTCTTGATGACTTCCTGCTTCTTCTTATTTTCAATCTCCCAAGAAGACATTTTTGCACTTAACTTACTCTTCTTAAAACTCAGAAATGAAAATAGGAACAGGGGCAAATATTTCATCAATTCAGGGCCTTTTTATAGACTTGGGAAGTCTCAAAACTGACCATAAACGTGTTAAAACTCCCAAAACTACATCCCCATGATTGAGGCATCTAGAAACTCATTTTTCACGTTTTTTGTACCTGCGGCGCCTATGCGCCAACCTGGCGACGCATAGCCGCCAGTGCACAATTTTGCATAGTTCTGCCAAATCGTCAAAATCTTCATTCTGACTCCTCTAAGTCATCAAATAAGGTTTAATAAATCCTCTATAACATAAAAACTTCAAAAATTGCTAACATAAACACAAAAACAAACCAAACAAAACACACAAAGCAAACATAAAGCAAAGCACATCGATAAATATGAGTTGCCTCCCACAAAGTGCTTGGTTTAACGTCATCAGCCTGACATACTCAGAGCTTATTCTGAGTGACCCAACATCAGATTATCATCAGATTTAAATTGATTGACTGAAAAATAAGATTTAAGTCTATGTCCGTTAACTTTAAATATTTTTCTAGTCTTAGGATCTTGAATATCTACAGTTCCATAGGAATAAACTTTTATCACAATAAATGGGCCCATCCACCTGGACTTACATTTTCCAGCAAATAATCTCAATCGAGCATTATACAGTAAAACTTTTTGTGCTGGCATTAAATTTTTAGTAAGAATCTTCTGATCATGCTATAACTTCATCTTTTCTTTATAAATCTTAGCAATTTCATAAGACTCATTCCTTATCTCTTCAAGCTCATTTAATTGCAACAATCTCTTTTCAGCAGCACCTTTCAAATTATAATTGAACTCTTTAATAGCCAAATATGCTTTACACTCAAGTTCAACTGGTAAATGACAAGCTTTTCCAAAAATTAGCCTATATGGGGACATTCCTATAGGAGTTCTGTAGGCAGTCCTACATGCCCATAAAGCATAATCTAATTTTATTGACCAATCGTTTCTGTTTGGATTAATGATGCGACTTTTTTATATGTAAGAATTTATGACCTCAGATTTATATATTTATAATGATTTTGTAAAGTCATAATTTCAAACGCAAGTATATGTATCGTATCAAGTAATACAGGGCTCTAAAGGAGTCCCGTTTATCGATCCTACAGGGAAGCAAGGTTAGAGGTCCTTAGTCAAATTCTAGTCTACTGCTAACAGCCTTAGTTTGGAAGGGTGATATAAGTGGTTTTTCTAACAACTACTCCTAAATGCAGATGATTATACTAAAGATAACATTTTTTGGGGAAATTGGTTTGGTGAATTTTGAGATAATAAAAACTACTATTCTCATGTAACGAATTGGATAATGTATAGGAATGAGATGCATTAAATATTGTATGTGTCAAATAGGAGCAATCCTATTCTTTACCCTCTTCCGAGTACCCCCTCTTCAAAGTTCTATAAAGAACATTGGCCAATCCTAAGCTTAGTCCCTAAATCCAAGGTTAGGCTGGGAGGATACTGACTGTCACTTCAGAGCTCCCACTTTCCTTCACCTGAAGGCTAACCCTAGCTTTAGTTACCAAACTTTAGGACCAAATTGAGGATCTAAGCCTGTCACCCTGAAACCTCCAATTTGACGCTCATGAAACCATATTTCCCTATTTATTTGCACTCAATCCCTATGAACTACGTAACTCATTCATGGACATTGATTGTGGTTTCACTTTGTTGAGAATTACACCGCCCTTTTGAGAGAATGCAATTGTAACGAATTTTAACAATACAATGGGCCCTTATTGTAATGTAAATGAAGTGCAAGTAAAAACCATCACATTTATAATTAAAATATCTTTTAGAAAGCATCCCAATATCCTAAACATGAGTCCTACTCATTGCAAAAGAAAAGTAGAATAGAAACAATGGCATAAACTTCTTATGCCACTATTTCCAAACGAGAAGAAAGAGTAAGAGAAAGACATCACAAAGAACGAAAAAAACACAACGAAAAACTTCATTTCAAAGCAAATATACAAAATAAGTGTTTAAAAATCATAAGATAATGAAGAACAGAATACTTAGCTTTTTCCCCTTGAAAGAAAGATGAAAATCTCTCCCACAAAGTCTCCCGCCGATCCATGCAATGCTAGAATATCTCCTTACAGATTATCTCAAAATCCCCTTACCAATCTATCCAAAAAGGTATAAATCTACATTTATACTCCTATTCTAAGATCTATAATCATTCTCCACATTTTTCCCAACCTTCCTCTTCTTTTTTGGCTTCAAATTTGGTTTAAAATAGAGTGGGGACGAATTTCCCAAGAGGTACAAGAAGAAACCCTCCAAATAACGTCCAGATTCGATGTATATGGCCAATAACCGCTCAATATCGCATCCAGACCATCTTGGGTACCTTCGGCGCTGAATGGGGCACTGTCGGCGCCCTATTTTTTGTGGTCTTGAGTTTCTAGTGCCGCAAGCGCCGTTTTCGGCGCCCCCGGCGGCCATTCTGTGCAGCTCCACCATATTGCTCCGTTTGGCTCCGTTTAGCTCTGATTCGTCCCGTTTTAGTTGCGTTGCGTTCCTAACAGATAGCCTTACAAAATAAGCATAAAAATAACATTTCTTTAAAGTGTAATCTCATTCAAAAATATGAAAGAAGTGTAAAAGAGATTAAACATAGAAAGACTTATCGAAAGGTGTCAAGCCAAAATTTTATTTTCTTGCTCATTTTTGCTCCAATTGCACCATTTTTGCTTCCTTTTGCTCCAATCACCATTTCTTGTACCTAAAACCAAAAAACATACAAAATACCTTCCTTTTATAGTGTAATATCACCAAAAATGAGTAAAATCATATAACAAAAACAGTATAAATTTTTGGTGCCTCACAATCCCCCAAACTTAACTGTTACTTGTCTTCAAGTAACACTATAACTTTAAAAATAAAATATGTTGACTTGTGGTTGTGGGTTTCAATAGAGTTTCCTATAATTTCATCTCAGAAATATTATAGTATAACATAGGAGAAATTCTAGCAAATCAACCTAGGGCTAGAGTGTAAGAATATCTCATATTCAACTTAGGAATTCTAATTTTTTTTTATTTACTTCAAATGTTATTGAAAATTGTCAAACTAAAGATTCATAGAAAGTATAAAAATAGAATTTAAGCACCTTATCTATACCAATTTAACCAATACCTTTTGAAATAAGAATAAGCTTAGGATTATTTTTAAGTCTTTTCATTTAAAAAGTTTCAAGTGAAATCAATTTTTGATTAAGCTTCTCCTCACTTATTTTCTCTTTTTTTCTTTTCCTTAGAGATCATTTTCAATCCTTTTTTTTCACTTTTTTTTTCTTTCAGGATCATTTTTAATCTTTTTTTCACTTTTTTTATGCAAGGATTACTATATCTGGATAGGTGATCCCCGATAGATATAAGTGTAATGGATGCCAGAAACTTGGTTCCGCTGGATAAATGTGCTGATGATTTAAGATATGAAAATAATGATCTTATAATATGGGATACTACGCAAGTATACGAATCGTTTATCAAGTAATATAGGACTTTCTGATTAAGCCCAGAGATATCGAATCCACAGGGAAAATGTGAAATCTTTAAAGGAATCAGAGAAATTATCTTTTTATTTTCTTTAATTGTTTTCGAAAAAGTATGTCTTGATTTTGATAAGTTTTGAAGGTTGATATGTCTTTTGAAATTTTCTTAATAAAATGCTAAACAAGAAATTAAAATTACAATAACTAATAACACTGGATGTAAAATACTATTAACTAGAATATCTTTTTCTTTCCTTTCATGAAGTAGTAATAATTCTTAAAGTATTGTTGTGGAAGTATTCAAATTTTTGTTGTGACAGATAGAAGCAAATGTGTTCTTTACCCTTACTTGGTTCTATAAAAAACATAGGTTAATTTGAAATTTATATTATTTTGAACATGGTTAGGCAGGGAAGATACCAGTCTTTCACTCTAGATTTCCCTCGATTCCCACCACCTGGGGGCTAACTTCTCATAACAAAACTCAAAACTTCAAACCAAATTAAGGGGTTTTAGCTTGTCACTCTAAAATCCTCTAATTTTACTCCCTTTTATAAAAATATCTTCTAATATTACATTCAATTATATGGACTACAGTTCTCACCCATATAATTTCATGTGATTCTTACTAACTTTTATGAGACAATACCGCATTGGATCTTACATAATCTCGAAATTTTACAACTTAACGGGCAAATTAAGAAGTAAACAAAATTTTTAGAATCAATCTTCACAACTTCTTCCAACTTTTAAACACTTATACTTTCCACAACAATTCTCTTTAAATTAATTACTTCTCCATTTAAGAAAGAAAAAGATAAAGTATTTTACTCAGAATGCATTGAGAAAATATAAAAATACATTAATTTGAAATTAAAAACAACGATAAGAAAAATAATAAACGAAAATAAGTATTAATAAACTAAATAAAAATAAACACTTATCTGAAAATCTTCTCCACAAGACTAAGGAAGTTCCTCTGAAACTTTGACTCTTCGCTAAACTACTTCTCAGAGCAAGTCTCCCAACTCCGTTGACTCAGAATACAGACTTCAGACTTCAATAAAAACTAAACTAAAAGAAAGAAAATAAGTAGGAAGAAGAATACTTCACTCCGACCCTTTTCTCCTTTCTACTCTCTACTCCTACTCTAAATAAAAACTTTTAAAATGTAGTGGAAGAATAATGGAAGTACTCTTCAAAATGCGATGGAAGAGTCTCCTCAAATTGCCTCCTCTAAATCTTTCCTAAGACTCTCTTTAAATAGTAAACCAAAAGGTGCCTTGGTGTCTCTTCAAAATGTGTCCAGATTCGATGTATCTACCAAGGAACGCAACCCTTCATTCAAACTTGCCGCCCAAAGGAAGTTATGGATGTTACCACCAAGAGTTGCATCCCCTCCCCTTTGAAATTGGAGCCAAATCCATTTGAATCTCAATTTTTAACTGTGGCGGCTAAGCGCCGTCCAGCGGCGCTTAGCCGCCAGTCTTAAATTTTTTATTTTTCATTTTTTTTTGCTCCAAATTTGATCCAATTTTGCCCCTTTCATCATGACCATCCATTTTCATCATACCTGCAAGAAAAACACAACATACCTTCCATTAAAGTGCAATATAATTAAAAATAGGTATAAAAATGTGCATAAAAATACTATATATTTTAGGTATATCAAAATCTCCCAAACTTAAAATGTTACTTGTCCTCATGTGACAGTTAATCTCATAGAACATTATAGCATGCAAATTATGTAATGAGTTTCTTAGGAAGATAACAAAATTTTGTTCTAGAAATGGAATAGTCCAATTTAGAAAAAATTTCGATAATTAAAACCAACTTAAAGTTTAGAAAGTTCTTAAGTAAAAGAAAATAATAAATATAAGTCTCTATCTATTTCAGAAATATTTATAGATTTTTCAAAATATAGGATTCAAACATTTATTTTTCTCACTTAAAAATCTTTATTTGAAAAATAATATTACTTACTATATTACAACTTCAAGCTTTAGATTTTCTCTGAACTTATATCTTAAACTTTAGGTATGAAACCAATTTTTGATTAGGCCCTTAAATCCTCAAGCTTCTCCTCCCTTTTTATATACTATATTTTTCACTTTTTTTTTTGTTTTTTTTTGTTTTTTATAAGGCAATGATTACTATATCTGGATAGACCTTAAATGATTTTGAATTCCATCATTCCAATTAAAATAAAGATCAGATATACATTTTTCACTTAAAAATCATAATAATAGTATCTGAAAATTACTCTTCAATAAAAGAAATTTAAGCTTTGAAGAATAAAAGTCAAATCTTCTATTTATCCAAAAATACAAAACTTCTTACTAAAGATAGTTTAACTTTATTTAACACCTTTTCACTAAGAATATTTTAACTTTAAGTTTTTCATGATTACTATAAATTTTAGCTAAATTCTTTTATTCATTTCTATATTCAAAATTTTGTTCCCCTAATATAACTTTATGTACATAATTGTTCTCAATCAAAAATAAGATTTATTTTTAAGTATTCTTGAGAATCAAATAAAATTTTAGGTTTTTGGAAATCTTTGTTTTTAAAATCCCCCCCAAACATTAAATTTTTAATTAAGATAAAACAATTAAGCATAAGAAATAATACATGGGTGAGAAATAAAAACTGACATATCATGCTTGCAGGAATTTTTAATATCCTAATATGCAAGTATAACAATTTAAATACAGGAGTAAAATGAAATCAAATTTTGTTTTTCAAAACATTTTTCTTTTTTTTTATGACAAGAAAAGTAAAAATTTCAGAAGACTTCTACAGTAGTGGAGGTTTTCAAAGCAAATACACACCAACTAAAATAACACACTGATACAGATAACAGATGATAGTGGAATTTGAAGAATTTTAAACATATAGTTTTCCTAGGTAGAAGTTCCTAATAGAGGTTTATAATTTCCTAACAGTTTTTGAAATTAAAAATACATACTACTAAAAACTCTGACATAACATACAAATAAAAACATTTACTATTACACACTACCTCACAACAACATATAAATCAACAATAAAACAACAACAATACCTGAATATGCATAACAGATAAACAGTACAACTACAATTTGCATACTATCAAGGTTCACATCATAACAAAATCATCAAACAAAATACTAGATAAAGTACACAGTGACACAACACATCAATACAACAACTAAAACAAACAACATACATCTACTCTTCATCCTCATCATCATCATCATCTTGCTCTTTCCAATCTCTGGATGACACATAAGGTATATAGAATGGATGAGGTGGCATCTCAGCACTCTGATCTCCTCTAATCAATCTGTCCAAAATTGCTGATAATTATCCTCATATTCATCATGTTTTACAATATATCTCTCAACATTATCCAGCTTACCATCCATATCTCTCACATTCTCTCGAGTAAGACTCACTTTTTTCAAAATCTTTCTTAATAAACCGGTATGTGAATCAGTAGATGATGAAGCACGTGAAGTAGTAGCACGAGAAGCAGAAGCAGCAGAAGCAGAAGCAGTAGAAGCCCTACCAAATCCTCCTCTCCAACCAAACTCTGAATGTACAGTGTAAGCACCAATGTTTACACTGGTAATTGGTCTCATTGGCTGAAGTACCTGTTCCCAGGTTTCAAATTTCACTCCAGATCTTTCACATAGTGAATGAATCAAGGAAGGAAATCCCATACCTGCAGTCGTGGTTGATCTAGCACAGTTCAAAACATAATAAAAAATTATGCTTCTAATATCAATAGGCTTCCCATGCTGAATACAATGGTTCAACACCGTTCTTTCTCTCGTCACTTCACTGGTATGACTTGAAGGTAACAACCTAGATGAGATAAAATAATGCCATGTTTTAGAAATGGCATTCAATTTGGAAGCAGGAAAGTTCACTCTTCTATCATTTGTAAGTTTCCATAACCCTCTTCCATCAGTCAGAAACTCCCTAATCTCATCTAATTCTCCTTCCGAAGGATGATAGTTAGAATAAAAATAGAACATGTCAGGAGGTAGTCCATAAAAGGTATTGATTGCACCAGAAGAAAAGTTTACTTCATGCCTCCTAACCATCACCTGATTTTCCTCTACAGCAAGTAAATTTGCATAAAATTCTCTTACCACAGAAACAATAACAACAGCGGAGAAGCAACAGTAATTCTGCCAGTTTCTTCTTGCAATCATATCTTTAATCACCTCTCCTGGCTTACTAAACACTCGCTCAGGAATCAACTTACGTGATTGCAATGCATCGACGTATCGTTCCTCAGCCCTCAAACTAACAAATTTGTCAGAATCAAACTTCGTCTTTTCTCGTGCACGCTTTGAATTTGGAGCCATCTCTAAAAATTCATAAAAAATTCACCATAAATTCCAAAATCAAACTAAACTTGCTAAATTATCTTCCAAAAGATATTTTCACTAAATCCAAGCAATTTATCAAGCTTTTCCTCAAATTTTCACCATGAATAGTGATTTTAAGATCTTCCAAAATGTACTCAAAATACATGGTGAAAATAAAAAAAATTTTTACTTAGGAGTAGTACTCTTACATCAAGGAATCCAAATCTAACAATTTTTGTTGAGATCGGCTCTTAAATGATCCACAATATGATACCCTAGGCTCCTTTTTCGCGGCAAAACAAAGGTTGAAGATGATGGGGCGGTTAAAAATGACAATTTTCGGGTTTTTAACTTTCGGGAATCAATTTTCACGAACTGGCGCCTAAGCATGAACTATCGACGCATAGCCGCGAAATCTAGCGCTTAAGCACCGGCATTCTGGCGCTTAGCCGCCAGTACCCAAATTTTTTTAATTAAGGTATATGCACTAAATTACTTGGTTAATTACCCTTAATTACTCCAAAATAATTATTTTTCCCCACATGAATCTTCTAATACTCCAAATCAAAATTTAATAACCACTGATTCCACACAAATTTCACAAAAACAAACTTATATTAAAAAAAACGTAACATTCAATACAATACTAGAATTTTTATCCAAACATAAAGGATAAAATTCTCAAAATACAAGACACTATAATCTTAAACTGATAAGTGTACATCTCTAAGATGTACCCATCACATCATCAGGCATATATAAAAACATTAAACACACCAAACATGAACTCACAAGAACACTAACATTACACATAAGACACTAAACAAATAGAAACAAAACACTTTTAATTCCATTCTCCATTAAGCGGAATATAACCAGGACCACTATTATTCTCACTTGACCCTACAGGAATATAAATTTGATAGAACGGGCGATCATTGTTCATTCTTATATCATCTTCTTCAATCAATTTGTTCTTCACAAACATCGCCTTATCTATTTCTTCCACATACCTTGAATGATTGAATTGCATCTTGATTTGCCATCCCATGTGATCCAGATGTAAAGTAATATCATTGATCTTTGCTTCCAATGAAGTCACTCTGGCTTCAATTTTTGCAATCATCTCTGCAATACCTTGAATGCTAACGACCGGATATCCATTAAATAACTCCTTAAGCACTATCACTAATGAACTTACTTTTATCAGAATCTTGCTTCTTCTTCATCTCATTCTCCCAGGAAGACATGGTGCTCAAAATTCTCTTCTTAGACTTCAGAAATGAAAATAGGACTTAGGGCAAGTGTTTTTTTTAAGTCAGGACCTTTTTATAGACTTGGGAGATGCTAGAATATTCTCTAACAAGTTTAGAATCTCATAAATAACTCCCACAACTTCTCCCCCACGATCTAGGCTCTAAATTCACATTTTTCATGTTTTTTATAACTGTAGCGCCTAAGCGCTAACTAGTCGGCGCTTAGCCGCCAGTGCACAATTTAGCACAGGTCTGCTAAGTGTCCAAATTTTCATTCTGACTTTTCCAAATCATCAATTAAGGTCAAATAAACTCCACTTAAGTTTAAAAACTCCAAATTACTACCACTAAAAACATAAAAACAAACCAAACAAAGCAAACAAAACACACAAAACAAACATAAAGCAAACACACCGATAAATATGGGTTGCCTCCCACAAAGCGCTTGTTTTAACGTCTTCAGACTGACATACCCAGAACTCATTCTGAGTGACCCAACATTAAATTCTCATCAGTTTTAGATTTATTGACTGAAAAATATGGTTTAAGTCTATGTCTATTAACTTCAAATATTTTTCCAGTCTTAGGATCTTGAATATCTATAGCTCCATAAGAATAAACTTTTATCACAATGAATGGACCCATCCACCTGGACTTAAGTTTTCCACAAAATATTCTCAACCTAGTATTATACAGCAAAACTTGTTGTCCTTGTACAAGATTTTTGGTAAGAATCTTTCGATCATGCCATAACTTCATCTTTTCCTTATAAATCTTAGCATTTTCATAAGATTCATTCCTTATTTCTTCAAGCTCATTCAATTGCAATAATCTTTTTTCAGCGAGCATCTTTCAAATTATAATTGAACTCTTTAATAGCCCAATAAGCCTTATGCTCGAGTTCAAAAGGTAAATGACAAGCTTTTCCAAAAATCAGCCTATATGGGGACATTCCTATAGATGTTCTGTAAGCAGTCCTATAGGCCCACAAAGCATAATCCAATTTAATTGACCAATCCTTTCTATTTGGATTAATAGTTTTTTCCAATATTCTTTTAATTTCACGATTGGATAATTCAACCAAACCACTTATCTGTGGATGATAAGCAGTAGCAATGCGATAATTAATATGATATTTCTTTGCTAACTTCCCAATAATCGCATTTCTAAAATGACTTCCTCCATCAGTTATGATTAATCTTGGTATTCCATTTGCAAAATATATTCTTTTCTAAAAACTTTGCAACACTTAGAGTATCACATCGAGGTAAAGCATAGCTTCAATCCATTTGGAAACATAGTCTACTACTATCAAAATATAAACATTTCCGAAAGATGGTGTAAATTGTCCCATAAAATCTAATCCCCAAACATCAAATATTTCAACTTCCAACATATAATTGAGGGGCATCTCATTTCTTCTAGAAATATTGCCTACACGCTGACATCTATCACAATTTTTAATATAAACATTCACATCCTTAAAAATTATAGGCCAATAAAATCCTGATTGTAATATTTTATATGCAGTTTTATCACTTCCAAAATGTTTCCCATAATCAGAATCATGACATTTTTTTATAATTTCATAAGTCTCTTCCAATGGTACACATCTTCAAATTATAAGATCCTTTCCTTGTTTATATAAAAATGGGTCATCCAAAAAATAAGTCTTATCATCAGACAGAAATTTCTTCTCTTCATGATATGTCAAACCATAGGATATAATATTACTAACAATAAAGTTTACCATGTCTGCATACCACGGAACACTCCATTCTTTAACAGTGAACAGTTTTTCATCAGGAAAATGTTCATTAATTTCTTCAATATCACAGAAAGATTTTTCAATTTCAAGCCTGGACAAATGATCAGCAATTTGATTATCAGAACCCTTCCTATCTACTACCTCAAAATTAAATTCTTGCAAAAGAAGAATCCATCTTATAAGGCTCGATTTTGCATCATTTTTCTTCATTAAGTATTTGATAGTAAAATGATCAGTATGCACAACACATTTAGTTCCAATTAAATATGATCGAAGTTTATCAAAGGCAAATACTATAGCTAATAACTCTTTCTCAGTAGTGGTATAATTAATTTGAGCTTCATTAAGAGTTTTACTAGCATAATAAATTACTTTGAAATTTTATCATAATTCTGACCCAAAACAGCACCAATAGCATAATCACTAGCATCACACATTAATTCAAAAGGTTTTTCCTAATTTGGTGAAATTATTACAGGTGCAGTGATTAATTTTTCTTTTAATGTTTCAAAGGCTTTATGACGAGTCATCATCGAAATTAAAAATTGCATCCTTTTCCGAAAACGACATAAAGGTTTTGTAATCTTTGAAAAATCTTTGATGTAACGCCTGTAGAATCCGAGCATGTCCTAAAAAACTTCTAATTCCCCTTACATTGGTTAGGCAAGGTAAATTAGATATAACTTGAATTTTTGCAAGATCTACCTCCAAACCTTTTTCTGAAATCCGATGTCCCAAAACAATTCCTCCTGCTACCATATTGGCATTTTTCCTAATTAAGGACCAAATTAGTTTCTTCACAGTGTTTTAGAACTTTAGATAGATGTTCTAAACATGATTCAAATGAAATTCCAAACACTGAAAAGTCATCCATAAAAACTTCAATCCCTTTTTCAATTAAATAACAAAAAATAGCCATCATACACATCTCTGAAATGTAGCATGGGCATTACATAAACCAAAGGGCATTCTTCTAAAAGCAAACGTACCATAAAGATTGGTAAATGTAGTTTTCTCTTGATCCTCAGGTGCAATTTGAATTTGGTGGTAACCAGTATATCCATCCAGAAAACAAAAGTATTTATGCCCAGCCAGTCTATCCAACATTTGATCTAGAAAGGGAGTGGAAAATGATCTTTCCTTGTGGCATGGTTTAATTTTCTATAATCAATGCATATTCGCCACCCTGTAACTTGTCTTGTTGGTATCATTTCATTCTTTTCATTAACTGTCACGTTACTCCTCCTTTCTTAGGAACACAATGAATAGGACTAACCCATGTACTATCTGAAATAGGGTAGATAATTCCAGCATCCAACCACTTTAAAATTTCTTTCTTAACAACTTCTTTCATTATAGGATTTAATCTCCTTTGGGGATCAGCCCGCAGTTTGCTATTATCTTCCATACAAATTTTGTACATACAAATTGAAGGACTGATTCCTTTAATTTCAGCAATTGTCCATCCAAAAGCTTTCTTGTGCTTCTTCAGAATTTTAAGCAAACTCTCTTCTTCTTTTTCAGTTAATTGAGAGGAAATTATAACAGGCAAGGTTGAGGATTCTCCTAGAAAAACATACTTCAAATGAGTAGGAAGCATTTTTAACTCAAGTTCAGGAGGTTTTTCAATTGATGGACCACAAGATTTATCTTTCTCAGTCATGTCCAACAATTCAAAACTTTCATGAACATACTTTAAATCTTCTTCTTGAAAATCTTCATAATCAAATAACTCCTCTTCTTGCTTATATTCAAATTCTTCTCTTTCAGTTTTCTCTTAATAAGTTGATTTGAAATGACATTCACTTAAATATTCAATAACATCCATCCTAAAACACTCATCTTCTTTACCTCTTGCAGGATATTTCATTGATTTTGAAATATTAAATGTAACAGTCTGATCATTAACCCTCATCATTAATTCCCCTTTTTGCACATCTAACATGGCTCTGCCTGTAGCTAGAAAAGGTCTCCCAAAAATTATGGGTATCTCTTTATCTTCCTCCATATCTAACACAATGAAATCCACAGGAAAAATAAATTGATCCACTTTTACTAAAACATCTTCTATAAGTCCTTTAGGATATGTGATCGAACGATCCGCTAATTGCGGAGTTACGGTAGTTGGGGTTATTTCTCCTAGTCCCGGTCTTTTGAATATTGATAGAGGCATAAGGTTAATGCTTGCACCCAAATCACATAAAGCTTTTCCATAGAATCTTTCTCCGATTGCACATGGAATTGTGAAACTACCAGGATCTTTAAGTTTTTCGGAAGCTTTTTCGAATTATCGCACTTGCACTCCTCACTAAGTGCAACAGATCTCATTTTCTTCAAACTTCCTCTTTTTATTAAGAATATCCTTCAGAAATTTCGCATAGCTTGGCATTTGTTCTAGGGCTTCAACGAAATGGAATATTAATGGTAAGCTTCTTTAATATCTCCAAGAATTTTGAAAATTGCTTATCCAACTTTTGTTGATGAAGTCTCTGAGGAAATGGAGGTGGTGTTTTTTCTAAATCAACCTTAGGAGGAGAAATAGGTCTTTCAAAACCTTTTGGAGCATCCTCTTTAGGTCTTTCAATCTCTTCTTTCTCTACTTCAGTTTCTTTTTGAACTCTACCTTCCAATTCTTTTCCACTTCTCAGTTGAATTGCTTTCACTTGTTCTTTATTCTTTTCTCTTGGATTCACTTTAGTATTACTTGGAAGCATTCCTTGGGATCTATTACTTAAGGCATTTGCAATTTGTCCCAATTGATTTTCAATATTTACGATGGTTGCTCCTTGAATTTGTAATTGATTTCCCATATGTGATACTACTTCTTCCATAGACAACTTCTTCTCCTTATTTTGTAAAGCATTGTTATAACTTTGAAGGATAAGTTAATCTTTTATTATTATTACCTTGGTTGTTCCAATTCCCAATGGGTTTACTTCGGTGTTCCCCATTGTTGATTAACACCACCCCGATTATTGTTATTCCAGGTTAAAATTTGGATGATTCTTCCGACACAGGTTATAATAATTGGAATATGGGTTGTTAGGTTTGATTATAGCATTCACGAGTTTCTGGTGAAGAATAAGAATCAACCATTTTGCCTAATGAATTTTCTTCAATCATGAGATTTGGCTGAGAAAACTTCATCCCAAATTGGTCTATCATCCTTGATACAATAGAACTTGATTTGCTAACATTGTAAAAGCATCATTTCCATAAACACTGGCTAGCTTTTTAGGATTTAACCTTTCATAAGGCCATTAAAAATTATTAGTAGCCATTTCTTCAATTAAAGCATAAGCATAAAAAAATGGTTTAGACATTAATGATCCACTAGCAGCAGCATCGATGATTGATCTAAGAGATCCAACTAATCCATTATAATAAGTTTGAATTATTAAGCAATCTAGTATCACATGATGTGGACATTTCCTGAGGAGATCTTTAAATCTTTCCCATGCTTCATATATTGATTCTCCTTCAAACTAAAAAAAAGATGTTAGATCATTTCTCAACTTAGCAGTCTTAGATGGTGGAAAATATTTAACAAGGAATTTTTGTGATAGTTCACCCCAAGTTCTAAATGATCCAGGTGCTAACGAATGTAACCACATTTTAGCTTTATCCCTTAGTGAGAAAGGAAAAATTCTAAGTCTAATAGCATCATCTGAAACACCAACATATTTAATTGTAGCACACAACTCTAGAAAATCAGCAAGATGCAAACTAGGATCTTCAGTTGTTGCTCCTCCAAACTGATTATTTGACACCATTTGGATAATAGCAGGTTTAAGCTCAAAAGAATTAGCAGCTACAGCAAGGTTTTGAATACTACCACGAAGTTCATCTACTGTAGGGTTAACATAATCTCTTAATGGTCTTAATTCTTGATGGATGCCAACATTTTGATTTTGATGATTTGCCATTTCTTGAATATTTTTTTTCTTTTTCTTTATTTTAAATTTTTTTGATTTTTCTGATAGTTCTTTCTAATTCAGAATCGTAAGGCACAAGTCCTTAAGAACCTGAACTACGCATACAATAATAAAATAAAACAAAATACAAAACACTAACAAAAATAAAGAAAAGTAAAAATTTATAATTTCTTAATTCTCTTTAAAATGCAATTTAAATTAATTTCCTCGGAAACGGCTCCAAAAACTTGATCCCGATAGATATAAGCGCAACGGATGCCAGAAACTTGGTTCCGCTGGATAAGTGCGCTGATGATTTAAGATATGAAAATAATGATTTTATAATATGGGATACTACACAAGTATACATATCGTTTATCAAGTAATATAGGACTTTCGATTAAGCCCGAGATATCGAACCCACGGGGAAAATGTGAAATCTTTAAAGGAATCAGAGAAATTATCTTTTTATTTTCTTTAATTGTTTTCGAAAAAGTATGTCTTGATTTTGAAAAGTTTTGAAGGTTGATATGTCTTTTGAAATTTTCTTAATAAAATGCTAAACAAGAAATTAAAATTACAATAACTAATAACACTGGATGTAAAACACTTATTAACTAGAATATCTTTTTCTTTCCTTTCATGAAGTAGTAATAATTCTTAAAGTATTGTTGTGGAAGTATTCAAATTTTTGTTGTGACGAGATAGAAGCAAATGTATTCTTTACCCTTACTTGGTTCTATAAAGAACATAGGTTAATTTAAAATTTATATTATTTTGAACATGGTTAGGCAGGGAAGATACCAGTCTCTCACTCTAGAGTTCCCTTGATTCCCACCAAATGAAGGCTAACTTCTCATAACAAAACTCAAAACTTCAAACCAAATTAGGGGGTTTTAGCCTGTCACTCTAAAATCCTCTAATTTTACTCCCTTTATAAAAATATCTTCTAATATTACATTCAATTATATGGACTACAGTTCTCACCCATATAATTTCATGTGATTCTTACTAACTTTTATGAGACAATACCGCATTGGATCTTACATAATCTCAAGAAATTTTACAACTTAAGTGGCCAAATTAAGAAGTAAACAATGTTTTTAGAATCAATCTTCACAACTTCTTCCAACTTTTAAACACTTATACTTTCCACAACAATTCTCTTTAAATTAATTACTTCTCCATTTAAGAAAGGAAAAGATAAAGTAAACTACTCAGAATGCATTGAGAAAAAATAAAAACACATTGATTTGAAATTAAAAACAACGATAAGAAAGATAATAAACGAAAACAAGTATTAATAAACTAAATAAAAATAAACACTTATATGAAAATCCTCTCCACAAGACTAAGGAAGTTCCTCTGAAACTTTGACTCTTCGCTAAACTACTTCTCAGAGCAAGTCTCCCAACTCCGTTGACTTAGAATATAGACTTCAGACTTCAATAAAAACTAAACTAAAAGAAAGAAAATATGTGGGAAGAAGAATACTTCACTCCGACCCTTTTCTCCTTTCTACTCTCTACTCCTACTCTAAATAAAAACTTTTAAAATGCAGTGGAAGAACAATGGAAGTACTCTTCAAAATGCAGAGGAAGAGTCTCCTCAAATTGCCTCCTCTAAATCTTTCCTAAGACTCTCTTTAAATAGTAAACCAAAAGGTGCCTTGGTGTCTCTTCAAAATGTGTCCAGATTCGATGTATCTACCAAGGAACGCACCCTTCATTCAAACTTGCTGCCCAAAGGAAGTTATGGACATTACCACCAAGAGTTGCATCCCATCCCCTTTGAAATTGGTGCCAAATCCATTTGAATCTCAATTTTTAACTATGGCGGCTAAGCACCGGCCCAGCGACGCTTAGCCGCCAGAGCCAAATTTTTTATTTTTCATTTTTTTCGCTCCAAATTTGATCCAATTTTGCTCCTTTCATCATGACCATCCATTTTCATCATACCTGCAAGAAAAACCCAAAACACCTTCCATTAAAGTGCTATAACATTAAAGATAGGTATAAAAATGTGTATAAAAATACTATATATTTTAGGTGTATCAATAGGTCTTTAATAATTTTTAATTTCACTATCCTCTCTCTAAAATCCAAAACTCAAAACTTTCCCTCACTTTTTATAAGTGTAAGTATTAGTTCAAAAAAGGTTTTCATTAAAGGCTCAATTCTTATTAAGTATAAATCTAAGAATTTTAGCTTTTCAAATATTCAACCCCTTTCTACCATAAATAACAAAATCATTTTCCCAATGTTCCCTACAAAAAATTTTAACTCTAGAACAGTTTCTTCACTAAGGATTTCAACTAAATTATTTTTCTAACATCCATACAATTGAAATTATAGTAACCTAAAGGTAACACCACATACCACAAGTCATTTTAAAATTGATGTTAAATTTAATATAGGCTACCGAGGACAAATAAAGTTACATTTTAAAAATTTTTCTTCCCCCCAAACTTAAAATTTTAAAATATTTTGCAATTAATTCCATAAAATGTTGCGGGAAGAAAAAGTAAAGGTTGATTCTACTTACTACTACAACATTCTATCAAATTCATATACATGCATAATCAAATAAAATGACTGTAGGAGAAAGTAAATCTAACCTAAAACATGCTTGTAATAAAATTACACTAAAAGGAAGTATTTTCACATTAAAATTTTATTATTCTTCCTACCCCTAAACTTAATTTTTAACATATATAACATTCAGTACAGAAAATATAAGCAGGAAGAAAAATAGTTCAAAAATTCTCTCTACCACACATGTCTATAAAAAACATTTACAAGTATCCATTAGAACAGAACAATATGCAGCAGAAAGTAAATCTAAACTAATCATGCCAGAATGAAATTCATTAAATAAAAGTTTAATTAGTATAGTAGGTATCAGCAAGGGAATATAAAAATGTTCTTCAAGATCTAAATAAAGTTGTAACACAAACATAAACACACATATGATAAATGAGGTTAATTCATCTTTTAACTCATCCAATCTCACTACCTTACCTCCAATTTCTAACGAAATCACTACACTAGTACTTTAGGTACTTTAAAATGATTTTATAGATTATAATCCCAAAGATAAGATTATCCCTGATAAATTGGTTTCCGGACACCAATCTCAGGAATCATCTAATCCCTTTAATTAAGCACCTCTAACTGTTATAAATCGTAGTGTAAGATCATCCACAAGTTATTCATCAAATAGGTTCGCGACTCCTACCAAATGAAAACAAAGTTAGAGAAAGGAAGTAAAAAAGTTAAGATGGATCTAACACTGTTCAAATTCATAATACTCCTGTAAAACTCAAGTCCGGGTAAGACCCGAGTCATAGTGAACTCATCAATCCAAATACTAAAAGAGAACATACAAGTCTAACCATAATAAGAAGTTAAGGAATCACCTCCCTCATGACACACAAAGATCAAATCCAACCACTAATAATCCAGACATCTACCAATCAAAATCAAATTTATCAATCCATAATGACACATAAAGATCAAGTCAATCCACTCTAAAGCAAACACCATACAACACTAACAATCATGACTCTCAAGCACACTAAATCAAAGCACACTGATAACTATGGGTTGCCTCCCATAAAGCGCTTGGTTTAACGTCACCAGCCTGACAAATGATTCCTCCTGGATCAAAATTCCAATTAAGTAATCCTCGATCAATCGTCTAATCTTTTTCAGATCCAGAGATTCCTAAAAATCCTCAAATTGTAATTTTTCCAAATACTAAAAGAGAACATACAAGTCTAACCATAATAAGAAGTTAAGGAATCACCTCCCTCATGACACACAAAGATCAAATCCAACCACTAATAATCCAGACATCTACTAATCAAAATCAAACTTATCAATCCATAATGACACATAAAGATCAAGTCAATCCACTCTAAAGCAAACACCATACAACACTAACAATCATGACTCTCAAGCACACTAAATCAAAGCACACTGATAACTATGGGTTGCCTCCCATAAAGCGCTTGGTTTAACGTCACCAGCCTGACAAATGATTCCTCCTGGATCAAAATTCCAATTAAGTAATCCTCGATCAATCACCTAATCTTTTTCAGATCCAGAGATTCCTAAAAATCCTCAAATTGTAATCTTTCAGATTGATTTATATCATTGTTCCTCATATCTCTTTCTAGATCCAATATTCTTCTATTGATTTTCTGAATTTGCATATTAATATCATTCTTGAAATTTATAAGAAATGTATCTCTATAAGATAATTCAATACCTCCCAAATTTTAGATCAGATTCTCTCTAGATAATTCAGATTCAGGATCAAATTCTTCTATGTTACTCTTCTGTTTCAAGTTATCTTCCAATTCTTCCCCTTTATAATTATTAAATGATGGAGGATCTATCTTAGTTGAGGAAATAGGTTTTTCTAATTCCTTAGGAATTTCTTTCAATGGTATTTCAATATCCTTATCCTCTTTTCTCAACTCAAAATTCTTTTGAAGTTTATCCTCAAATTATCTCCAAGTCCTAGTTTAATAACTTTATCTTGTTCATCATTCAATTCAAGTTTTTCTTGTAATTGAGTTGAAAATGAAAATATAAAGACTGGTAGTATAGATGAATTCCCTAAATAGGAAGGTGAACACACTTCTACGAGTATCTGTATATGTAAGAATTTATGAATTTATATTTAAATAATTTCTTAAAGTCTCGATTTTAAACGCAAGTATACGTATCGTTTAAAGTAATACAGGGCTCTATTGGAGTGCATTATCGATCCCACAGGGAAGATTTAATTAAGATTAATTAAAGGAATTTAATAGATTTTCAAATTAAAAGTATTTATATTTTTATTTCTTTTCAAAGATCAAATTTTAAGTTTAATGAAATTTCTACTAAATGTAAGTAAGCAGCAATAAAGTAAAGGTTAATGCAAGTATAAATAAAACAACTTTCTCCTTTTCAACTAATCCAAGATATTTTTCAGAATAATTATTATTCGTGGAGAACTTAGATTAATGTATTGCGCCAAATAGAAGCATTCCTATTCTTTACCTTCGCTCGACAGTATAAAGAACATTGGCTAATCTATAGATCAGTTCAAGATGTATTATTAGTAGAATGAGTTAATCTAGGCTCACACTTCTAGATGTCCATGGGTGGCTATGGTCGGCCCTACTAGTGACCCATTCCCTTTCTATAAACCAAATTATTAGAATTTAGTCTGTCACTCTAAAAACTAATTAATTCTATGCCCAATAAACAATATCTCCTTATTTATTTGCACTTCACCTTGAATAACCCGCTCAAGGCCTTCAATTACCCATGGATTCATGTGATATCTACTAGTTAATAACTCATCTCAGCATAGGTCTCAGAATTCTTCAACAAGTTTTAACAATTCAAATGGTCAGTTTAAAAAGTAAATTAAGATCAGGTATTAATATCATCACAATTTTTATAAAATTTAAGTTTAAGTTCTCCATCGAAATTAAATTATCTTTATTAGCTTTTCATGGTTGAAGGAGAAAGAAAACTAACTACTCAGAACACATTGAATTCACACAACAAAACATATTTATAAAACTTTGAACCAAGTTACAAATACTTATCTGGAATGTTCCTTCAAGTGATCCGCTGACTCCTACTGACTCCAATGCAAAATGAAAGACTTCAACAGCAACAACACTTATAAACTCACACTTACTACTCAAGGAATTGAGTAGTAAAACTCAAGGAATTGAGTAGTAACACTCAAAATAACTAAAATAAACTCACTAATTACTTAAGAAGGTGGCTCCCTAAAATTATTTTCAAGTGTGAGAGAACTCTACGGTGCTTGGGGGCCATTTTCTCTGTAGAAATGACTCCTATTTATAGAGATTCAAAAATGACCAGGGGTTGCTTAAGACACCTCTTCAAAATTCATCCAAATACAATATATCTTCTAGAAAGTAACTGTGGTGCCTAGGCGCCGGAGTCCGTGACCAAGTCTTTGCACCTCTTCACTTTGGATCGCACCTCTTCGCGATTAAAACTGTTTTCCCGTATACAGATGCATTGTATCACATGTTCTATGTATTAGGAGTAACTTCCAGTCTTCTAGAAAGTCTGATAACTGCTTAACACAGTCAAAATAACTGCCCAAAGTTGTCAAAAATCTTATCTGCTTCAGTATCGAACTGGCGCTTAGGCACCGGATTCTGGCGCCTAGGCGCCAGACCTATAATTTCGGCAACTTTGATTTTATGTAATCCTTTTTGCTCATTTTTCTTTCTTGAACTCTTTTTTTATTACCTACATCCAAAAACATAAAAAATACCTTTCATTAAAGCATAATATCCTTAAAAATTGAAATATAAATAAGGCATAAAAATAGGTACTTTTTAAGTGGATCAAATTCCTCAAACTTAAATGTTACTTGTCCTCAAGTAACCCTTTTAATTACATAAAATATATAACATCTGGAATGAACTTTAAATATTTAAGATTCCTTGTAATTTTTTATTTTATAAATGCTTTAGAAAATCATTAACTAAATTTCACTAATTAAGTTTAATTTTAAGAATTTAAAGAATATTTAACTACCAAATCATAAGACTTTCAATTTTTCATTTATTTCAAGAATAATTGTAATTTATCATATTAAGGTCACATAGATAATTTACAAAAAAATGACTTTCATGAAAAATTTTTCTAGTAAAAATATTTGTACATAAAAATTAAGTTAAAAATGTAATTAGTTTTCTTCCTATAAGATAATTCAAGTGAAGCCAATTTTTTATTAGACTTTCCTCAAGCTTCTCCTCACATTTCTTTTTTTTTTGTTTTTTTTTTCTTTTATTTTCTCTCTTTTTTTTTAAGGATATTTTTCAATACTTCATTTTTTTTAAATTTGTGAGGATTACTATATCTAGATAGCCTGTTAATGATTTTGAAGTTCACTATCCTTAACTTATATTTAAAAATTTATACATTTTTACTTAATAAATATGACATTCTTAATAAGTATTTTTCAAAAATTATTTCAATCTTTTCTTTTTCAAGTAATAATCTTGATTCCTTAGTAATTCAAAAATACAATTGTCTTTACTATAAATAGAAAAAATTTTAATCTTATTATTCTTTAAGTTAAATAATTCTATTCTTAAAATCAATCAAAATTATTAAAATTTTAGTTAAGATTACTAAATTATTTATAAATTCAAAAATTTAAGTAGTCTTAAATAGATTTTTTCATTCCTTATGTTATATTAGTATTTTTAAAGAAAGTATTAGTACATTAAAGACAAATAATATTTAAATTTCAAAGAATTTTCCCTTCCCCCAAACTTCAGTTTTGGTATAAACAATAATCATGAAAGTTTCTAAAGTATGAGAGAAAGAATAGCATATTTCTACCAGGAATTTTTCTATGTATATGAAAAATAATCAAGAAAGGAAAATTTAATATCTACACATGCTTTTTATGAATATAAAAGAAAGGTATAAGCATATATAGAAAAATTTTAATAAGCAGGATTAATTTCTACAAAAATCATATATATATGTATTTATATATATATATATATATATATATATATATATATATATATATTAATATTTTTAAATAAAAATAACTAAACAGGTGCTCTGATCACTACATTAACACAAAAATAAAACAACTCATAATAGAATGAAATTTTAGCAATTCAACAATTAATACATCAATAAGTGTCTCAGAATAATGCATCAAACTTAAAATCAAACAAATCATCACACACATACAAAATTAACACAAAACATAAACAACACAGATAAACAATCCTAAAAATCTAATCATCACTAGTAGTCTCCTCATCCTCTTCGTCATCAAAGGAAAGGTCTACATTCTTGTTCTGGATATCAAATGGTGAGAATCTAGGGCAGGTTGGGAACTGAACAGAATGGTCACCCTTCAGGAATCTAACAAGAGACTTAGAATACTCAGCATCATAATCACTCTTCCTTTGGGTGTACTCAGAAAGATGATCCAATTTCAAATCTATAGTATCGACTCTACACTGGGTCAAAAGTAACATATTCTGCTGCTCTATAAATTTCTCATGCATATTCTCCCAAAAACTAGATGGTGGCTCAGCAGCAGAAGTAGAAGGTCTACCAGAAGTAGGTAATGAACTAGAGGGTGCGGTAGAACTCTTACCTCAAAGTCGATCACAAATACTCACACTTTCTCGTCTAATGGGCTTTGTAGACCTGAGCTTCTCCTCTGAAAGCTCAGCAACAACTCATGAATCTCGCACAAAGAATAAATCAAAGATGGAAATCCCAGTCCCACAGAAGTGCTAGAATGAGCAGTGGCTTCTACAAAATCATAAATAATACTCCCAACATCAATTGACTTCCTCTCTTGTATGCAGTAGTTGAGGATAGCTTTGTCCTTAGTAACCTCACTCAAATGGTTGGATGGAAGGAGGCGAGCAGAAATAAAGTAATGCCATGTGATCCACCCGATATTTATACTTACAAATATGATATGAAAAATGGAAATAGTGACAGAAACTTGATCCCGCCGGATATATATGCTTATGATGTTGATTTATAATGTGGATACTACACAAGTATACGTATTGTTTATCAAGTAATATAGGACTTTCTGATTAAGCCCCGAGATATCGAACCCACAGGGAAAGTGAAAATTCTTTAAAGAAATAAGAAAATTATCTTTTTTACTTTTTTAATTAGCTTTTGAAAGTATGTTTTGATTTTGAAAAGTTTGATAGTTGATTTCACTCTTTAAATTTTCTTATAAAAAGTCAAACAAGAAATTAAAATGACAATGACTATAAACACGGTATGAAAAACACTATTAACTAGAATATCTTTTTCTTTCCTTTATAAAATAGTAATAATTATGAAAGTATTGTTGTGGAAGTATTTAAATTTGTTGTGATAAATAGAAGCAAATGTATTCTTTACCCTTACTTGGTTCTATAAAGAACATTGGTTAATTTGAAATTTTATCATTTTGAACATGGTCAGGCAGGGAAGATACCAGCTCTCACTCTAGAGCTCTCTCATTTCCCTCCACCTGGGGGCTAACTTCTCATAAAAAAATTCAAAACTTCAAACCAAATTAGGAGCTTTTAGCCTGTCACACTAAAATCCTCTAATTTTACTCCCCTTCAAAACATCTTCTAATATATTGCATTCAATTATATGAACTACAATTTTCACCCATATAATTGCATGTGATTCTTACTAACTTTTATGAGACAATACCGCATTGGATCTTACATAATCTCACCACAAATTTTACATCTTAAAAGGTCAAATTAAGAAGTAAATGAAGTTTATAGAATCATTCTTCACAACTTCTTCCAACTTTAAACACATATACATTCCACAATAATTCTTCATGAATTACTTACTTCTTCATTTAAGAAAGAAAAATATAAAGTAAACTACTCAGAATGCATTGAGAAAATACAAAAACACATTGATTTGAAATTAAAAACCATAAGAAAAACAACAAACACAACAAGTATTAATTAAAAACTAAATGTAATAACAAAAGTAAACACTTATCTGAAAATCCTCTCCACAAGACTCAGAAAGTTCTTCTGAAACTTTGACTCTTCACTAAACTACTCCTCAGAGCAGGTCTCCGAACTTCGATGACTCAGAAACAGACTTCAAACTTCAATAAAAACTAAACTAAAGGAAAGAAAAGAAGTGGGGAGAAGAAGGCTTCAATCCTACCTTTTTCTCTTTTCTACTCTCTACTCCTACTCCTAATGAAATACAATAAAAACTCTGTAAAAACTCTCTTCAAAATGCAATTGAAGAGCCCCTAATCTTTCCTAAGACTCTCTTTAAAAATTAAACCAAAAGGAGCCTTGGTGTCTCTTCAAAATGTGTCCAGATTCGATGTATCCACCAAATAATGCACCCCTTCATTCAAACTTGCCGCCCAAAGGAAGTTATAGAAGTTACCACCAAGAGTTGCATCCCATCCCCTTTGAAAATGGGGCCAAATTCAAGTTAATCTCGATTTTTAACTATGGCGGCTAAGCGCCGCTCGGCTAAGCGCCAGCCCAGCGGCGCTTAGCCACCAGTGCCCAAATTTTCATTTTTCATTTGTTTGCTCCAAATTTGATCCAATTTTGCTCCTTTCATCATAATCACTCATTTTCATCATACCTGTAAGAAAAACACAAAATACCTTCCATTAAAGTGATATATCATCAAAAATAGGTATAAAAATGTGCATAAAAAATACTATATATTTTAGGTGTATCACCATGCCTTAGAAACACCATTTAGCTTAGAAGATGAAAAATTTACCCGTTTTTCATTCCTGATCTTCCAAGCTCCAGTACCATCAGTCAAGTACACAATAATCATCTATAAATCTCCCTCAGATGGAGATAATCCAGAGTAATAACACTCAATGTTAGGTGGTAGGCCGTAGAAAATGTTGATTCGCTCTGGAGTAAATCCTACTCCAACTCCTCTTACGAAGATCTCATATTCTTCGGCATCCAAGAAATTTGCATAAAACTCCCTGACGACAGGGATAATAGCAACAACAGTGAAATAACAGAATCGTTTCCAGTTGAGTGCAACGATCGTATCTTCAATCCTTCCACCAGGATTGTAAAAACTTCTCTCTGAGATAAACTTCTTTGTCGTAGCAAAATCATTGTAACGAAAATGTGCAGCGGCAGTGGCAAACTTGCCACGATCAAAATTTTCTCATTCTTTTCCTCGCTTAGATTTAGGTGTCAACTTAACGTGAAATAAAAACACAAAATAAATTTATAGGATCAAAGAAAATGAACTAATTTAAGCTTTTCAAACTTGAAAGAGCTTAAAAATCCATGGATTTAACTTTAAAAATCAATTTTTTTTCTCAAAATATCGATTCTCGTCAAAGAGAGCAAAATCCATGGTGAAACTCGAAAATAAATGGTTTATAAGGTAGATCTAACCTCGAGATGAAGAAATCGAGTGATTACAAGCTTAAAAACTTGAAAATCCAGCCTCAAAATGGATCCCTAAAGTTGATATTCGTGAAAATGGAAAGAAGAAGGGAGCTAAGGTGTCGATGGGTTTAAAAACCCGATTTTCGGGTGCAGGCTGAACATGCGCTTAGGCGCCAAGTTCTGGCGCCTAGGCGTCAGACTCGTCTTTCCAAAAATTCGTTTTAAATATTATAATTTCCACCAAAACTTAACAAATTCGACTTCTAATTACTCACTCGAGAGTATTACTCCAATTTCTAACTTCCAAGCATTTCCACAATTAATTAAAATGATAAATTAGATCCATGTTTCATACACAAGATATAACCAAACTCTTCAATTCCATTTCATATTTTTCATTCCAAGCTTAATAAATTCTAGAAAAATACTATAACAAGGTTCATCATTCTATAAAAAACACAAACAACACTAATTCAAAGCAAATTCTCAATCTAACAACACACATTGAATAATTAAGCAAATACACGAACCAAATCTTCGACTCACTAAAACTTGACTCAATCACACCTAGAACATAGAAAAGATCTATTCAACACCGAACTTTAATTTCCATCCCTCTCACAATGAAGTTCGCTAGGCCCGCATGGATAGAAAACCAACGCCCTTGGAAATTCCAAAGCCGTTTTCTCATCAATCCATTTGTTCTTCTCATACATTGTTACTTGAGCATCTTGATAGGCCGCCATATGATCGAACTGAAGTTTCGTTTGCCATTCTAAGTGCTCGAATTGGTGGTACATCTCATGGAGACGATTTCCAACACTTAGAAGTTCCGCCTCAATCTTTTCTAAATGACTAAATAACCTCTCCATACTAACTGCAATAAAATCATTAAAATAAGGTTGAGGATCTTTGGAAGACTTGTTTCTTACCTCATTGCCATGATTTCCTCTCTCCATTGCTTCCAAACCTCTCTTCTCTTCCAAAATGAATTGTTCTGGTCAAAAATAGGGTTGCTGAGGGATTGGGGATGAAGATAGGACAATTTATAAGGATATTTTGTGTGAAAAACTGAAGATTTTTTGTTTCTGCACGAACAGTAACTGGGGCACTTAAGCGCCGAAATCTGGCTCCTAGGCGCTAGATTATTGATACACATGGGTTATGCTGGCGTTTAGGCACCGATTTTGGGTACCTAGGCGCCGGAACCATGTTCGACTCCGTTCACCTATCGTCAATTTTACAAAGTTTCGGTCTAAAAATAGGTCTATTAAAAAGGTGTGATCAACACATAAACATCGATAAAGATAAATTCAAATCACACGCAATCACAATGATAATATATGGGTTGCCTCCCACAAAGCGATTGGTTTAACGCCGTCAGCCCGACCTAATCAGTTATATTAATCGGGTAGACTTAGTTCGTAAGCCTCCTTGTAATTTGGTTTCATTTCTCCCATATAAGGCTTCAGTCTTAATTCGTTAACTTTAAATATTTTTCCAGTTTTGGGATCTTTAATATCCACAGCTCCAAAAGGGTATACTTTCTCAATTATAATTGGTCCCATCCATTTAGATCATAATTTTCCAGGAAAAAGTTTTAAAAGAGCATTAAATAATAATACTTCTTGTCCAGGCTCAAATATTTTCCGTGAAATCTTTTTGTCATGCAATTTCTTCATTCTTTCCTTATAAATCTTTGCATTTTCATAGGACTCATTTCTTATCTCTTCCATTTCATTCAGTTGTAATAATCGTTTCTCTCTTGCAGCATTCAAATCATAATTGAACTCCTTTATTGCCTAGTAAGCTTTATGTTCTAGTTCAACAGGTAAGTGACAATACTTACCATAAATTAACTGATAAGGTAACATTCTGATAGGTGTCTTATAAGCTGTTCTGTAAGCCCATAATGTAAAATCAAGTCTATCAACCCAGTCAGTTCTTTTAGGATTAACAGTCTTTTCTAATATTTTTTTAATTTCTCTGTTTGATACTTCAACCATTCCACTTGTTTGTGGGTTATAAGCAGTTGCAATTCGATGTTTAATGCCAAATTTTTCCAGTAATGATTTAATTCTTACATTTATGAAATGACTTCCCCATCTGTGATAATTACCCTTGGCATTCCAAATCTTGTAAAAATCATCTTCTTTAAAAATTTCAAAACACTTTTGGAATCACAGTTAGGTAAGGCTACAGCTTCAATCCACTTTGAAACATAATCAACTGCTAATAAAATATAAATATTTCCAGATGATGGTATAAAAGGTCCCATAAAGTCTAAACATCAAAAATTTCAATTTCTAATATATAGCTTAGAGGCATTTGATCTTTTCTAGATATATTCCCCATTCTTTGACATCGATCACAAGTTTTCACATAATGTCCAAAATCTTTAAATAATGGAGGCCAATAAAATCCAGACCTTAAAATTTTAAATGCAGTTTTATCCACTCCAAAGTGTCCTCCAAATTCAGAATCATGACATTTTTGAATAATTGCAAAAGTTTCTTCTTAAGGTACACATCTTCGAATCACATAATCTCTTCCTATTTTAAATAAATAAGGATCTTCCCAAATATATGATTTAGAATCATTCTTTAATTTCTTAATATATTTGTTATTCAATCCATATGGTAAAATATTGCTAACTAAATAGTTAACTATATCTGCATACCAAGGCATTTGTAATCCTTGAATAACATATAACTGTTCATTAGGGAATTTTTCATTTATGTTTTCTTCAGAAATCTTCTCACTATTATTTTTTATTCTTGATAAATGATCAACAATTTGGTTGTCAGCTCCTTTTCTGTCCACTATTTGAAAATCAAATTCTTGTAAAAGTAAAACCCACCTGATCAATCTAGATTTAGCATCCTTTTTAGACATTAAATACTTAATAGCGGAATGATCAGTATGTACGATACATTTTGTTCCAAGAAGATAAGGTCTAAATTTATCAAAGGCATATACTATTGCTAAAAGCTCTTTCTCAGTAGTAGTGTAATTTATTTGAGTTTCATTTAGAGTTTTGCTAGCATAATATATAACTTTGAAAAATTTCTCATATTTTTGTGCCAAGACAGCTCCAATTGCATAATCACTTGCATCACACATTAATTCAAAAGGTTTACTCCAATCAGGTGCAACAATGATAGGTGCAGTGATTAATTTTTCTTTTAAAATATTGAACACATTCAGACAATCTTCATTAAATTCAAACTTAGCTTCTTTTTCTAATAAATGACAAAGAGGTTTAGCAATCTTAGAAAAATCCTTTATATATCTTCTGTAAAATTCAGCATGACCCAGAAAACTTCTCACATCAGTAACAATAGTAGGTGGTTGAAGTTCAGCAATAATTTTTACTTTTGCCTGATCAACTTCCATTCCTTTTTGTGAAATTTTATGTCCAAGTACAATTCCTTATGTGATCATAAATTGACATTTTTCCCAGTTTAGAACCAAATTTGTTTCTTCACATCTTTTCAGAACTTTCATTATATTTTCCAAGCAAGACTTAAAAGAAGTTCCAAATACTAAAAAATCGTCCATAAATACTTCAATTCCTTTTTTAATTAAATCACAGAATATTGACATCATACATCTCTGAAAAGTTACAGGTGCATTACATAAATCGAAAGACATTCTTCTAAAAGCAAATGTTCCATAAGAACTTGTAAATGTTGTTTTGTATTGGTCCTCAGGAGCAAGGGGTAATTGATGATAACCAGAATATCCATCCAAAAAACAGAAATATGAGTGTCCAGCTAATTTATCCAGCATCTGATCCAAGAAAGTTAAAGGAAAATAATCCTTTCTAGTGGCGTTGTTTAATTTTCGATAATCAATGCAAATTTACCATCCAGTAACATGTCTTGTAGGAATTAATTCATTTTTATCATTAACAGTTACTCCTCCTTTCTTCGGAACACAATGAATATGACTTACCCATTGACTATCCGAAATAGGATAAACAATTTCAGCATCTAACCATTTTAAAATCTCTTTTTTAACAATCTCTTTCATAATTGGGTTCAATCTTCTTTGAGGTTCAATAGTGGGTTTACAATTTTCTTCCATTAAAATCCTATGCATACAGATTGAAGGGCTTATTCCTTTTATATCTGCAATAGAGCAACCAAAAACTTTCTTATAGTTCTTCAGAACTCCTATTAATTTTTCTTCTTGATCTTTACTTAGTTCTGAAGATATAATCACAGGTAAAGTTAATGAATTTCCAAGAAATGCGTACTTTAAATGTGCAGGTAACATTTTTAATTCCAGTTCAGGGGCTTCTTCAACTGAGGGTAAAAGTATATCATTTTTAGTTGTCTAAAATTTCCCAATTATCATGAATATAATGAGTTTCTTCAAATAAATTTTCCTCTTTCACTTCTTTAATTTCTTCAATTAATGACTCATTATATATTATGGATTCATCATTTTTTTCTTCAGAAATGACCTTACATTTTTCTTGATAATGCTTTTCAATTATATAATAAAAAATATCCATCCGATAGTATTTTTCTTTTTCAGGATACCTCATTGATTTCAGAACATTAAGCTTTATCTCTTGATGATTAACTCTCATTGTTAATTCTCCTTTTTGCACATCAATCATAACACGTCTGGTAGCTAGAAAAGGTCTCCCTAAATTAATAGGTATTTCTTTATCTTCTTCCATATCCAATACAATGAAATCCATAGGGATGATAAATTTATCCACCATAACAAGAACATCCTCTATAACTCCTTTAGGATAAGTGATAGATCGATCAGCTAACTGAAGGGTTACAGTGGTGGGAGAAATCTCTCCTAAATCTAACCTTCGAAAGATAGAAAATGGTGTGAGATTAATACTTGCTCCTAAATCACATAAGGCTTTTCCACAAAATTTTTCTCCAATAGCACATGGTATAGTGAAACTTCCAGGATCTTTAAGCTTCTGAGGTAATTTCTTTTGAATTATTGCTCTTCATTCTTCACTTAATGCAACAGTTTCATAAGCTTCAAATTTCCTTTTCTTGCTTAAAATATCTTTCATAAATTTTGCATAGCTTGGCATTTGTTCCAAAGCTTCAGCAAAAGGAATGTTGATTGTACGTTTCTTAAAAGTTTTAAAGAACTTAGAAAATTGATGGTCAAGCTTCTGCTGTTTTAATCTTTGAGAAAAAGGTGGTGGTGGTCTTTCAACTTCCACTTTAATAGGAATTACAGTCAGATCTTTACTTGGAGAAAGATTTTCTTTCGGTTTTTCAATCTCTTTAACTTCTCTCTCTTTTTCAATTTCATTCTGAATCTTCTCTTTTAATTCCTTTCCACTTCTAAGTTGTACAGCTTTTGCTTGTTCATGGTCTTTTCCGGTTTCTTTAGGATTAATTTCAACGTTGCTAGGCAGTGTTCCTTGAGGTCTGTAATTAGTAAAATTAGCTATTTGACCAATCTAATTTTCAATATTTCAAATAGCAGTGTTGTGACTTTGTAGCTGATTACCTAGATGCAAGATGAATTCTTCGACTGATAACTTTTTCTGCTGATTGTTAAAACCAGGAGGATAAGTTGGTCTAAAGTTTGAATTTCCTTGATTGTTCTAATTCCTGGTTGGATTACCATGATTATTACTCCATTTTTTATGTCCATTATTCCAATTAAAATTAGGGTGATTTCTCTAACCTGGATTATAATAATTTAAATAAGGGTTATTAGTTTTACTAGCAATAGCTTGTAAAGTTTCCATTGTTTGAGAATCATCAGTATTTGCAGAATTATCATTACTTACATGCGATAAGTTAATAGCAAAATTATCCAATTTCTTAGATATCGCAGCCACTTGTGAAGCTAAAATAGAAAAGGCTTCATTATCTTGAATACTTGCCACTCTTTTAGGATTATCCCTTTCAGAAGGCCATTGAAAATTATTATTAGCCATTTCTTCAATTAAAGTATAAGCTTCATCAAATGTCTTAGCCATTAAAGAACCACCACCAACAGCATCTATAATAGATCTAAGTGATCCAATAAGTCTATTATAAAATGTTTGAATAATTAACCAATCTGGTAAAGCATGATGAGGACATTTTCTTAATATTTCTTTAAATCTTTCCCATGCTTCATAAATTGTCTCTCCATCAAATTGCATAAATGAAGTAATATCATTTCTTAATTTAGCAGTTTTAGAAGGAGGAAAATATTTAGCAAGGAATTTTTGTATCATATCTGCCCAAGTTTTAATAGAACCAGTTGTTAATGAGTTAAGCCACATCTTTGCTTTATCTTTAAAGGAAAAAGGAAAGAGTCTAAGCCTAATAGCATCATCAGAAATATTATTATATTTGAAAGTAGCACAAAGTTCTAAGAAACTAGCAAGGTGTAAATTTGGATCCTCATTTGGTGTTCCTCCAAATTAATTATTTTGAACAATTTGAATAATAGAAGGTTTAAGCTCAAAAGAATTAACATCTACAGCAGGCATTTGAATGCTAATATAAAGTTCATCAGCTGTAGAGTTTGCATAATCCCTTAATGGTTTAAAAATATTTTGTTCATTAATTTCTATTGGATTTTGATTATTGTTATGTAAGTTAGTCATTTCCTGACATTTTTGAATTTGATTTCCTTTTCTAATTCTTCTAACGAGTTCTTTCTAATTCGGAATCAAAAGGTAATAATCTTACAGATCCAGAATTACACATAAAAATAAAATAAAATCTTTTTGGTATTTATGTTTATATATATATATATATATATATATATATATATATATATATATATATATATATATATTATTATTATTTATATTTATATTTTCTTAAAGTAATAAAAGTGTATATATATTTTAATTTGAAAAATCTAAAAATTGTCTTTTTACTTTCTTCCTTCCTTTCTTTCTTAATTTCTTTTCTTCCCTGGCAACGACGCTAAAAACTTTAATCGACTTCTATGATTATCTGTATATGTAAGAATTTATGAATTTATATTTAAATAATTTCGTAAAGTCTCGATTTTAAACGCAAGTATACGTATCGTTTCAAGTAATACAGGGCTCTATTGGAGTCCTGGTTATCGATCCCACAGGGAATATTTAATTAAGATTAATTAAAGGAATTTAATAGATTTTCAAATTAAAAGTATTTTTATTTTATTTCTTTTCAAAGATCAAATTTTAAGTTATGAAATTTCTTCTAAATATAAGTAAGCAGCAATAAAGTAATGGTTAATGCAAGTATGAATAAAACAACTTTCTCCTTTTCAACTAATCCAAGATTATTTCAGAATAATTATCATTCGTGGAGAACTTAGATTAATGTATTGTGCCAAATAGAAGCATTCCTATTCTTTACCTTCGCTCGATAGTATAAAGAACATTGGCTAATCAATAGATCGGTTTAGGATGTATTATTAGTAGAATGGGTTAATCTAGGCTCACACTTCTAGATGTCCATGGGTGGCTATGGTCGATCCTACTAGTGTCTCGTTCCCTTTCTATAAACTAAATTATTAGAATTTAGTCTGTCACTCTAAAAACTAATTAATTCTACACCCAATAAACAATATCTTCCTATTTATTTGCACTTCACCTTGAATAACCCACTCAAGGCCTTCGATTACCCAAGGATTCATGTGATATCTACTAGTTAAGAACTCATCTCCGGATAGGTCTCAGAATTCTTCAACAAGTTTTAACAATTCAAATGGCCAGCTTAAAAAGTAAATTAAGATCAGGTATTAATATCATCACAATTTTTATAAAATTTAAGTTTAAGTTCTCCAACAAAATTAAATTATCTTTATTATCTTTTCATGGTTGAAAGGAGAAAGAAAACTAACTACTCAGAACACATTGAATTCACACAACAAAACATATTTATATAACTTTGAACCAAGTTACACATACTTATCTGGAATATTCCTTCAAGTGATCCGCTGACTCCTACTGACTCCAATGCAAAATGAAAGACTTCAACAACAACAACAACACTTATAAACTCACACTTACTACTCAAGTAATTGAGTAGTAACACTCAAAATAACTAAAATAAACTCACTAATTACTTAAGAAAGTGGCTCCCTAAAATTATTTTCTAGCGTGAGAGAACTCTAGGGTGCTTGGGGGCCCTTTTCTCTATAGAAATGACTCCTATTTATAGAGCTTCGAAAATGACCAGGGGTTGCTTAAGGCACCTCTTCAAAATTCATCCAAGTACAATGTATCTTCTAGAAAGTAACTGTGGTGCCTAGGCGCCGGGATCTGGCGCCTAGGCCTCGGAGTCCGTGACCAAGTCTTCGCACCTCTTTACTTTGGATCACACCTCTTCGTGATTAAAACTATTTTCCCATGTCTAGATACATTTTATCACATGTCCTCTGTATTAGGAGTAACTTCCAGTCTTCTAGAAGGTCTGATAACCACTTAACACCGTCAAAATAACTGCCTAAAGTTGTCAAAAATCTTATCTGATTCAGTATCGAACTGGAGCTTAGGCGCCGGATTTTGGCGCCTAGGCGCCAGACCTATAATTTTGGCAATTTTTCTTTTAAGCTCTATTTTTGCTCCATATAATCCCGAAACATTAAATATTTTAACTTCCAAAATATAATTGAGGGGCATCTCATTTATTCTAGAAATATTACCTACATGTTGACATCGATCACAATTTTTAATATAAGCATTAACTTCCTTAAAAATTGTAGGCCAATAAAATCCAGATTGTAAGATTTTAAGTATCATTTTATCAACTCCAAAATGCCCCCCATAATCAGAATTATGATATTTTTGAATAATTTCATAAGTTTCTTCTAAAGGCAAACATCTTCGAATGATCCGATCCTTTCCTTGTTTATATAAAAATGGGTAACCTACTGAAAATATGTTAAGATTTTCATGCCTATTTTATATGGATTTTAATGATATTGCACTTTAAAGAAAGGTATTTTTGATGTTTTGTTGCAGGTATGTAAATTTATGGACATTGGAGCAAAAAGATGCAAAAAAGGAGCGAATTTGGAGCAAAAAGGACCAAAATATGAAGATTTGATCTAGGGCACCGACGACAAGATCGAAGGTGCTGACGGTGGATTTTTCCCGAGAGTTTAGAAATATATTACAAGGAAGGTCACCGACGGTGAGATCGAGGCCGCCGACAGCGGGCCTTAAGAGAGAGAGTCCAAAGCCAAGTATTCTAGAAGGCCACAGATGGCGAGATTGAGGTCGCCGACGGCGAGAAAGTCGGTTCTCTCACAAGGAGCATTGAATGTGGATGATTTTTGAAAGTATGCTTGGGTAACTCTTGGAAACTCTTCAATTACTTTAAAAGAAACATATGGAGGCCGAAAAAAGTGTCCACTTGTGTCCATTAGTGTCTACCGAGTCAAAAAGGGGATCCAAAGTGTATCCATTGTGTCTTTTAGTTTTAGAGAGTGAGTTTATTTAGTGTTATTTGTGAGGAATTCTTGGAGAGATTGTATAAGTGGAAGGAAAGTGAGAGATTTCTTCCCTCTTGCCGCTTCGAAGGAGAATTCAGTGTGCTGTAAAGAAAGGAAGATATTCAGAGGAACTTCAAGGAGTTTGCTTGGGGAGGAATTCGAAATAAATTGTATTTACTTATTGTAGTTTGTATTACTTTGCTTTTATATATGCAATCCAAGTTTTGTCGTATCCTCTCCATGAAATTTAAGTAGTTTCTTTGTCTTTCTCCTTGTTTTAAAATTTTTGTGAAATGGTGATTTAAATTAGTTGTGCCAAGAGAATGTTAAAGAAGTAGTGATAATCTTTTCAATTCAAACTTAATTTACTTTCAATCTGACCAATTGCTTTGTTAAAATATGTTGAGTTTAACAACTAAAGTGAAGATTACATCCAAGATTCAGGGAGGTCAAAATCCTTGAAAGTAGGGTGCAAATAAATAGGGAAATATTATTTATTGGGCGTAGAATTGGAGATTTTAGAGTGACAGACTAAAATCCTCAAATCAGTTCTATCATTTGGGTGCTGAAGTGTAGATGTTAGCCCTCAGGCGAGGGGAACATGGGAGCTACAAAGTGAGAGCCGGTATCCTCCCAGCGTAGCCTCAGATTCAGTAACCAAGCATAGGATTAGTCAATGTTCTTTATGCTTGGACCAAAGGGTAAAGAATAGCTATGCTCTTATTTGGCACAACACAGTTTTAAACTAATTTTAATTATCCATTCACTTAAATTTCTTAACAAAGGAGAAGGATGCTTGCTTAAATATTAAACCTCACTTTATTAGTAGAAGTAGTTAATTGTTAGCAGAACTAGTTTGTTAAAATTGCATCTTATTTACGATTGCTTATTAGTGAAAGAAAAGCAATTCGATTTACAAGTTGTGATTCTGAATTGGTTTCTATAATCCTAGTCCGCAGCCTTCGAAATATCCCTGTGGGATAGATATCCAGGACTCCGCTAGAGCCCTGTATTACTTGAGCGATACGTATACTTGCGTTGATAAAGGTAACTCTGCAATTATTCAATATATTATACACTTGTTACAATATTAAGATTAAGCTAAGTACGCGGAGGTCGGTTCAAGTTTTTGGCGCCGTTGCCGGAATATATATAACATAATTAGAATAACAGACAAATTAAGACTATTAGAAAACTTTTTTTTATAGAATTTGCAACTTATTATCGTATTTAGTGAACTGTTTTTCTGTGAACTGATTTTGATTGTATGTGTAAATTTGGACCTGAAAATCTTATATCCTACGATTCCGAGTTAGAACGCACTGTTAGGAGAATTAGAAAACTGAGAAAAGAACCTAGAAATTTTGAAACAATGGAAAATATTGTAAACAACCAAAGAATAGAAAATTAACATCAATCTAGACCACTAAGAGATTACGCTAACCCTACATTTGATGAAATTCACTTAACTATTCAAAATCCAGATGTAGCTGCTAATTCATTTGAGCTTAAACCTGCAATTATCCAAATGGTACAAAACAATCAATTTGGCAGAACTTCAAATGATGATCCTAACTTACATCTTGAGAGTTTTCTAGAACTTTGTGCTACTTTTAAATATGATAGAGTGTCTGATGATGCTGTCAGACTTAAACTTTTTCCTTTTTCACTAAGGGACAAGGCAACGACTCAGTTAAATTCGTTAGCACCTGGATCTATTAAAACTTGGGGGGAACTTTCACAAAAATTCTTATCAAAATATTTTCCACCGTTTAAGACTGTTAAACTTAGAAACGATATCACATCTTTCAGTTAGTATGAGGGAGAATCGATATATGAATCTTGGGAAAGATTTAAAGGTCTTCTTAGAAAATGCCCTCATCATGCTTTACTAGATTGGTTAATTATTCAAACTTTTTATAATGGATTAGTAGGATCTCTTAGATCCATCATTGACGATGCTGCTGGTGGATCACTGATGGCTAAACCTTTTGAAAAAGCTTATGCTTTAATCGAAGAAATGGCTACCAATAATTTTCAATGGCCCGCCGAATGGGTAAATCCTAAGAAAGTAGCCAATATTCATGATTGAGATGCTTTAACTATGATAGTTTCCCCAATTGCTGCTCTTTCAAAGAAAATAGATCAATACAGAATGAATCATTCTCAAACACCTCCAGTGTTAGAAGAAAATTCATTAGGACAAATTGTAGATGCTCAATCTTTATATGAAACATTAAATTTGATAAATAATAGACAAAATAACCCTTATTAAAACTATTATAATCCAGGTTGGAAGAATCATCCAAACTTTAATTGGAATAACCAAGGTAATGCTAATCCTGTTAATTCTCAGTGGGGGAACAATCCTGTAAACCCATTAGGAAATATAAACAATCAAGGTAATTTCAATTATAGACCTTCTAATCCACCAGGCTTTTATAATAATTCACAATTTAAGGAGAAGAAGTTATCTATGGAAGAACTAGTTTTGAATATGGTAAATCAATTACAAAATCAAGGAGCTGCTATTAAAAATATAGAAAACCAATTAGGTCATAATCCTACTGCACTGAGTGATAGACCTGTTGGAACTTTACCTAGCAATGTTTAAGTAAATCCTAAATATCAAGGAAAAGAACAAATCAAGGTTATTCAATTAAGAAGTGGAAAAGAGTTGGAAACAAGGGTTCATAAAGAAACTGTAGTTGAAAAGGAAAAAGTAGAAACTGAAGGAGAAAATGAAAGTTTATATCCTGATTTTCCTCTGAAACCTATGAAAATTGCTGTTGAAAGACCACCACCACCATTTCCTCAAAGACTAAAGCAACAAGACAAGGGAAAAAGATTTGCTAAATTCTTAGACATTTTAAAAAAATTGTCAATAAATATTCCTTTTGTTGAAGCTTTGGAACAAATGCTTGTTTATGTTAAATTTATGAAAGATATACTCAAAAAAAGTGGAAGTTACTAGATCATGAGACTGTTGCACTCCGTGAAGAGTGTAGTGTTATAATTCAGAAAAAGCTTCCTTAAAAACTTAAAGATCCAGGTAGTTTTACTATCCCGTGTGCTATTGGTGAAAAATTTTATGGACAAGCATTATGTGGTTTAGGAGCTAGCACAAATTTGATGCCTCTATCAACTTTTAAAAGGTTAGGAATATGAGAGATTGTACCAACTTCTGTAACTCTAAAGTTAGCTAATCGATCTATTACACATCCTAAAGGAGTTGTAGAAGATGTTATGGTTAAGGTTGATAAATTTATCTTTCCTGTGGACTTTATCATTTTAGATATGGAAGAAGATAAGGAAATACCTATCATTTTAGGAAGAACATTCCTAGATACAGGAAAAGCCATGATAGATGTTCAAAAAGGAGAGTTGACTATGAGAGTAAATGATCAGGAAGTGACCTTTAGCATCTAAAAGTCAATGAAATATCTTTCAATAGAAAAAGATGATGAATGTTTTAGAATGGATATATGTGATTATTTGAGAAAAGAATATTTCAAAGAAAAATTTGAAGAAAATGAAGATATTGAAAAAGATAATTATGATGAAATTGATAACAAAGAAGCTAATTATATTATGGAACGATTTGAAACGCTTGATTCAACAGCACCAGAAAATGAAATATTAATTCCATCTATTGTGAAACCCCCTGAACTTGAATTAAAAACCCTTCCAAATCATTTGAAGTATGTATTATTTAGGAGAGTTTTCAACATTACCAGTAATTGTATCCTTAGACTCAAATGAAATTCAAGAACAAAAATTAATGGATACATTAAAAAAGTACAAAAAATCTTTTGGTTGAACTCTGGCTGATATAAAGGGAATTAGTCCTTCGATTTGTATGCATAGAATTTTATTAAACGATGAACATAAACCAAGAATTGATCCACAGAGGAGATTGAACCCAATTATGAAAGAAGTAGTTAAAAAAGAGATTTTAAAATGGTTAGATGCTGGAATTATATATCCTATTTCAGATAGTACTTGGGTAAGCCCAATTCATTGTGTTCCTAAGAAAGGAGGAGTGACTGTTGAAGCAAATGAGAATAATGAATTAATACCTATCAGGCAAGTTACTGGATGGCATATTTGTATCGATTATAGAAAATTAAATGCTGCCACTAGAAAAGATCATTTTCTTTTTCCTTTTCTAGACCAAATGTTGGATAGGCTTGTTGGAAAAAAGTACTACTGCTTTCTGGATGGATATACTGGTTACCACCAAATTCCTATTGCTCCTGAGGATCAAGAGAAAACTACATTTACTAGTCCTTATGGAACTTTTGCTTTTTGAAGAATGCCTTTCGGATTATGTAATGCACCTGTGACATTCCAGAGATGTATGATGTCTATATTTAGTAAGTTAATTGATGAAGGAATAGAAGTATTTATGGATGATTTCTCTGTATTTGGAACATCATTTGACACATGCTTAAATCATCTTGAAAAAGTTTTGGAGCTATTCGACAGAACTAATTTAGTTCTAAATTGGGAGAAATGTCAATATATGGTTGCTGGAGGAATTGTATTAGGGCATAAAATTTTAGAAAATGGCATGGAAGTAGACCCTGCAAAACTTCAAGTTATAGCTAAACTACACCTCCTACTACAGTGAGAGGGGTAAGAAGTTTTCTTAGACACGCTGGTTTTTATAGGTGTTATATTAAAGATTTTTCAAAAATTACCAAAACTCTATGCCAACTTTTAGAAATGGCCAAGAAATTTAAATTTACTTAAGACTGCTTGAATGCCTTTGAGTTATTAAAGGATAAACTAATCACATCACTTATAATAGTTTCACCTGACTGGGAAAAACCATTCGAATTAATGTGTGATGCTAGTGATTATGCTATTGGAGCTTTTCTTAAACAAAGATATGATAAAATTTTTAAAGTTATATACTACGCTAGTAGAACTCTTAACGATGTTCAAATTAACTATACGATTACTGAAAAAGAGTTGCTAGCTATTATGTATGCTTTTGAAAAATTCAGATCTTATTTAATTAGGACTAAATATATTGTGCATACTGATCACTCTGCTATTAAATATCTGATGCAAAAGAAGGATACTAAACCAAGATTAATCAGATGGGTACTTTTAATGCAAGAATTCTATTTTGTGGTAATTGATAGAAAGGGAACTGATAATCAAATTGCTGATCATTTGTCGAGACAAGAATATCACGAATTATTTGACACCGACAATGAAATTACAGACAGTTTCCCTGATGAACAACTTTATAATATTAATGAGTGGAAAATACCTTGGTATGTTGATATAGTTAATTATATAGTAAGTGATATTTTGCCACCTGTGCTAACACTGCAGCAACATAAAAAACTCATTCATGATGCAGAAGCATATTTTTGGGATGAACCATATTTATATAAGCAATGTAACGATCTTTTTATTAGGAGATGTTTGCCTTATGTAGAAACTGAACTGATTATTAAAAAATGCCACGATTCTGAATTTGGAGGACATTTTGGTGTTGACAAAACTACACATAAAATTTTGCAAGCTGGATTTTATTGGCCTACTCTCATTAGAGATGTTTGCAGATATATCAAAACTTGTGATAGATGCCAACGAGCAGGTAATATATCTAGAAGAAATGAAATGCCTCTGAATTTCATGTTAGAAGTTGAAATTTTTGATGTTTGGGGATTAGATTTCATAGGACCATTTATTCCTTCATTTAGGAACTTATATATTTTGATTGCAGTTGATTATGTATCAAAATGGATTGAAGCACAAGCTTTACCTTATTGTGATGCTAAAAGTGTTTCAAGATTCTTAATGAAAAACATTTTCACAAGATACGGTATGCCAAGTGTGATTATCACAGACGGAGGATCCCATTTTAGGAATAAATATATTTAGAGATTAGTAGAAAAGTTTAATATTATTCATAGAATCTCTACTGCTTATCATCCTCTGACAAGTGGATTAGCTAAAGTTTCTAATTGAAAGATTAAATGAATTCTAGAAAAGACTGTAAACCCTAGTAGATAAGATTGGTCTGCGAGATTGGAAACTGCATTATGAGCATACAAAATTGCTTATAAAACTCCTATTGGAATGACTCCTTACAGACTCATTTTTGGAAAGACTTGTCACTTACCAGTAGAATTAGAGCATAAAGAATATTAGGCGATTAAAGAATTCAATTATAATTTGAAAAATGCTGGTAAGAAGAGATTATTACAAATGAACGAATTGGAAGAATTAAGAAATGAATCTTATACTAACGACATAATATATAAGGAAAAACTGAAGTTAAGTCATGATCGGAAGATTAGCCAGAAGAACTTTGAACCACGACAAGAAGTTTTGCTTTATAATACAAGGCTGAAGTTATTTCCTGGGAAATTGAAGTCTCATTGGTTATGACCCTTTATTGTGACTCAGGTTTATACTTATGGAGCTGTTGAAATTGAAGATCCAAAGACAGGGAATAGATTTAAATTAAATGGACATAGATTAAAACCATATTTTGAAGGTAAAATACCAAATTTTAAAAAGGTTTTAATGCTCAGTCAACCAGAATAACACCTGAATAGGTCGAGCTGACGATGTTAAATCAAGCGCTTTATGGGAGGCAACCCATAGTTATCTTTATTTGTTGTGTGTTTGTTTGAATTTATCATTATTTTGTGGTAGTATTGAATTCTACTACTCATATTTACCCTTTGATCATCATAGAATTTGGAACCATAGAGAAAATTTGGAACGTATTCAGACCACGACGTTTTTGTGCAAATTTTGCCTTGGGCGCCGACGGCGCGATCAACGCTGCTGGAGGCGGGTTTTTCTCGAGGCCCCTGACAATTAATTGCATAAAGCTCGCCGACGGCACCATTAAGGCCGCCGATAGCGAGATCGGCGAGTGGACAATTTTTTAGTTTAAAATGGAAATTTTTAGCGGTTTAGGCAAATTCTTTCCCTATAAACTTCTATTGACGGTTCCAAAACTCTCCATTTCTAAAAAACGAATGAAAACTCTTTTGAATTCTTCCCTAATGGCTTCCAATTCAATAAATTAGCCTAGATTTTGAGTTTTCAACCGGAGAAATTTCGTCAGTGCCGAGGCACAATGACTATTCAACAAGGTGTTGTCAAAGAAGAGGCTAATTAAAGAAAGAGGTTTTGTGAGTCGAGGATTAAGCAATTCTTCAACAACGATTGAAGAAATGATTGTACGACGTGATGGGAAGTATTTTGCTACATTACTGCCGCAGTAGTCGTTCCTGTGGTGAAGAAGTTTTACGCAAATTTGTATGGAATCAACCATGGAAGCGTCTATGTACGAGGTAGGTGGATAACGTTTAGTTCTAGACGTATTAATAAATTGAATATGCTTGAGAAATTTCCTGTCTACCATTATTCTAATTTCGTCCCAATGAGAAATTTGATGAATGAAATCTATCAATATTTTACGGACGAAACTGAAGACTGGGAAGATAGAGAAAACAGGTATGTTAGTTTTCATGCTACACTTTTAAATCCTATATTGAAACATTGACACTTTTTTCATTTCTGCGAAGTTATTACCGTCGATGAAAATCAGTAAAGTTACAAATGAAAGAGCTATATTGAATTACTGCATTCAAATGGGATGGCCAATTGATATTGGATCAATAATTGTGAAGTCTGTTATGGGCCTGATCATTCAAGGATCAACTCAGGGGCTTGGACATCCTTCAACAATTTTCTCATTATGCAGTCTGTTTCAAGTTTCATACGAGATTTGGGAATGGAAACCTTTAGACCCAACCAGAATGTTCCCAGCAAATGAAGAAGAGAATGAGATAGACGCTAATATGGATCAATCATCACAGAACTTAATTCCAATTCGACCTCTTGAAGCGGACAAGACGACTACGATCTTGCACAAAATCAAGAAACTGAAGAAAGAGGGACAAAATTTAATGAATACAATTAACAATATCTCTGATTTGTTTGATCACCTTTATTGGAGGATGAAAGAACATTTTGATCATACTGGACATTTCGAAGGAAGTTTGATACGATTAATGAGAAAGATGGGATGGATAGAAGAAGATTCAACTGAAGAATTCCCATTCCAACCCTTCTATAACCTTTATGTGCATGCTCAAGCGATGGGTGATATCAAAGGAGAAACTAGCACTGAATCAGAGTAGTAATAGAATTGCTTTACTTTGTATGTTTCTTTATGTTGGACTTGATTTGAACTATATTTTTTTGTTTTGCTTTCTATGTTTGCTTTTTGATCTCAGTATAGTTGAGATTATATTTGAAATGTTTGTTTTCAGCATTTAGAGTGTTGTGGCTTGGATTATGACGATGATTTGATGAATTTAGGTTGAAGAAATACCCACTTATGTGTGTTATGTAATGTGTATTGTAACACTTGGATTTTATATATAATTGTGATGTTTTGTGTTGTGAATGTTTATTTGTGTTAATACATCACTTAGTCACTTAAAATTTATGTTTAAAATGATCGAACGGATGTAAGCGAGACTTGAAATTGATCGAAATCACAAAAATTTGATAAATGATCAAAATTTAATAATCTCGCTGATGGCGCGCTCTAGGCCACTGACGGCGTTTTTTTCCCGAGACTATGGAAATTTAATTCTATTGAGCTCGCCGACAGCCCGAATGACCCCGCCGACTGCGAGACCCTAAAAATTACCTTTTAACCGCGATTTTAACCAGTCAACTGATCCCCTGATATTTATACTTACAAATATGATATGAAAATTGGCAACGACACCAAAAACTTGGGCCGCTAGGAATATATGTGCGCCAAAAACTTGGTACCGTCCGGTAAATGCAACGGCGCCAAAAACTTGACTCCGCTAGATAAATGCGCTGATGATTTAGATATGATACTTATGATTTTATAATATGGGATACTACGCAAGTATACATATCGTTTATCATGTAATATAGGACTTTCTGATTAAGCCCTGAGATATCGAACCCACAGGGAAAATTTAAAAATCTTTAAAGGAATCAGAAAAATATCTTTTTACTTTTTTTAATTATTTTTGAAAAAGTATGTCTTGATTTTGAAAAGTTTTGAAAGTTGATTTGTCTTTTGAAATTTTCTTAATAAAATGTTAAGCAATGAAATTAAAATTATAATAACTAATAACACTGGATGTAAAATACTATTAACTAGAATATCTTTTTCTTTTCTTTTATGAAGTAGTAATAATTCTTAAAGTATTGTTGTGGAAGTATTTAAATTTGTTGTGACAGATAGAGGCAAATGTGTTCTTTACCCTTACTTGGTTCTATAAAGGACATAGGTTAATTTGAAATTTTTATTATTTTGAACATTATTAGACGGGGAAGATACCAGTCTCTCACTCTAGAGTTCCCTCAATTCCCACCACCTGGGGGCTAACTTCTCATAACAAAACTCAAAATTTCAAACTAAATTAGGGGTTTTTAGCCTGTCACTCTAAAATCCTCTAATTTTACTCCCTTTCATAAAAATATCTTTTAATATTACATTCAATTATATGGACTACAATTCTCACCCATATAATTGCATGTGATTCTTACTAACATTTATGAGACAATACCTCATTGGATCTTACATAATCTCAAGAAATTCTACAAATTAACAGGCCAAATTAAAAAGTAAACAAAGTTTTCAGAATCAATCTTCACAACTTCTTCCAACTTTTAAACACTTATACTTTCCACAACAATTCTTTATGAATTAATTACTTCTCCATTTAAGAAAGAAAAAGATAAAGTAAACTACTCAGAATGCATTGGGAAAATACAGAAACACATTGATTTGAAATTAAAAATAATAAGAAAAATAACAAACGAAAGAAAGTATTAATAAAAAGATTAAAAGTAAACACTTATCTGAAAACCCTCTCCACAAGACTAAGGAAGTTCCTCTGAAACTTTGACTCTTTGCTAAACTACTCCTCAGAGCAAGTCTCCCAACTCCAATGACTCAGAATACAGACTTTAGACTTCAATAAAAACTAAACTAAAAGAAAGAAAAGAAGTGGGAAGAAGAAGACTTCACTCCGAACCTTTTCTCCTTTCTACTCTCTACTCCTACTCTTAATAAAAACTCTTAAAATGCAGTGGAAGAACAATGGAAGTACCCTTCAAAACGCAGTGGAAGAGCCTCCTAAAGCCGCCCCAAATCGTTCCTAAGACTCTCTTTAAATAGTAAACCAAAAGGTGCCTTGGTGTCTCTTCAAAATGTGTCCAGATTCAATGTATCTACTAAGGAACGCGCCCCTTCATTCAAACTTGCCGCCCAAAGGAAGTTATGGTAGTTATCACTAAGAGTTGCATCTCATCCTCTTTGAAATTGGCGCCAAATTCATTTGAATTTTGTTTTTTAACTGTGGCGGCTAAGCACCGGCCCTATGACGCTTAGCCGCCAGTGCCAAAATTTTGATTTTTCATTATTTTTGCTCCAAATTTGATCCAATTTTGTTCATTTCATCATGACCATCCATTTTCATCATACCTGCAAGAAAAACACAAAATACCTTCCCTTAAAGTGCAATATCATTAAAAATAGGTATAAAAATGTGCATAAAAATACTATATATTTTAGGTGTATCAAAATCCCTCAAACTTAAAATGTTACTTATTCTCAAATGACAGTTAATCTCATAGAATATTTTAGCATGCAAATTTGTAATGAGTTTCTTAGGAAGATAACAAAATTTTGTTCTAGAAATGGAATAGTCCAATTTAGAAAAAATTTCAGTAATTAAAACCAACTTAAAGTTTAGAAAGTTCTTAAGTAAAGAAAAATGATAAATTTAAGTCTCTATCTATTTCAGAAATATTTGTAGAATATTCAAAATATATGATTCAAACATTTATTTTTCTCACTTAAAAATCTTTATTTGAAAAATAATTTTACTTACTATATTATAACCTTAAGTTTTAGATTTTCTCTGAACTTATATCTTAAACTTTAGGTATGAAACCAATTTTTGATTAGGCCCTTAAATCCTCAAGCTTCTCCTCCCTTTTCATATACTATTTTTCACTTTTTCTTTTCTTTTTTTTTATTTTTTTTTTTATAAGGCAAGGATTATTATATCTGGATAGGCCTTTAATGATTTTGAATTCCACCCTTCTATTTAAAATAAAGGTCAGATATACATCTTTCACTTAAAGATCATAATAATAATATTTGAAAATTACTCTTCAATAAAAGAAATTTAAGCTTTGAAGAATAAAAGTCAAATCTTCTATTTATCCAAAAATACAAAACTTCTTGCTAAATATAGTTAAACTTTATTTAACACTTCTTTATTTAGAAAATTTTAACTCTAAGTTTTTCATGATTACTTTAAATTTTAACTAAATTCTTTTATTCATTTCTATATTCAAAATTTTGTTCCCCTAATATAACTTCATGTACATAATTGTTCTCAATCAAAAATAAGATTTATTTTTAAGTATTCTTGAGAATCAAATAAAATTTTAGGATTTTGAAAATCTTTGTTTTTTTTAAAATCCCCCCCAAACTTTAATTTTTTAATTAAGATAAAATATTTAAGCATAAGAAATGATATATGGGTGAGAAATAAAAACTAACATATCATGCTTGCAGGAATTTTTAATATCCTAATATGCAAGTATAACAATTTAAATAACAGGAGTAAAATGAAATCAAATTTAGTTTTTCAAAACAATTTTTTTTATACAAAGAAAAGTACAAAATTTCAAAAAGACTTCTACAGTAGTGGAGGTTTTCAAAGCAAATACACACCAACTAAAATAACACACTGATACAGATAACAAATGATAGTGGAATTTGAAAAAAATTTAAACATATAGTTTCCTAAGTAGAAGTTCCTAATAGTGGTTTATAATCTCCTAACAGTTTTTGAATTAAGGTACACACTATTAAAAACTCTGACATAACATACACATAAAAAACATTTACTATTACACACTATCAAAAAGCAACATATAAATCCACAATAAAACAACAATAATACCTGAATATGCATAACAGATAAATAGTACAGCTACAATCTGCATACTATCAAGGTTCACATCACAACACAATCATCAAACAAAACACTAGATAAAGTACACAGTAACACAGTATAACAACACAATAACTAAAACAAACAACATACATCTACTCTTCATCCTCATCATCATCATTTTGCTCGTTCCAATCCCTGGATGGCACATAAGGTTTATAGAATGGATGAGGTGGCATCTCAGCACTCTGATCACCTCTAATCAGTCAATCCAAATATTACTGATAACTCTCCTCATATTCATCATGTTTTATAATATATCTCTCCACGATATCCAGACTTACCATCCATATCTTTCATATGCTCTCGAGTAAGACTCACTTTTTTCAAAATCTTTCTTAATAAACCAGTCCGTGAATCGGTAGATGAAGAAGCACCCGAAGTAGTAGCACGAGTAGTAGATGCAGCAGGCGTAGCGATAGAAGCCCGACCAAATCCTCCTCTCCAACCAAACTCTGAATGTACAGTGTAAGCACCAACGTTTACACTGGTAATTGGTCTCAATGGCTGAAGTACCTCTTCCTAAGTATCAAACTTCACTCGAGATCATTCACATAGTGAATGAATCAAGGAAGGAAATCCCATACCTGCAGTCGGGGTTGATCTAGCATAGTTTAAAACATAATAAAAAAATTATACCTCCAATGTGAATAGGCTTCCCTTGCTGAATACAATGGTTCAACACAGCTCTTTCTCTCTTTACTTCACTAGTATGACTCGAAGGTAACAACTTAGATGAGATAAAATAATGCCATGCCTTAGAAATGGCATTCAATTTGGAAGCAGGAAAGTTCACTCTTCTATCTTTCGTTATTTTCCATAATCCTTTTCCATCGATCGAAATTCCATGATCTCATCTAATTCCCCTTCCGAAGGATGATAGTTAGAATAAAAATAGAACATGTCAGGAGGTAGTCCATAAAAAGTATTGATTGCCCTAGAAGAAACGTTGACCTCATGCCTCCTAACCATCACTTGATTCTCTACTACAGCAGACAAATTTGCATAAAATTCTCTAACCACAGAAACAACAACAACAGCGGAGAAACAACAATAATTCTCTCAGTTTCTTTTAGCAATCATATCTTTAATCACATCTTCTGGCTTACTAAACACACGTGTCAGCATATTTTTAGGTTGAGTGTTGTATTTTCAGAAAAGGGGTCGCCTACAGAAGTTGTCGGCGAATTTGAGATTTTAAATTTGATTTAAATATATATATATATATATATATATATATATATATATATATATATATATATATATATATATATATATATATATATATATATATATATATATATATAAAATTTAGAAAGTAGCATTTGATTTTGAAAATAATTTTAAGTTTGAAAATTTTAAGATATGAAATCAAACTGATCTCACATCCCGAATAGTTTATATAAACGAGCACCGCACCACAAACTGTATATCTATCCCGGAGAATAGACACACTACTTGATGATGGGGCTCGATTAAATAAACTAGAAGATTTGTGACATCCGTTTGGTTTGCGAACCAATTTTATAAGCCGACAAGTTCCCCTGCTTAATATAAATGAATTAAGCAGGGTTTATATTACCTAGGTTCTTAAAGTTCCCTATAAGGGCAAGCCCCTATAGTTAATTACATCTTAAATGACGGGAATCATTTAAGAAAACTCTAAATAATGATCAGTGGTTTTGCTCTCAAGAATTTTAAAGTTTAAGGTTTTCAAAGGATTGGATCTTGGAAATTTCAATAGGGATTAGCTCAAATTGGGAACAGTATATTTTGGAGTCCAATGGAAGAGAGGTAGGAGAAGCTGGAGATCCAAGAGGAATCTTGGCAACTTCCCAACTATCCTATTGTTTGGCTTCAATTTAGGAAGAACTATTTAGTATTTCGATCTTGTCAATTTTAATTATTTAGGACTTATATTCGTATGACATGATCATACAAATAGCCTCGAAGATGTGAGGGTTTATGTCGTACCAAACAACTACCTCGGAATCCTAAAACCAGTTAGAGCTTAATTTGCATAACATGATTATGCAAATGCCTAACGAAAAGTTGAGGATTTATGTTGCACTAGCAAACTACCTCGAAATCCTATGGATTTGTTGTTTAAAACTAGTAAAGGTTTTGTTGAAGTAGATCCGAGTTTTGCTGATGACGATGGCCGTGCTGCCCACCATGCTCCGAGCTCCTTGTTGTTGCAGAGGTTTAGTTTTAGAAGTCATAAATCAGGAGATGGGAGAAGTGTTTTGGTTTAGAGAGAATCTTAAAATCCAAGTGTTTTTAATATTTTAATTAAAACAAATCTTAAAGTTGTTTAAACGGAACCGATTAAGATCCCACGTTGCCCGTCATCCCGACACCGTTATTTTCATCGAATTCACTTAGTCCAGCTTGAATTTGCTAAACTCAACCGAATGAGTTCCACACTTTCATTTAGACCGTGGGAAATCCCGTTAGCAACACGTGGGTTACATCATCCGAGGTATTCCCGATCATTCAACGAGACGTTTTAATTTAGTTGCAATTGTGGTTTTGGTTGTTCTGTTTGTGATTAAATTTTGAGTTATTTTATATTTTCAAATGTTGTGGCGGTAATTTTTATCTTGTAATGACTTTTAATTCAGTTTTGGTTTCAGTTGAGGGACTATCCTAAAGGTTTTGGTTTTCATGCAACAGTTGTTTATCATGCAAGAAAAGTAAAGTACAGTGCAATAAAGTAGATTGCAATAAAATAAAAGCGTACCTGGAGGGTCTTCCCGTCATCCCAAGCTGCACTTAAAACACATGTTAAGGCATTTAAATGTTTCAACAAGTACCTAGGTAAAGCTAAGGGAAAGGTTTTGGTTGTCTACCAAAGTCCTAATCCTATAGCTAATCATCTCCTATGACGTCTAGGATCTTGTGCTTTGGTTTAAGGATGACTCTCTTCACCCAAGAACAATTAAATTCAGCTTGTTCTTATAAACATCCTATCATATCGAGGAAGTGCTTAAGACGAGTCTTAAACATCTTTTCAATACCTCTAGGATTGTTTTAAGTCCAAGAGAATTTAATTATACAAGTGAATTAATCATCCAGGAGTTTAAGTTTTGTTCTCTTGCTCAGTGAACTAGGACATTTGAATATCCTATGAGTGAAGTAAGACTTCACTTGATGCCTCATTTAAGAGTTATAATAATAAGAGCTTTAAAAGGGCAAATCAGATTATTAAATATTTTGATGATTTAAACTTAATGATTTAATTTTAATTTTGACTTATTTATAAAAAGTTAGTTTAAGTTTGGAATAGTGTTCAAGTTATTTTAGATTTAATTTTTAAGGATTTCATTTAGATTTGTTGTTAAATGATTTTAATTTAATTTAATTCAATTTAACTTTAATTCAATTTAATTTAATTTTGATTTAATTTGATTAGATTTTAATTTAATTTAATTTAATTTTAATTTAATTTCAATTTAATTTCAATTTAATTTTAATTTAATTTAATTTTAATTTAAGTTTAATTTTAGTTTTAATTTAGTTTTAATTTTAATTTAATTTTAATTTTAGTTTAATTTTAATTTTAATTTAATTTTAGTTTAATTTTAATTTGGATTATTATTTTAATTAATTAATTTTTTTTATTTAATAAGAATTAAGTATTATTGAAGTGGTTTATTTAGGGACTTTTAAATTAAAGAATAAATATTCTCTTAATAATATCCCTACTTTAATAATTCCAATTTCCATCATTTTCCCAAAATTTCAATTAATTAATTAATTAAAGTTTATTTTAATTTTTTTTTTTGAAATGGTTAGTAGGTTTCTACCCCAATCATTTAAGTTTCAATCATCCAAAATCAGTTTAAAATCAAATATTTTACCCTCCCCTTTTTAATTAATCCTAAAATTTTAATTAAAGGTTGAAATTTTTAATTACCATTTTTCCCTTCAAGCTTAATAATTCTATAACTCACTAAATCAAGCTCAAATGAACTTGAAATTTTTATGTAACCTAACTCACATGTCAATTAAGACATTAGAGGAGAAAAAGTGATTTTTCTATATTTAATTTATTTATGTAATTATTTTTAATGGAAAATAGGGGTTTTCAAGGAAAATTCAATAACATGACCAAGGACATGTTTCTGTCCTTAAGAAAATTATGGGGTATTCTTAATGACTAGAGGACTATTTGGACCAATTTTGGTGATTTTTTGAATTATATTTTATTTATTAGAATTATTTTGAGTTTTGGAGTATTAATTAATTTTAAAATAAAATTGAAGTTGAAAAATGAATTTTATATTTTTCTTAAATCCTTCTGATCTCAAGGAGTTCAGAGAAACAAATTTTGTATTTTTCTTATTTTTCTTTGATTTATTGGAACTATTTTGGAAAATACATTTTTTAATATTAAAAATTACATTAAGCCTTTAAAATTCAATATCTTATCCAAGGGACTTAAGAAAAATATTTGGTTTGTTCCTAAGTAATTAGAATTCAAAATGTGACATTTTGGTGATTTTTAATATTTTTATGATTTTTATTATTTTTTAATTATTAAAAATATTAAAAATAATGATAAAAATCAACTTTTTAAAAAAATTACAATTTTAATTTTCCTAAGTTCCTCTGATATCAGAGAAGCTCCAAAACCATTTTTGTGAATTTTTGAAAAGTATTTTGTGAGTTATGAATTTTTAAAGTTTAATTTTACTTATGGGGCTTAACCAACCCATTTGGTGGATCAAATCAAGTCCAATAAGTCTCAAATTTTTATGTGAGACTCTCCTGACCCTAAAAGACAGTGGAGAATTATTTTCAAGTCAATTTGATGTATATTTAATCCTTATTAATTAAAGTTTAATTTTGGGTGTTTAGACCAATTAGGGTTATACCAAGTGAATTAACTCAAAAATTATTTTTCCTAGGTTCCTCTGGTCATAAGAAACATCACCAAATTTTCCTAGAATTTATTTCTCAACATGCTAATTATTGGAATTAAAATACTCAAAACAGTAACATGCAATTGAAAAATCAATAACTTCTCATAGGGATGGCCTCTGACCTTGGAAAATTCAGGGAATGTTCCCAAGTTCAGAGGCTTTAAAAGCCCTATGGTCTCATGCCATGGTGAATTTCCTATATGCATGGAGAATTGAAATAATGCAGAGAGTAATTAAATCATTAAAAATAAAATACTAAATGAAATTAATTGATTTCTTTTCCACATTATTCTCCTCTGTTCACTGAGCAAGAGGGTATTTTTATTTTATTTTTAGGATTTTTCTACACAAAGTTATGGATTTTCTAAGTTCTGGTAATTAAATAAATCCATAAAATCCTATTTTTCTATTTATCCGAATCGGCGCCGCGTCAACCTTAGCATCTCCGAACAGCCACGCGGCGCTTTCTGGTTCGACTCCGCCATCCGACTCAGCGCTCCAGGGGCCCGCGGTTCATGTACCATCACGCTGTCCGGCTCGATCCCGTCCGTCCGCTCGATACACGCTCGATCCGACGGCTCCCAGTCATCGTCTACGACTGGTGTGAACCCGTGACCGTCCACACTAAAACCCTAAGATCTCACTCAATACTTAACGGATTTTTGTGTTCTTGTGCTCTATGGATTCGTCTTGAAGAGACGAATACATCTATATGGTGATCATGCATTGAAATTAAGGCATTTGAAATGGAGAATGTTCAGAAGCTCGAGAGGAAGAGAGAGCTCATACCTTTGCTCAGAGAAGTGAAGCTTCGATCTGAGCGTTGTGTCACGTTCGGTTGGGTCCAAGCAAGCTCCAGATGAAGTCCCTTGGCCTGGTTAATTGCTTAGGTACAAAAGTGACGACAGCCGATCACAAAGCTTGGAGGCTGGAGCAACTGGGTGGCCTGGAGAGGGGCTTTCACTGGGGAACTTCTCCTCTTGGTCTGGTGAAGGTGTAGGACCAATCAATTTGGAGATTGGCTCACTGTGGTGAAGTGTCCTGGTTTTGGGCTTGAATTTCAACTCTGAAATTGAGCTCACAGAGAGGAAATGGCATGGGGATTTCAGTGAGGATCAAGTTCTCCAGGTGTGGGGAAGATTCTGGAATGATTTTGGCAGAGTTTCTGTGTGATTTGTTTCAGCACCTCTTCCATGTCCGAGAGAGGTGGGGTTTAAATAGAGCTGGCTGGAGGCTCTCCCAGGGGGAGTTAGGGGTTGGGATCGAGCTGCTCGGTGAGGAGAAGAACGAGCCATGGTGGCCATTGGGCATGGGGCAACTCAGCAGGTGATAATTCCAAGCTCGGGCTCACATGGGAGCTCTCGAGTGTGGTGTTTTCCGGCGGCCTGTGTGGTCGGCCTAGCAGGCATGGGTCACCCTCGTGGTCGGGAGGTCCGAGGTCGGGGTTTAGTGTAGGGAATTGACAATGGCCATGTGTAAAGTGTTTGAATCAAAGTGGAATGGGGTAAGGGTGTATTTTGGCTAAGTTTGGTCAAATGCATGGATTGGGCTAGGTGCACCTCCCCATGGCTAGGTTGGGCTGAAGAGAAAGTGGTTTAGGTCAGCTTAATTAGTGGGGAAGGGTCACCATCCAAGTACAATTAAGTTTAAGCAAGGTTTAGTGGAATCATAGAAGTGGCTAATCCCCTTAAGGGAATATGGAAAGAGCCTCCTCCTCTTGACATCTTGGGTATGTTGAGGTGTCCAAGGCTTTCATGGCTCCCATGTGGCTCATGCATGGCTTCATGGCTCACCTTTGGCTTGGGAAAAGTTAAGTCAACTTTCATGAGGAAGGATTTTGTGATTTTTGGCATTTTGTTGAGAGTTGTCATGAGGTTTGATTTGGAATGGTTTGATGATGAATTTGAAAGTTAGGGAAGGTTTTAATTGGAATGGATGATGAAGTGTAGTGCCATGTGGGCATTAGAGTCAAATTTGGGCCTTTGAAATCATTTTAGGAATGGGCTTTTTTTTTTTATGAAGGCTTAAGGAAGTGGGCCTTAGGTTTTTAAAATAAATTTATGGATGGGAATTTTGTAGAAGGTTGGGCCAAAAAAATGTTGGGTTTATTTTAGGGATGTGCCATGATTGATTTGAAGCAAGTTTGAGGTGGTTTGGGTTTGAATTGGGTTGGATTTGGGCTTCTTTGGTAAAGGGGCCAACATAGGTCAAATTGGGCTAATTTGGGCCAATGTTGGGCTAGGGTTGAAATTGATGTAAAATTAATGTTGAGAAATGTTTATGGGGGTGTTACAAATAGGTTTCAACTTTGGTTGGGTTTTGATTTTGGGATTTGGGCCCATTTGGGTTATGTTTGGGTGTAGGCCCATTTAGGGAATTTTTGGTTTGGGTTGAATTTGAGTAAGGTTTGGGTCCAAATTTTGGTCAAATCATGTTAGTGTTTTGTTTTTGGGGATGCTAGGAAGGTTTTAGAAAAGATTTTGGGTCAATTGGAGTTAAATTGGGTTAGTTTGGGCTAAGTTTGGGTCATGGGTCCAAATTGGGCTTTAAGGTCAAAAGTGAAATTGGATTCAAATGTCAATCAAATTGGGCTTGGATTTGGTCTAGATTGATATTGGGGATATTGAATTAAAGTTTAGAATTGAATTGGACCAAATTGGGGTCAATTGGGGTGATTTGGTTTGACATTGGGTTCATTTGGGTTTAAAATGGGCTAAATTGGGGGTTTTGATAAAAGTAGGGTATATTGACAAAATTGGCCCATGGAGTAGTTGGACAAAATGAAATTGGGAATATTTAGGATTTTTTGGAATTTTTTGAGAATTTTTGGAATTTTTGGATTTTTGGGTTAAAAAGGGTATTTTGGGTATTTGGAGGGTATTTTTGGAAATTTTGGTATATTTGGCTATGGATGATCAATTTGAGTGATGTGGCAATGTTTGGGATTGGTTTTGAGGAATTTTGGGTAATTTGGAGATTTTGGAAATTCTGGGCAATTTCAAGGGCTTTTGGTAGGTTTGATGGGTGTAGGGTCCCCGGGGTCAAAAATTGAAATTTTGGAAGAATGAAGGTTGATCAAATGTGAGTGAAATGAAATCACTTTGATTGAGCCATGAAGCCATATTAAGCCCATATGAGCCATGAGAGGACTCATTGGAGGCATTCACTATGTTGTTCCTAACCCTCTTAGCCAGGGGCTTAGGGGTTAAGGTCCATCCATATGAATTACCTACATGAGTCAGGGAGTCAAGTTGGGTATAGGTGTGGTTTTAGGATTTGTATTGTGTGTGTGAGTGTAGTGAGTGTGTAAGTTAACCCTCACCAGACCAGGCCACCCAGGGTAGTCCTAAGGCCAAAGAGTCCTATAGGGAACTCATCCTTTAAACCTCCACATTTGATCTCAACCCTCTAGGTGATTAGGGGTCTACAATCAAGCTTGTGGGGTTTTCAGGGAGACAAGAAGTGGTTTAAATTTCTAAGGGATGGGTCCCAATTCTAGTCCTCTAGGATAGCCAAAGGAAAAGCCTAAGGCTAGATCCTAAACACTAAAGAGGGAAGGGAAGACCTCATCAAAAATGAGATCAACAAATGGACCCCTAATAGGTGTGGTGTGCTAACCAAGCACACCGCGTGTATTGGCGTTGACCGAAGAGATCAACAAAACCAACACAGATGTCCAAGTGACAAACTTAGGACGAAGTAGAAGAATTTCCGCTGGGGAGTATCAGGTATCTTTCCAAGACTGGAGATTCCTGAACTCTCGCTGGGGAATGGAAAAGGAGATGAATTCCAAATCACAGGATCTGGGGAATTTGATTTAGATTTTATTTTACTTTTAAATTTCAAGTTTCAATGTGTGAGTTTAGATTTCAGTTTGAGTTTTAATTTAGATTGAAGTTTGGTTTAAAATCAATTTGAGGAAATTTTGAATTTGAAATTTGGATTTGAAATGAGAATCGAAACCTAGGTTTCAACCTCGGGATTGCGAAGAGAACTGGAATTTAGGTACCAGTCTCAGAGTGAGAATCAGAATTTAGGTACTGATCTCGAGAGGGATGAGAATTGAAATTTAAGTATCAATCTCGAAAGAGAATCGAAATTTAGGTATCGATCTCGAAGAAAGAGAACTGGAATTTAGGTACCAGTCTCGGAAGAGAGTCGAAATTTAGGTATCGACCTCGAAAAGGATGAGAATCAGAATTTAGGTACTGATCTCAGAATGAGAACTAGAATTTAGGTACTAGGCTCGAATGAGAACTGGAATTTAGGTACCAGTCTCGAATGAGAACTGGAATTTAGGTACCAGTCTCGGAAGAGAGTCGAAATTTAGGTATCGACCTCGAAAAGGATGAGAATCAGAATTTAGGTACTGATCTCGAAGTGAGAACTAGAATTTAGGTACTAGTCTCGAATGAGAACTGGAATTTAGGTACCAGTCTCGGAAGTTTAGAATTGAAATTTAGGTATCAATTCGGAAGAGAATCAAAATTTAGGTATCAATCTCGAAAGGAGAGTCAGAATTTAGGTACCGACCTCGAAGTGAGAACTGGAATTTAGGTACCGATCTCGAAGTTTAGAATTGAAATTTAGGTATCAATTCGGGAGAGAATCGAAATTTAGGTATCGATCTCGAAAGGAGAGTCGAAATTTAGGTACCGACTTCGAAGTGAGAACTGGAATTTAGGTACCAGTCTCGGAAGTTTAGAATTGAAATTTAGGTATCAATTCGGGAGAGAATCGAAATTTAGGTATCAATCTTGAAAGGAGAGTCGGAATTTAGGTACCGACCTCGAAGTGAGAACTGGAATTTAGGTACCAGTCTCGGAAGTTTAGAATTGAAATTTAGGTATCAATTCGGGAGAGAATCGAAATTTAGGTATCGATCTCGAAAGGAGAGTCGGAATTTAGGTACCGACCTCGAAGTGAGAACTGGAGTTTAGGTACCAGTCTCGAAAGTTTAGAATTGAAATTTAGGTATCAATTCGGGAGAGAATCGAAATTTAGGTATCGATCTCGAAAGGAGAGTCGGAATTTAGGTACCGACCTCGAAGTGAGAACTGGAATTTAGGTACCAGTCTCGGAAGAGAATCGAAATTTAGGTATCGACCTCGAAAAGGATGAGAATCAGAATTTAGGTACTGATCTCGAAGTGAGAACTGGAATTTAGGTACCAGTCTCGGAAGTTTTAATGTATGAAGAAGGACCCAGTCTCGTGCCATCAGAACCAAACTGAACTAAGTTCGTGGCTCCGTGTAAATGAACCTAGTCAATCTCCATACAAGAGGGGAAGGAGATCACAGAAAATCAAAAGGATTTCGATGTGACGAAAAAAAGGTGCAGGATTTTTGAAATTTGAAGTGTGAGTTTTCCGTGAGGAAGAACCATCCCAAAAGAGGGTTTCAAAGTAGTTTGAAGTAGATTTTGATCCGAGGAAGAGTTGAAGGATTTGAAAGAGATAGATTGAGATTGAAATTCCATTTGAGATTCATTTTTTTTTCATTTTGTTTGTCCTTTAATGATCCAATTTTATTTTTGTTGTTTATTTGATGTTCACGTGAATTTTATTTGGTGTTCATGTGGATTTGAAGTTCATTTGAATATTTGGATTTCAAAGGACGGTTCTTATTTATTTCTCTTTTCTTTTCTGTTCTTTGTTCAAAGTTCATTTAACTCTAATGGCGTTTCCTAGTCAATTTGCACAAAAAGAGGTGAAGGAAAAATGTGACATGGTCACTTTCATTCCAATCTTGTTGAAGATACATCATACAACTCGATCTGAAATATTTCTCATACAATCCATGATTCAAAACGGACTATGTATGATCCTTGTTGATCCATCCAAAAAGGTATCTGTTAAAAATCCATGTCTGAATAATGAGATACATGGTCAATAACATCACCTTCCAAGCCATCCTTGGCAGGAATGCCGCATGGATGTACAATGAAGGTGTGCTATTTCCCGTGTAACTCACAACTCGTAGGGCCGGAGACTCTCCAATTCTGGATCTGGCTGGAAGTGGTAAGGCGCATTTCTGTCGTCCATCCTTCTAAAAGTGATGGAGATCCGCTCCACTGGTACTCCCAGTATACAATGTTTTGCAATGTCTGCTCCATTTCCTTGTAATATCATGACGGAACCTACCGGAAGTGGTATCTCCACCGGCCCTCGGAACTTACCCGGGCCTGCTATCCGGAGGTCAGATCCGAACATGATATTGCATTGGTTGACGAATGGAACTGTGCAAAAAATTCTGACAAAGTCATGGTGGTCTATGTGTGGAGGTATGCAGTCGCCCTTCTGATAAATGTTGATGATGCAACTGTTGGGTATGCAGTCTGTTGGCAGTACCCTCCACGTTATCATTCTTTTCACAATTCTTTTAATTATTCTTGGCATTGGATCCACTCGACCGTGACGGAGTATCCACGGTGGATTTCCTTTTACGTCCTCTGCGAAGTTATAGCAACATCCGCATTGTATTGTGACTCTTCCTTTCCCTGGCATCCATTTCCGGGGTTCCGAATAAGTCTTTTCTCTCAGACGGCCTGCTCGACCCATCTTCTGAAGTTCTAAGATGCAATCCACAATTTGCTGTTGCTCGTACTCTGAGAATACACCTGTGTGTAACTCGAGGCCTTCCAAAATGTTGATTCTTTTGCCTCTAATCCTTTCAAAGTATTCGAAAGTCTTCTTCTCAACATTTTACATTCTTTCTAGTTCATATTCTGGGATGATCTGCAAATGACGAGGCCTAGTAACGTATTGCGGGATGTATGGCTCAATCCCATCGCGTTCTCCTGCATACCTTGGCTCCTCGGGGATTGTCTCTGTCGGGACATCCTCGGGGTTGCTTCCGCAACAAGGTTCTTCAGATATGGTATCTCTGTCCGGTGTCGAGGCACTGATTCTATTTCTGTTCTTCTTGGCACTTTGTTGATCTGTTCTGATTTTCTTGTCGTTGACTTTCTTCTTTCTGGTTCCTGACGAACCGGTATCTTTGAAATGTGTGTATTGGTGAAGGTGGTTGTTTCCTCGTGTTGATCTGCTGCTAGTTTAGTCAACATCTTGCGGATACGGCAATTCTTATTCCTTCTTTGAGTAGCAGTGAGAGTAGCTCTCCTTACCCATTGAATCTCTGTGGGCGCGGCGCTGACGAGCCTGCACTCTGTCGTGGCAACTACTGACTTGATTTTCTTGCTTTCCTCGGTGTTTGTCTTTCTTTTCTTGTTCTTTGGATTGGTGGCTTGGGCCACCCATCTTCATCACTGTCTGGCTATCATGCTCTTCTCGGTCCACTGGGACCCAATCATTTTCTTCATACTGTAGGTTGGCTGGTGTGAAGTCAGAATCAATTTCTATCACTGCTCCATCCTTCACCCTCTTTTCATCGAGTGCGAGACTCACGCCATTTTTAAAGTTTAGGACCAACCGCTCGTTCGACATTTCCCTGCGAAGAAGACAAAGAAAGGATCAGGGGCTGTACTAAGAACAAGAACATTAAGAAAATACTTATTACTGAAGATTCTTATTCACTTATTTTAATTTTAATTTTTAAGGAAAGTAGGAAAAGATGAAGAAAGATCAGGAACAAGATTTGATTTGAAAGGAAGGGTAAAACTTTATTATTATGATTTCACATATTTTATTTTTAGCACATATTTTATTTTATCCATTTTTATGTTTTTGGATTCTGACCCAGTCACAAAGTGATTGCTTCACCCGTGTTTCTAAGGATAAGACTCCATTTTAGGGGCCACCCTTCGAAACATCAGGTTGCGTAATACTTCTTCAAATACCGTCCATTGATTGGAGCATTTGTCGTTCTCCTTGGCAATTCACAAGTTGGTAGGAGCTTGCTGAGTAGACTGCCTCGACCACAAACGGCCCTTCCCAATTCGGTTCAAATTTGCCTCCTATCTTGCGATGTGCAAGAATAGGTCTTCTGAGAACAAGAACTAAGTCACCAACTTTGAAAGTTCTTGGGCGGACCAGTTTATCATGGGCCTGGATCATCTTAGATTGGTACAGTTCCAAATTTTGCTTTGCTGCAAGTCTCTTCCCTTCCAAGCTTTCCAGTTCTTCCAGTAGCAATCTGGCATTTTCTTCTGTAGTAATTTTATTTTCAACTGCAATCCTGAGTGATGGAAGCTGGACCTCCAAAGGTAAAACGGCCTCAGATCCGTACACTAAAGTGTAAGGCGTAGACTGAGTAGGAGTCCTGAAAGTCGTCCTGTAGGCCCATAAGGCTTCTAACAACTTCTCGTACCAATTTCTCTTGTTGTCATCCAAGGTTTTCTTTAAAATCTGAACGAGAGTTTTATTAAAAGCCTCGGCGAAGCCGTTTGATCTTTGGTAATAGATTGTTGAGTATCGCCAATCGATTCCATGTCTTCTGACAAAATTGTTGATCTTTGTACTTTTGAATGCAGACCCATTATCTGAAATGATTCTGCGCGGTACTCCGAAACGATATACAACTTGATTTTTAAAAAACTGTAGCACGTGGTGTGCCTTTACTTCTCTGAGTGGAACTGCTTCTGCCCATTTAGAAAACTAGTTTGTAGCTGCAAGGATGAAGCGATGTCCTCTTGAAGAAGGCGGTTCTATCGGACCCACTATATCTGTGCCCCAACACTCAAATGGCCACGACGCAATTGTCGGATGTAGCACATTTGGAGGTTGGTGTAGAACCACTCCGTGCACTCGGCATCGGTGACGGCTCTTGGCGACTTTCATACGAGTCGGTCATCATTGAGGGCCGATAGTACCCTAGTCTTTTAATTTTCATTTTCATTTTCGGACCCGACTGATGAGCTCCACAAAGTCCTCAGTGTACCTCTTTGACAATTTCACGAGCCTCGGACCCGTTCAGGCACTTTAGCCACATCTGGTCAAAAGACCTTCTGTATAACGTATTGTTTATTAATGCGTAAGATAGAGTTCTTTTCTTGATTTGATGGGCTAATAACTTATCGTCCTGTAATTTACCTGTTTGCAGGTAGTCTATTAGCAGTTGACGCCAATCTTCTGTGTTTTCCGTCACTGCTGCAACTGATTCCTCTGCTTTTTCGATTTCCGTATCATATCCATGTCGAGCTGTGATAGGACTCCGTCATCCTTGAACTGACACTTCAACTGACTCATCTTGTAAGCAGGCAAATTCTTTTGCAAGGCGAGCTAGTGCATCCGCTAGAGCATTTTCTCTTCTGGGGATCTTGTAGATGGTTACATTCGGAATTCGTTCCAACAGTTTCATGGCATACTGAAAGTATTGCTCGAGTCTTGGCTTTAAGATTCTGTATTGTCCTGCGACCTGTTGAATGATCAACTGAGAATCTCCGTAGATGTTGATATCCGTTATCCCCATTTGAATGGTCAGTTCTAGTCCTGCTATGAGGGCTTCGTATTCTGCCTCGTTGTTTGTGCACGGCTCTGTTAAATGGTAGGAGTATCTTAACATCCCCCGCTCCGGTGTTATAAAGATTAGTCCGATTCTTGCTTTACCGGGTACTATCGTTTGCGATTCTTTGTCTTTCTGTGCTGAGGATGCTCCGTCGAAGTATAGTTCCCAACGTTGATCATCGGTGTCCTCTAGGCTTATTATCTGCTCGTCAGGCAAATCTTCGTCGAGAGGCGAATCTGTCGGTAAAGGATGTGCTGCAAGGAAGTAAGCTAGTATTTGTCCCTTTACGGCGCGAAGAGGAACGAAAGTTATATCAAATTGCAATAGTATCATCGACCACCTGGCAAGTCTGCCAGAAAGTGTCGGTCGGGTCATCAAATATTGCAACGGATTAACTTTCAAAATGAGGTTGATCTTATGAGAAAGCATGTAGTGCCTGAGCTTTTGAGCGGCGAAGATCAGGGCCAAACAATGCTTCTCAATAGGAGGATACTTTACTTTCATCGGCAATAGACGACGGCTTAAGTAATAAAGAGCATTTTCTTTTCCCTCGTCATTGACACAGGCTAGTGGGCTCCGAGAGAGTCGTCTAAAGCCGCAGTATAAAGTATTAATGGTCTACCCGAGACTGGGGCTGCTAAGACAGGAGGTGTCATTAAGTATTGCTTAATGTCCTCGAAGGCCCGTTGGCATTTCTCTTCCCAAACGAATTTGGCGTCCTTTTTAACTAATGCCAAGAAGGGTCGACACCTACCGACAAGTTCGAGATAAAGCGTCGAAGATATGCCAGCTTCCCTTGAAAGGATCGTAGCTGTTTTAAGGTTTTGGGAGGCGGCATCTCTAAGATAGCCTTAATCTTTTCCGGATCAATTTTGATTCCGCGATGTCGGACAACAAATCCTAAGAATTTCCCGGAAGTGACGCCGAAGGTGCATTTTAAGGGATTCATCTTAAGGTTGTATTGCCTTAGTCGCTCAAAAATAATTCTCAAATCATACAGGTGATCATCCTTCAGTTTGCTTTTGATGACCACATCGTCCACGTAGCACTCGACTTGGTTGTGAATGAGATCATCAAAAATCTTTGTCATTGCTCTTTGATATGTTGCTCCTGCGTTCTTTAGTCCGAATGGCATTACTGTGTAGCAATACACTCCGATCGGCGTTCTGAAAGCTGTGAGCCTTTCGTCTTCTGGTGCCATCTTTATCTGGTTGTATCCTGATGATCCATCCATGAATGAAAATATTTCATGTGTTGAAGCAATGTCGATCATCAGTTCTGGGATTGGCAGTGGAAATTCATCCTTTGGACATGCTTTATTTAAATCCCTGAAGTCTACACAGATTCTGATCTGACCATTTTTCTTTCTGACTGGTACCACCTTTGCTAACCAAGTAGGGTATTGTTCTTCACGGACAAATTTAGCGTACATTAGCTTCTTAACTTCGGCTATTACTTGTTGTTCAATTTCTAGCCGCATTCTTCTGGGAGCTTGTCTGACTGGAACAGAAGTAGGATCTACTCCTAACTTGTGAACTGCGACTTCAGAAGCTAATCCTAGCATTTCGTCGTAACTCCAAGTAAACCAGTCCTTGAATTCCATTAATAGCTTGATCATTTCCTCGGAATCTTCTTTATTGAGTAAGGAGCTAACAAAGGTCGGTCTAGGCTTTTCGCTAGTACCTAAGTTAACATCCATTAACTCGTCTATTGTAGATTTGATTTCTTCTTCAAATTCTAGTGGAGCATCTCCGATTGGTAGATCTTCGAGGTCCTCTGAAGCTTTCAAGCAGTCCTTATTAAGCTCGCAAGTGACAACCAAGCAAAATTATGTATCGTCAACTGAACCTACTGTGCCGAATCCGAGACCATGTTTTGAATTGGGAGGCCGACCGACATTGTTCCATAGTCTTTCAAAATGTTGTGATTGACCCTTTGTCCATTGTCGAGGTAAGACACCACGTTGAATTAAATTTTGAACACAGGGAGAGTACCACTCAAACGGTAATTCCATTAATTCGGAAGAAGCGACATCTTCAAATTGTACATCTTTTTCATTATTGGAAGAAGGAGTACCACGGTAAAATTTGATTGGTTTAGCACCACCGCCATGCACTTCCTTAACCACCATACCCTCGATCTTATTAGACTGGATCGGGGTCAGGTCTATAGTGTGTACATGGTAGTTAATCTTCTCGTACATTGATTTATATTCTTCATTCTTTTCATCTTCGAGGAGATCTTGAATTGTGGTTCCTTCTAGTTTATTGTAGTTGCTTCTTTCTTGATTTCTTCTTCTTCCTCGAGTCGTTCTCCCGATTCACGTTGATTACCGGCTTTTTCGTCCAATCTGTCCCAACGTTTACGCCACGACCTCATCCCCGGCCTCGACCTCGGGTGCAAGTTGTGAAGAACCCTTCACCATCTCGCCGTAAGGGAGTGGTGAGTGACTCGTTGGATTAGAACTTCGGGTTCTTCGTCGTCTTGAACTTCTTTTGCTTCATTTGGCATGGTATTTACGGAGAAGATTGTTTTCTTTGGAGGCGCGTAGTAGGCTGCATCTTCATGAATTCGAATTTCATGTATGGAGAAAGGTTGCAAGTCACCTTTAATGCACTCGTTCTCCTCCATCGTAGTATTTTATGCACTCGATGCAGAGACGACGGTACCATCCGGTTCTCATGTATCCACGGTCGGCCCAGTAGTGCGTTGAACGATGTTTCAGAATCAATTATAGGAATTTTGCGGTTGTCTTTGCTATATCACCGGTCTTTATCAACAGCGTTATTGATCCGAGGGCTCTTTCTCCTTTCTGGTTGAATCCTCTTAGTAACATCTTGTCCGCTTCAAGCTCGCGAGCATCAATTTCCAAGTATGCTAACGTCCGAAGATTCATTATGTTGATTGACGCTCCCGGATCCACCAATACTGCGGAGAGCGTAAACTTTCGATTGTAAGCGAAATGTACAACGGTCGGTTGTGATCGGTCGTCCCAAGTAGTAGATCAACGTCCGTGAAGGTAACACCTCGTCGTTCCTTTAACGAGCAAACCTCGTATAAGGAATCTCCGGCCATCTGAGCTAAACAAATCTCTGGATCAAGTAAGGCCTTGATCAGAGCTTCCCTCATCTTTTTTGATAAGACGAGAGCGTCGTAGATGCTCAGTTTGGCTGGTAGCTTCCTAAGATGGGCTAGCACGTTATAGTCCACTTTGTTACTATGTGTTTCAGTTTCTTCTTGAATGGGCGATTCCTTTCTTCGGGGTTGATTCTTCTCGAACAACCACCGCTTTCCTTTGTCTTTTGGACCCATTCTCGGAGGTAGAACCCTTCCGCTCCTTAAGTTGACTTCTATGATTTCTTCTGAATCTGGTACTGAGTTTACTGGTGTCTCCTTTTGAATCGACATGACAGGTTCTTCTGGAGCCGTTTCGGAATCCGAAAGCTCTAACTCTATTGTGATTGGAGTTCCTCGAAATTCACAAATAGATTCATTGCTTGTTAAACTTTCGTAGCCTTCTTGGTGAATGTCTTCTTTGTCATCGTGATTGTCGAGGTTGTGTATGATTTGAGAATTGTTATTTGTATCGGAATCGAGATCCGGATTAGGTTGGTTGTCGTTAGTTGCGTAATCGTTAGAAATGATCAAAACGTAGCCAACGTCATAACTCTTATCATTATAAGATCCCGCCGGAGCGAGCAAATAATCATACAGAGTCAAAGGTTAGAGGAAGTTTTCCCCTGAATCGCAAACAACCATCCTAGGATAAGCAGCCCCTAGTCTAGCCTTAAGAGCCTCGGTCTTTTCTTCTTCTACGATCTCCTTCTTCTCTACGATCTTTTCTTCCTGGGGTGGTTCTTTAATCGCAAGCGATAGCGATGGCTTGACAGGCTTCGAACTTTGAATTGAAGCACGCACCGAAGCGGTTTGGATGCGATCCAAAATTTTCTTCGATGCCTTCGTCCAAGCGGTGCTCCATCCATCATTCGTCGTGTAGGGATCTATAGGAACAATAGGATCCGTTGAAATAACATTGACGGAACCGCCTTTCTGGGGTTTCTTCATGTATTCCTTCGGAATCGTTATGTTTCCTTTTTGGATTTGTTGTCAAGCCAACTCTTGAAGGTGATGCAATCCTCTATCTTATGTCCAAGCATCTGGTGGTAAGGGCAGTAGTTGGGATGGTCTTTCTTATTGACTTCTTCTGGCTTCCTGGGTTCTAGCAGTTGAAAATCCGGAGTCTTCGTCAAACTGCGGAACATCTTTGGCACTGCCTCATTCTTGAATGGATATTCTCTATTTATAAACTCCTTTAACGTGCGCTGCGAGCGAGGCGGTTGCTCATACTGTTGAGTTGGCTGATAACTGGGTCGAGGTTGTTGGTAGTTCTGCTGAGGTTGTTGATAGTCGAGTTGCGGCTGCTCCATCAGTATTTCGCATTGGTCGCTTGCCCTTATCGACTGCCGCGACAATCCCGGATTTCTTTTCAAGTGTCTTCACAGGCTTTTGTTTGTCTGTCTTGTCGACGAAACTTAGTTGCTTCGCTTCCTCTTGCAAGCTTCCGGCCTTGCTTAATAACTTCTCGAAAGTCTTAATTGTAAATCCCTTAAGGAGAAGTGCTATCGGGCCGTGAATGCTTTTAAGCAAGATACCGACTGCATGCTGCTCTTGTAGCTGTGGCTCACACTTCATGCTTAGATTCCTCCATCGAAGTAGGTAGTCCACTAAAGTTTCATTCGGTTTCTGTTTCTCCACCACTAGATCACCGATGGTGATATGGTGTTGAGCTCCGGCAAACCGTTTCACAAAGAGGTTCTCTAATTCGAAAATGTCTTTACCGAACCGTTCGGTAACTCGCGTACCAATCGAAGGCGATCCCCGACGAGCTGTCGACGAACCGTCGGAAGAGTAAGGCGTCACTTCCACCGGCGTTGCAACAACTAGCGCGAAAATGTGCAACATGCTCTGTTGAGGGTTTCCGGTACCATCAAAGTCTTGAACGAGAGGTGGTACGAAGCCTTTTGGGTATTGTACTTGCATCGAATTCTTCGGGGTAAGGTCTACCGTTCGAATAGATGCTCCGCTCTTGGACCGTGCTAAGGCTTCTCGCACCTGCTGTTCTACCATATTCTTGATGTCTTTCTATGGAATCATATTCTGAGTAGAATCTTTCTTCGGCTGATCGTCTCCGTTAACGGATGTAATCTCTTTTCTTCCGTCTGTAATATGAATAACTTCTGGAGGCATTTCTCTTGGGGGTTGAACCTAAATCTGAAGAGTGGCTAGGGCTGCAGCCATCTCTTCCATCCTTTTCGCCATTTGAGAGATTGTATCATCTTTTTTCTCGAAGTTGTGCTCTTAATGCTTCCGGTTCATCTCTCTTCGCAGCTGCCGGAGCACCTTGCGAAGCTGACGATGCTCGTGTCTCAACCATGTTGATCTCCACATATTCGTGTTGACCTCATTTTTGATGAGGTCTTCTCTTCTTCTCTTTAGTACTTAGGATCTAGCCTTAGGCTTTTCCTTTGACTATCCTAGAGGATTATAATTGGGACCCACCACTTAGAAATTCAAACCACTTCTTAACTTCCTGCAAACTCCACAAACTTGATTGTAGACCCCTAATCACCTAGAGGGTTGAGATCAAATGTGGAAGTTTAAAAGATGAGTTCCTATAGGACTCTTTGGCCTTAGGACCGCACACAGGTGGCTCCGAGTGCAGTGAAGGGGCTGACTTACACACACACTACACCTATACACTACACTTTCACACACCTCCTAAAAACACACCCATACCCAATTTGACCTCCGACTCATGCGGGTGGTTCGCATGGATGGTCCTTAACCCCAAGCCCTTGCGTAAGAGGTTAGGAATAACATGAGTGGATGCCTCGAATGAGTCCCTTCATGGCTCATGTGGACTTGATATGGCTTCATGGCTCAACAAAAATGATTTCATTCCACTTACATTCACCCGATCTTCAATTTTCCAAATTTTCGATTTTTGACCCCGGGACCCTACACCCGCTTGGCTTACCCAAAACCCTCGAAACCCCCAAAACTCGCAAAATCACTTAAATTACCCAAAATTCTCCAAAATCAATCCTAAACATTGCCTCACCAATCAAATTGATCATCCATACCCAAAAATACCAAAATTCCAAAAATACCTCCCAATACCCTCCAAATACCCAAAATACCCCTCTTAGCCAAAAAATCCAAAAATTCAGAAAATTCCCAAAAAATTCCAGAAAATCTTAAATATTCCCAATTTCATTTTGTCCAACTACACCATGGGCCAATTTTGTCAATTTACCCCACTTTTATCAAAACCCCCAATTTGACCCATTTTAACCCAAAGTAAACCCAATGTCAAACTAAACCTACCCAATTGACCTAAATTCTGGTCCAATTCAATTCTAAACTTCAATTCAACATCCCCAACACCAATCTAGACCAAATACAAGCCCAATTTGATTGGCATTGGGATCCAATTTCACTTTTGGCCTTAAAGCCCAATTTGGACCCATGACCCAAACTTAGCCCAAACTCACCCAATTCAACTCCAATTAACCCCAAATCTTTTCTAAGCCTTCCTTAACATCCCCATAAACAAAACACTAACATGATTTGCCCATGATTTTGACTCAAACCCCACTCAAATTCAACCCAAAATCAAAAAGCCCAATTTTGGCCTAAACCCAAACCTAACCCAAATAGACCCAAACCCCAAAATCAAAACCCAACCAAAGCCAAAACCTCTTTGAAACACTCCCATAAACATTTCCCAACATTTATTTTACATCAATTTCAACCATAGCCCAACATTGGCCCAAGTTAGCCCAATTTGACCTACATTGGCCCATTTACCAAATAAACCCAAATTCGACCCAATTCAAACCCAAACCACCTTAAATCTATTTCAAATTACTCATGAAACATCCCTAAACCAAAACCAACAATTATTTGGCCCAACCTTTTACAAAAATTCTCATCCATGAACACATTCTTAAACTTAAAAGCCCACTTCCCTTAAACCTTCCTAAAAGCCCATTTCCTTCAAAATTCAAAAGCCCAAATCATCCTAAAGCCCACATGACACTTCCCCTCATCATCCATTTGATCAAAATCACCCCTAAGTTTCAAAATCATCAATTAAACCATTCCAAATCAAGCCACATGTCAAATTACCCCCTAAATGCCAAATATTTCTAAAACCCTTTTTCATGAAATAAGCCAACCTTTTCCCAAGCCAAATGGAGCCATGAACAAGCCATTCTCGAAGCCACATGAAGCCATGAGGGCTTTGACTTGTCATTAGTCCATTTATGGCAAGAAGAGGGGGATCTTTCTTAAACCTCCCTTAAGCCTTTTTACCTTAAGCATGTCACACTCTAAACCATGCTTTGCCACCTAATCCTTGATGGAGACCACACCATTCTCTCTTGGGCGACCCAGTCGATCCTCTCAGCCCAAAATCGAGGCCATGGGAAGGTGCACCCAACCCAAACCAATGGGTTGACCAAATTGAAGCCAAAATGACCCCTTCTCCATTCTATTTTAATTCGGCCACTTTACACATGGCAATGGCCAATCGCCTACACTAAACCCCAATCCCGACCCACCCGACCGAGATGGTGACCAATGCTCGGCCGAGCCGACCACCAAGTCGCCGGAAAACACCATGGCCGAGAGCTCACATGTGAGCCGACTTTGGGATTCTACCTTCATCGAGCCGCCCCATGCTCAATGGCCACCATGGCTGTTCCCGCCCTCGACCTGAGCAGTCGATCCCAAGCCCTAACTCTCCCCAGGAGGCCCTCCACCCTCTCCTATTTAAACACCACCCCTCTCGGCCATGAGAGGTGCTGAACAAAACCTTAAGGAAACTTCGCCAAAATCATTCCGGATCACTCTCCTCACATAGAGCACTTGATCCCCATCTGAATTCCGACCCACTTCCTCCAGCTGAGCTCGATTTTGAGCTCGAACTTTAGCTCAAAAACCAGGACACTTCTTCACAGTGAGCCAATCCCCAAATTGATAGGTCCTACACCTTCACTCGGACCAAGAGGAGAAGTTTCCCACTCGAAAGCCCCATCTCCGGGCCACCCGAGTTGCTCCGGCCTCCAAGCTTTGTGATCGGCTGTGGTCACTTTCATAGCTAGACGATTCACCAGGGCCAAGGACTTCATCGCGGAGCTTACTTGGACCCGATCGAAGGTGACACAACTCTCGGATCGAAGCTTCACTTCTACCGAGCAAAGGTATGAACTCATTCTTCTTCCCGAGCTTACGGAGATTCTCCATTTCATTTGAATGAATTTCAATGCATGTTTACCGTATGGATGTGTTCGTCTCTTCGAGACGAATCCATAGAGCATAAGAACACGAAAATCCGTTGAGAATCGAGTGAGTTCTTAGGGTTAGAGCGTGGACGGTCACGGGATCGCACCCGGTCGTAGACGATGACCGAGAACCGTCGGATCGCGCGTGTATCGGATGGACGGCTTGGATTGCGTCGGACCGGCGGATGGTACGTGAACCGCGGGGCCCCGGGCAGCCGAGTCAGATGGCGGCGTCGAATGAGAGCACGCCGCGTGGTCGTTCGGAGAGGCCGAGGATGACAGGGCGCCGCGTGGATAAGTAGATAAATAGGGTATTTTTTGATTTATTTAATTCCCTAAACTTGGAAAATCCATATCTTTGTGTAGAAAAATCACAAAAATAAAATAAAAATACCCTCTTGCTCGGTGAACGAGAGGAGAATAATGTGGAAAAGAAATCATTTAATTTCATCAAGTATTTTATTTTTAATAATTTATTTATTGTCGCATTTTTTTAATTCTCCATGCATTCATACAATTCACCATGGCATGAGACCATAGGGCTTTTGAAGCCTACGAACTTGGGAACATTCCCTGAATTTTCCGAGGTCGAGAGGCCATCTCTGTGAAAAGTTATTGATTTTTCAAATGCATGTGGCTGTTTTGAGTATTTTAATTCCAAAAATTAGCATGTTGTGAAACAAATTCTAGGAAAATTTGGTGACATTCCTTATGACCAGAGAACCCTAGGAAAAATAGGACTTGAGTTAATTCACTCAAAACAACCCTAATTGGCTTAAACACCCAAAATAGACCCCTAATTAATTAGAGCTAACTATACATCAAATTGACTTGAAATCAATTCTCCACTGACCTTTAGGATCGGAGGAAACCACCACAAAAGTTTGAAGTCGATTGGACTTGGTTAGCCTTACTAAATGGGTTGATTAAGCCATTTAGTCATTTTAAACTTTAAAAATTCATAACTTTCAAAATACCTTTCAAAAATTCAACAAATTGGTTTTGGAGCCTCTCTGATATCAGGGGAATTTAAGAAAATTAAAATTTCAATTTTCTAAAAAAGTTAATTTTTTGTATTATTTTAATATTTTAATAATTAATAAAATAATAAAAATCACAAAAATAATAAAATTCACCAAAATGTCACATTTTGAATTCTAATCACTTAGGAACAAATCCCATATTTTTCCTAGGTCTCTATGATGAGTTATTAAATTTTAAAGCCCTAGGGTAATTTTAAAATTAAAAAATGTATTTTCTAGCATTTCCACCAAAATAATTCTAATAAATCAAAGAAAAATCAGAAAATTGTAAAATTTAGTTCTTTGGAATCCTTGATATCAGAGAGAATTTTAAAAATTATAAATTTCATTTTTCAACTTATATTCTATTTTTAAAATAATTAATACTCCAGAACTTAAAATAATTCTAATAAATAAAATATAATTCAAAAAATCACAAAAATTGGTCCAAGTGGTCCTCTGGTCATTAGGAATGTCCCATAATTTTCTTAAGGACAGAAACTTTCCCTTGGTCATATTATTAAATTTTCCTTGGAAATCCTTATTTTCCACCAAAAATAATTATATAAATAAATTAAATACAGAAAAATCACATTTTCTCCTCTAATGTCTTCATTGATATATGAGTGAAGTCACATAAAAATTTCAAGTTTATTTAAGCTCAATTTAATGAGTTATGAAATTATTAAGTTTGAAGGGCAAAATGGTAATTAAAATTTTAACCCTTAATTAAAACTTTAGGCTTAATAAAATGAAAAGGTAAAATATTTGATCTTAATCTGATTTGGATGATTGAAATTTAAATAATTAAAGGGTAAAAAACCTACTAAGCAATTTAAAAATAATTAAAATAAACCTTAATTAAGTAATTAATTAAATTTGGAAGAATGAAAAATTGGAATTATTAAAATAGGGATATTATTAGGAAGAGATTTGTTCTTTAATTTAAGAATCCCTAAATTAATCATCTCAATAATATTTAAGTCCTAATTAAAATGATAATCCAAATTTAAGATTTAAAATTCTAAAAGACTTAATCATTAAATTAAATTAAAGTTAAATTATTTAAATTAAATCCTTTTAAAATTTCAATTAAATTAATACTTTAACAATTAAAATTAAATCATCTTTAAAACATAAAAAAATAAAATATTAAATTAAAATTAAAAATAAAATTAAATTAAAATTTAAATTAAATTAAATTAAATTAAATTAAATTAAATTAAATTAAAACATATTAAATTAAATCAAATTAAATCAAATTAAATTAAATTAAATGAAATTAAATTAAATTAAATTAAATTAAATCATATTAAATTAAATTAAATTAAATTAAATTAAATTAAAATATATTAAATTAAATTAAATTAAATTAAATTAAAATAAAACCAAGTTAAAATTAAAATTAAATTAAATTAAATATATCAAATTAAATTAAAATTGAAACTAAACCAAATTAAATTAAATTAAAGTTAAATTAAATTGAATTAAAAATAACATCACCTAAGACATGAAGAACTCAAAAATAAATCTAAAATAACTTGAACACTATTCCAAACTTAAATCATCAATTTGAACTTAAATTTGAATCACAAATCATTAAATATCATTTTGCCCTTAGGAGCTTTTACTATTATAACTCCTAAATGGAGTATCAAATGAAATGTCATTTCACTCATAAGGATATTCAAATGTCCTAAGTTCACTCGAGCAAGACAACAAAACTTAAACTCTCGGACGATTAATTCATTTGTGTAATTAAATTCATTTGGACTTAAAACGATCCTAGAAATATTGAAAAGATGTTTAAGATTCGTCTTAAGCACTTCCTCGATATGATAGGATATTTATAAGAACAATTGAACTTAGTTGTTCTTTGATGAAGAAAATCGTCCTCAAACTAAAATACAAGAACCTAGACGTCATAGGAAATGACTAGCTATAGGATTAGGATTTTGGTAGAAAACCACAACCCTTCCCTTAGCTTTACCTAGGAAATTGCTATAAATGCTTAAATGCTCTAAATTGTATTTTAAGTGCAGCTTGGGATGACGGGAAGACCCTCCAGGTACGCTTTTATTTTATTGCAATTTATCTTACTGCAATTCATTTACTCGTGTTGCACTTTACTCTTTTTGCATGATAAACAACGATTGCATGAAAACCTACACCTTTAGGACGTAAACCAAAACTGAAACCCATAACTAAATTAAAAGACACTACAAGATAAAATTCACCGCCACAACATTCAAAATATAAAACAACTCAAAATTTAATCACAAACGGAACAACAAAACTACAACTACAACTAAATTAAAACGTCTTGTTGGATGATCGGGAATACCTCGGATGATGTAACCTACGTGTTGCTAACGAGATTTCCCACGGTCTAAATGAAAGTGTGGAACTCATTCAGTTGAGTTTAGCAAATTCATCTGGACTAAGTGAATCCGATAAAAATAACGATGCCGGAAGGATGGAACCATGGGATCTTAACCGGTGTTGTTATAATCAACTTTAAGATTTGTCTTAACTAAAATATTAAAGACACATGGAAATTAAGACTTACTCTAAAACCAAACACTTCTCTCATCTCCTGATTTATGACTTCTAAAACTAAACCTCTGCAATGACAAGGAGCTCGGAGCATGGTGGGCAGCACGGCCATCGTCATCAGCAAAATCTGAGTCTACTTCAGCAGAACTATCTTAGAATTAAATAACCAAGCCATAGGACTTCGAGGTAGTTTGCCTGGTGCAACATAAACGCTCGACTCTTCGTTAGGCATTTGCATGATCATGTCATGTAAATTAAGCCCTAATCGGTCTTAGGACTCCGAGGTAGTCGTCCGATACGACATAAACCCTCACATCTCCGAGGCTATTTGTATGATTTTATCATACAAACATAAGTCCTAATTAATTAAAATTGGCAAGATCAAAACATTAAATAAATATTAGGACTTTCCTAAATTCAAGCCAAATAATAGGATAGTCGGGAAATTACCGAAGTTCGCTTCGAATCTGTGATTTCTCCTACCTTTCTTCCCTTGAATTCCCAAAACAAAATGTTCCAAATTTGATCCATTCCACTATTGAAATTCCAAAATTCAATCCATTGAAAACTTAAACTTTGAAATTCCCGAGAGCGAACTATTGATTATTATCGAGAGTTTTCTTAGGTGATTCCCGTCACTTAAGATGTAATTAACTATAGGGGCTTGCCCTTATAGGGAACTTTAAGAACCTGAGTAATATAAACCTCGCTTAATTCATTTATATTAAGCGGGGGAACTTGTCGGCTTATAAAATTGGTTCGCGAGACCAAACGGATGTCACAAACCTTTCTAGTATATTTAATCGAGCCCCATTATCAAGTAGTGTGTCTATTCTTCGGGATAGATACACGGTTTGTGGTGCGGCGCTCGTTTATATAAACTATTCGGGATGTGAGATCGGTTTGATTTCATATCTTAAAATTTTCAAATTTAAAATTATTTTCAAAATCAAATATTACTTTTCAAATTATTTATTTAAATTAAATTAAAATTCGCCGACAATTTCTGTAGGCGATCCCCTTTTCCAAATAAAACACCAAAACCTAAAATAAGCCGCACAATTTCTGGCGACTCCGCTGGGGATGAGTTCCTCTCTCCATTTTAATCAGATAATTCTGCTTTCAAAAATCGGTAGTGTATCCATGTCCCTAATGGATCAAACTACCCTTCTTTCGTTGGAATACTATGTTCATTTCTACCTTGAACGAGTATAGCCAACATTCTCTCGGATTTAGGAGCCACTGTTTAGACACCCCTAAACAGAGAGGTTCCGAGATCCGTTTACCTCATTTCTGAGGTGAGGTGGACCCCCAATAGGTGTTAGTTTAGGAGTAATCCTTCGAGTCGAGAAGTCTTGCATAAGACTTTCTTTTCCTCTCTAATTCTGAATCAGATTCATTACCTTCTCTACACCTTTGAACATTCCGTTCTAAATAAACAAACCCCCTAATGAATGACTCTTTTAATAAACATACATGAACAAGAATGTGTTCGGACACTTTTTGATTCCTTTCTTTTCGTCCTGATGAGAAGAAGCATAACTTGGGACTGACAATCAGAATCTACCCCGCGAAATGGAAGCCCCAAAACTGATTTTCTCCTTCACCAACGGATTGGACTTCGCCGTTTACAAGGATGAGTCTGCCCGATAATGGGATCATCCGGTTGGACAAGGATTTGAAAACACAAATGTCAAGATCGGCCGACGTTACCCTCTTCGCACTAATGGACAAAGTGCCAGAAACTGAGAAACCCATGATTGAATTCAACCTTAAATCAACTCAAGAATTTCCTCCTCTGCAAAGGGTTCCAGCTGAAAGGAATACCGTTGTCCATAGAAGGACCGTTATCTCTACCCCCACTGGTCTAGTCGTCTCTGCACCGACCCCGGCTCCTGCCAACCGAAGGGGAAGGAAGTTCAAATTTGTAACAAGCATGTTACCAGTGGAGGGTACAGATTTCCGTGTAAAACCTTCGTTTTTGAAATTGGGTCCGGCTCGAGGGTTCCACCCCTAACACGGACTCGGAGGAGAAACGAGGCGGGAAGATTGCCGTGAAGGCCGGAGCCGCCGAAGTCGCTTTCCTAGAAGAAATTCCCGAGTACACACCACTACCCGAATACATACCATTGTCCGAGTATACACCCTTTTGGAAGGAGTAGATTCCATCCCTTTCCGCCGCAGTGACGAGGAAAATGTCCGCGGGATTGCCTCTACATTACCTCGGCCCGCATACTTATAACGACAACAGAAGAAAGAGAGCCAGGGTTACACCACTTGCCCGACTACAGACTGTGATTGAAAGGTTGGCAAAGAAAGAAAGATGCCCTGTATCGGAAATTTTAAGAAGGATAGGACGGGCGCCGGCCAAATCCCGTCTTGGGCCGCGAGTAGAATCTGCTATCGCTGCAGAAGAGCCTAATAAGAAGATGAAGGCTAGTCCACCTGTTGTTGTTTCAGGTTTACAGATCAGGGAGGATACCACCTTCCGAAGCATTCGAGTCGACGGACCATCCGGTCCTAGGCCTTCGTCGCTAGAAGGATGGTATGGCGTCCCACTACCAGGCCAATTAAGACCGAAACAACGACTAGAAAAGGAAAGTCTCGTCGGGAGACTCGAGTCCGAAGAAAGTGCTACCGCGATAGAAGGGAACTCATGAGAAAGAAACTCGACGAGTTATCACATGACAAGCCGCAAGGATATACGTAAAAGACGCGCTAGAAGATGCTATGGAAAAGTTAAGAGCCGATATTCGTCGACTAGCAAGGGAAGAGAAGAGAAGTTCGGAGATGAAGTTGACTCGTCGAGTTCATGGATGATGAGTATGCGAGAAATTAACATGGTTGAAACACGAGCTTCGTCGGCTTCACAAGGTGCTCCTGCGACCGCGAGAAGAGAGGAGCCGGAAGTAATGAGGAGGCGGCTTCAAGAGAAAGACGATACGATTGCCCAAATGGCAAAAGGATGGAAGAGATGGTTGTAGCCCTAGCCACTCTCCGCAGTCGAGTTCAACCCCAAAGGGAAACACCCCCGAAGTCATTCACATTGTAGACGGAGGAAAGGAGATTACATCCGTCAACGGGGATGATCGATTAAAGAAGGATACAACACAAAGTATGATTCTGGAAAAGGATATCAAGAGCATGGTGGAACGAGCAGGTGCGAGAAGCCTTGGCACAATCAAAGAGCGGGACATCCATTCGGACGGGTAGACCTTACCCCGAAGAATTCGACGCTGTCCAATATCCGAAAGGCTTTGTACCACCTCTGTTTAAGACCTTTGATGGAACCGGAAACCCTCGGCAGCATGTTGCACATTTTCGTGCCAGTTGTTGCAATGCCGGCGGAAGTGATGCTTTACTCTTCCGACAATTTGTCGACGACTCGTCGGGGATCGCCTTTGATTGGTATGCGGAATTACCAAACGGTTCGGTGAAGACATTTTCGAATTAGAGAACCTCTTCATCAAGCGATTTGCGGAGCTCGGACCGCATCACTATAGGTGATTTAGTGGTAGAGAAGCGAAGCCGAATGAAACTTTGGTGGACTACATACTTCGATGGAGAAACTTAAGTATGAAGTGTGAGCCACGAGTCATAAGAACAACATGCGATCGGCATTTTACTAAAAAGCATCCATGGCCCGATAGCACTTCTCCTCAAGGGATTTACTATTAAGACTTTCGAGAAGTTGTTAAGCAAGGCCGGAAGCTTGCAAGAGGAGGCGAAGCAATTAAGTTTCACCGATAAAGCAGACAAACAGAAGCCCGTGAAAACTTTTGAAAAGAAGTCCGGGATCGTCGCGGCGACCGATAAGGCAAGCAGCTCGATACAAATATCGTCGAACGGCAACGACAGAACCTCAACGAGATTACCGAGCAACCCCGACCCGGCTATCGGTCGTCTCAGCAAGTATGAACAACCGCCTCGTCCACAACGTACGTTTAGGGAGTTCTCCGAGCGAGGAGTATCCGTTCGAGAATGAGGCGAGTGCCGAAAATGTTCCGCGACCGATAAAGACTCCAGATTTCCAACCGCCGGAGCCTAAAAGACCAGAAGAAGTCGACAAGAAAGGTGATCCCAACTTTTGCCCTTACCACCGGATGCTTGGGCACAAGATAGAAGATTGTATTACCTTCAAAAGTTGGCTCGACGACAATCTTCGGAAAGGGAATATAACGATCCCGAAAGAATACATGAAGGAACCCCGAAAGGAGGTTCCATCAATGTTATCTCGACGGATTCCATTGTTCCGATAGATCCCTATGCAACGCGATGATGGATGGACTACCGCTTGGACAAAGTCTTCGAAGAAGATTTTGGATCACATCCAAACCGCTTCGGTGCGAGCCTCGATTCGTAGTTCGAAAACTCGTCGAGCCGGCGCTATCACTTGCGATAGAAGAACCACCTCAACAAGAGACGGCTGAAGAGAAGAAGAAAATTGACGAAGAAGAGAAGACCGGGGCACCTAAGGCTAGACTAGGGGCTGCTTATCCTAGGATAGTTGTTTCCGATTCGGGGAGAAATCCTCGGACCTCGACTATGTATGATTATCTGCCCACTCCGGTGGGATCTTATAATGATGAGGGTTATGGCGTTGGCTACGTTTTGACTGTTTCTAACGATTACGTAACTAGCGACAATCAACCTAATCCGGACGTCAATTCCGATACAAATAACAATTCTCAAATCATACACAATCTCGACGATCACAATGATGAAGAAGACATCCACCAGGAAGGCTACGAGAGTTCAACAAGCAACGAATCTATTTGCGAGTTTCGAGGAGCTCCGATCACAATAGAGTTAGAGCCTTCGGACTCCGAAGCTAATCTCGAAGAACCTGTCGTTCCGATTCGAAGGAGACACCAGGAAACTCAATGCTAAACTTAGAAGAAATCACGAAGTCAACTTAAGAAATGGAAGAGTTCTACCTCCGAGAATGGGTCCAAAAGACAAAGGAAAGCGGTGGTTGTTCGGGAAGAACCAACCCGGCGGAAGAAATACCCATTCGAGAAGAAAACGAGGCACATGAAAACAAAGTGGACTACAACGTGCTAGCCCATCTTAGGAAATCACCAGCCAAACTGAGCATCTACGACGCTCTCATCTTATCAAAGGAGATGAGAGAAGCTCTGATCAAGGCTTTACTTGATTCGGAAATTTGCTTAGCTCAAATGGCCGGAGATTCCTTAGATGAGGTTTGCTCGTTAAAGGAACAACGAAGGTGTTACCTTCACGGACAATGACCTACTACTTGGGACGGCAGACCACAACCGACCGTTGTACATTTCGATTACTAATTGGGAAGTTTACACTCTCCGAGTATTGGTGGATCCGGGAGCATCAATCAATATAATGAATCTTCGAATGCTAGCATACTTGGAAATTGATGCTCGCGAGCTCGAGGCGGACAAAATGTTATTAAGAGGATTCAACCAGAAAGGAGAAAGAGCCCTCAGATCAATAACACTGCTGATGAAGACCGGCGACTTAGCAAAGACAACCGCGAAATTTCACATAATTGATTCGAAACGTCATTCAACGCTCTCTCGGGCCGACCATGGATACATGAAAACGGGATGGTACCATCATCTCTACATCGATGCATCAAATACTACGATGGAGGGGAACGAGTGCATCAAAGGTGACTTACAACCGTTCTCCGTACATGAAATCGGAATCCATGAAGATGCGACTTATTATGCACCTCCGAAGAAAACAATCTTCTCCAGAGATACCATAACAAATGAAGCAAAAGAAATTTGGGATAACGAAGAACCGAAGTTCTAGTCCAACAGATCACTCACCACTCCCTTACGGCGAGATGGTGAAGGTTTCTCCACAACTCGCATCCGAGGACGAGGCCGGGGACGAGGTCGTGGCGAGACATTAGGACGATTGGACAGAGGAAACTCGACCATCAATGTTGATTGGGAAGATAGTTCCGAAGAAGGAAAAGAAATCGAACAAGAAGCGACGACGATAAGTCGGAAGAAGCCGCAATTCAGAATCCCTCTCGAAGATGAAAGAAACGAAGAATATAAATCGATGTACGAGAAGATTAACCACTATGTACATACTATGACCACGACCCCGATCCATTCTAATAAGATCGAGGGTATGGAGGTCAAAGAGGTACGTAGCGGTGGTGCAAAGCCCATCAAATTCTACCGTGGTGCTCCTTCCTCCAAAACTGAAAATAATGTACAATTTGAAGATGCTACTTCATCGGAATTAATGGAATTGCCTTTTGAATGGTACTCTCCCTGTGTTCAAAATTTAATTCAACGTGGTTTCTTACCTCGACAATGGACAAAAGGTCGATCACAACATTTTGAAAAATTATGGAATAACTCGGTCGTCCACCCAATGCGAAACATGGTCTCGGATTCGGCACGATAGGATCGGTTGACGATACTGAATTTTGCTTGGTTGTCACTGCGAGTCTAATGAAAACCGCATGGAAACTACGGAAGAACTCGAAGATTTACAAATTGGAGACGCTCCACCGTAATTCGAAGAAGAGATCGAATCTACGATAGATGAGTTAACGGAAGTTAACTTAGGTACTAGCAAAGAACCTAGACCTACCTTTGTTAGCTCCTTACTCAATAAAGAAGACTCCGAAGAAATAATTAAGTTATTAATGGAATTTAAAGAGTGTTTTGCTTGGAGCTACGATGAGATGCCAGGTTTAGCTCCGAGGTCGCGATCCATAAGCTAGGGGTGGATCCTGCTACGTTCGGTCGGACAAGGTCCCGAGAAGAATGCGTCTAGAAATCGAACAACAAGTCATACGCGAAGTTAAAAAGCTAATAGACGCTAAATTTGTCTGCGAAGAACAATACCCGACTTGGTTAGCCAATGTGGTACCGATCGGGAAGAAGAATGGTCAGATCAGAATTTGTGTGGATTTCAGAGATTTAAACAAGGCATGTCCAAAAGATGAATTCCCTCTACCGATCCCAGAATTAATGATCGACATCGCTTCAACACATGAAATATTCTCATTCATGGATGGATCTTCAGGATACAACCAGATAAAAATGGCTCCAGAAGATGAAAAACTTACAGCATTCAGAACGCCGATCGGAGTATATTGCTACACAGTGATGCCATTCGGACTGAAGAACGCAGGAGCAACCTACCAGAGAGCGATGACAAGAATTTTTGATGATCTCATCCACAATCAAGTCGAATGCTACGTGGATGATGTGGTCATCAAAAGCAAAGTAAAGGAAAACCACCTGTATGATTTGAGAATTGTTTTCGAACGATTAAGACAATTTAACCTTAAGATGAATCCCTTAAAATGTGCCTTCGGCGTCACCTCCAGGAAATTCTTAGGATTCGTTGTCCGACATCGCGGAATTGAAATCGACCCGGAAAAGATTAAAGCTATCTTAGAAATGCCACCTCCCAGAACCTTAAAACAACTACGATCTTTCCAAGGGAAGCTGGCATATCTTCGACGCTTTATCTCAAACTTGTCAGGTAGGTGTCAGCCTTTCTCGGCACTAGTTAAAAAGGACGCCAAATTTATTTGGGAAGAGAAATGCCAGAGGGCCTTCGAGGACATTAAAAAATATCTAATGACACCTCCTGTCTTAGCAGCCCCAGTCTCAGGTAGACCGCTAATACTTTATACCGCGGCTTTAGACGACTCTCTCGGAGCCCTGTTAGCCTGAGTCAATGATGAGGGTAAAGAAAATGCTCTTTACTACCTAAGCCGTCGTTTACTTGCCGACGGAAATAAGGTATCCCGCAATTGAAAAGCATCGTTTGGCCCCGATCTTCGCCGCTCAAAAGCTCAGGCATTACATGCTTTCTCATAAGGTCAACCTGATTTCGAAATTTAATCCATTGCAATACTTGATGACCCGCCCAACGCTTTCCGGCAGACTTGCCAGATGGTCAATGATATTATTGCAATTCGATATAACTTTCGTGCCTCTTCGAGCCGTAAAAGGACAAGTCCTAGCAGACTTCCTCGCAGCACACCCTTTACCGGCAGAATCTCCTCTCAATGACGATTTGCCGGATGAACAAATAATGAACCTAGAAGACCACGATGATCGACGTTGGGAATTGTATTTCGACGGAGCATCTTCGAGCACATAAAGACGAAGAATCGCAAGTGATAGTGCCGGTAAGGCGGGGATCGGACTAATCTTTATAACACGGAGCGGGGGATGTTAAGATACTCCTACCACTTGATAGAGCGCGTGTACAAATAACGAAGCGGAATACGAAGCCCTCATAACGGGACTAGAATTAACTATTCAAATGGGGATAACGGACATCAACATCTACGGGGATTCGCAATTAATCATTCAACGAGATCATCGGACAATACGGAATTTTAAAACCAAGACTCGAGCAATACTTCCGAGTATGCCATAATATTGTTGGAACAGATTCCGAATGTGACAATCTACAAAATTCCCAAAAGAAAACGTTTTAGCGGATGCGCTAGCCCGTCTCGCAAAAGAATTTGCTCGTTTGCAAGATGAATCGGTGGAAGTGTCGGTTCACGGACGTCGGGTCCTATCACGGCTCGACATAGACACAATACACAAATCGAAAAGGAAAAAGGATCGATTGCGGCGGTGACGAAAACACGGAAGATTGGCGACGACCATTAATGGACTACCTGCAAACGGAAAACTACCGGACGATAGGTCGTTAGCCCACCGGATCGAGAAAAACTTCGTCTTACGCATTAATAAACAATACATTATACGGAAGGTCTCTTGATCGAATGTGGCTAAGGTGCCTAAGCGGGTCCGAGGCCCGTGAAATTGTTAAAGAGATACATTCGGGACTCCGTGGCGCTCACCGGTCGAGTCCGAAGATGAAAATGAAAATTAAAAGACTAGAGTACTATCGGCCCTCGATGATGACCGATCGCATGAAAATCGCCAAGAGCTGTCACCGATGCCAAGTGCACGGAGTGGTTCTGCACCAACCTCCAAATGTGCTACATCCGACAATTGCGTCGTGGCCATTTGAATGTTGGGGCACGGATATAGTGGGTCCAATAGAACCACCATCTTCAAAAGGACATCGCTTCATTCTTGTGGCTACGGATTACTTTTCCAAGTGGGCAGAGGCAGTTCCACTCAGAGAAGTGAAAGCACATCACGTGCTACAATTTTTCAAGAACCAAGTTGTCTACCGTTTCGGAGTGCCGCGTAGGATCATCTCAGATAATGGGTCAGCATTCAGAAGCACGCAAATCAACAATTTTGTCAGGAGACACGGAATCGACTGGCGGTATTCAACAATTTACTACCCAAGAGCAAACGGCCCTAGTCGAGGCTTTTAATAAAACTCTCGTTCAAATTGTAAAGAAGACTTTGGACGATAATAAGAGAAATTGGCACGAGAAGTTATTAGAAGCCTTATGGGCCTACTCGGACAACCTTCGAACTCCTACTCGAAGCTACACCTTATGCTCCGGTGTATGGGTCCGAGGCGAGTGTTACCTTTAGAGGTCCAGGCTTCCTTCACTCGGGATTGCGAGTTGCAAACAAAATCACGACATAAGAGAATGCCACATTACGACTAGAAGAATTGGAAAGCACGGAAGGGAAAAGACTTGCGACGCAGCGAGGATTTAGAACTATACCAAGCTAAGATGGTTCAAGCCCATGACGATCAGTCCGCCTAAGAACCTTCAAAGTTGGTGACTTAGTTCTCGTTCTCAAGAGACCTATTCTTGCACACCGTAAGATAGGAGGAAAATTTGAACCCACTTGGGAGGGACCGTTTGTAGTTGAGGCGGTCTACTCGGGAGGCTCCTACCGGCTAGTGAACTCGCCAAGGAGAACGACATATGCTTCCGATCAATGGACGATACTTGAAGAAGTATTACGCTACTCGATGTTTCGAAGGAATGAATTTTCCATCCCTAGAAGCACGGGTGAAGTAATTACTTATGACTGGGTCCGAACCCAAAATAATAAAAAATGTGCTAAAATAAATAAAATAATGATAATAAAGTTTTCCTTGTTTTCTTTTCCAAATCAAAATCTCTTTCCTGATCTTTTCCTACTTCATTCCTGTTAAATTTAAAAATATAAAAAGTAATTAAAAAAAAAAAACTGTCTTTAATAAACATTTTCTTAATGTTCTTGTTCTTAATACAGCCCCTGATCCTTTTCCTTGTCTTTTCGCAGGGAAATGTCGAACGGGCTGTTGGTCCTGAACTTTAGAAATGGCGTAAGCCTTGCACTCGACGAAAAGAGGGTGAAAGATGGAGCGATAATAGAGATTGACTCGGACTTCGCACCGGCGAGCCTCGCAATACGAGGAAAGTGACTCGGGTCCCGATTGACCGAGAGGAGCCGCCGATCAGACGATAATGAAAGTGGGTGGCCCAAGCCACCAATCCAGCAGTAAGAAAAGAAAAACAAACACTGAAGAGGACAAGAGAATCAAGTCTGTAGTCGCTACAGCAGAGGGCAGGCTTGTCAGCGCCACGCCCACAGAAACTCAGGAAGTACGAAGAGCTACTCTCACAGCAACTCAACGAAGAAATAAAAATCGTCGTATCCGCAAGATGTTAACTAAATTAGCAGCGGACCAGCGCGACGAGAGCAGCTTGCTACTGCCGGTGCATATACTTCGAGGATGCCGGTTCGCCGAGAACACCGAAGAAAGGAGACCGGCTCCCGGGATGACGAAGAAACCGGAGAAATCTCAAGAAGAACGGAAGACGGAGGGCTACTACGCCATCGGATAAAGTCACCGACAATGCACTGACCTTGTTGCGAGTATAACCCGGAGGATGTCCCGACGGACATCACCCCCGAGGAGTCGAGGTATGCGGGGAGAGCGTGAAGGGATTGAGCCATATATCCCACGAGTACGTCACCGAGCCTCGCCATTTGCAAATTATTCCGGAATACGAGTTAGAAAGGATACGGAGATGTCCGAAGAAAACTTTTGAATACTTCGAGAGAATCGAGGCAGGAGGATCAATATACTAGAAGGCCTCGAGCTACATACGGACGTGTTCTCGGAATACGAGCAACAACAAATCGTGACTGCATCCGGGATTTGAAAAAGATGGGCCGAACAGGTCGCTTAAGAGAAAACACTTACTCAGAACCCCGGAGATGGATGCCAGGGAAGGGGAGAATTACAATACAATGTGGATGCTGCTACAACTTCGCGGAAGACAGGAAGGGAAACCCACCGGGGATACTCCGTCATGGCCGAGTGGATCCAATGCCATTAGTCATTAAAAGGATGGTAAAAAGAATGATAACATGGAGGGTACGCCGGCAGATTGCATACCCAACGGTTGCATCATTAACATTTACAAGAAGGGTGATTGCATTCCCCCGCACATAGATCATCACGACTTTGTTAGACCTTTCGCACGGCTTCTTTTCGAATGAGTGTAATATCATGTTTGGATCCGACCTCCGGATAGCGAGGCCCGGGTGAGTTCCGAGGGCCGATAAAGATACCATTACCGGTGAGGTTCCGTCATGATGCCGAAGGGCAACGGAGCGGACGTCGCTAAACATTGCATACCAGGAGTACCAGTGAAGCGGATCTCGGTTACTTTCGGAAGAATGGACGATAGGAAAGCACCTTACCACTTCCGACTGAGACCGGAGCTAGAGAGCCTCCGACCTTACGAGTCGTGAGTTGCATGGAAAATATCACACCTCCAACGTATATCCATACGGCATCCTTGCCAAGGATGGCTTGGAAGGTGATGTTATTGACCATGTACCTCGCTATTCAGACATGGATTTTTGACAGATACCTTTTTGGATGGATCGAAAAAGATCATACATAGTCCGTTTTGAGTCTACATGGATTGTATGAGATGTATTCCAGATCGAGTTGTATGATGTATCCTCAACATGATTGGAATGAAAGTGACCATGTCACAATTTTGGCCTTCACCTCTTTTGTGCAAATTGACTGGGAAACGCCATTAAAGTTAAACGAACTTCGAACAAAGAACAAAAAAAAATAATAATAATAATAAAAATAAAATAAGATATATAAAAAAAAAAAAGAGAAAATAAAAATATAAATAATAAATGAGAATTATTTTTCCATTAAAAAAAAAAATCCAAACATAAAAATAACTTCAAAATCCACGTGAACGCTAAATAAAATTCACATGAACATTAACTACACTGACTAAAAAATTTTGAAAGTTAAAGGACAAACAAAATGAAAATGAATCTCAAATCGGATCCCACTCTAAATTCATCTTTTCAAACATTTTCAAATCGACCCCAAATCGAGATTTATCTCAAGAAGCTTTGAAATTCTCTCGTCGGGACAACTCTTCCTCGCAGAGACCCACACTTCAATTTGAACCCTAAACTTTTTTCGTCACATCAAAATCATTTCGACTTTTGTGGCCTACCTTTCTTCCCGTATGGAGACCGACTAGGTCTATTGACACGGAGCCACGAACTTTGTTCGATTTGGTTCTGATGACATGGGACTGGATCCCTCTTCACACAAATAAACTTCCGAGATTGGAATCCATTTCCAATTCTCTTTAGACCTTCGAGATTGGAATCCATTTTCAATTCTCTTTAAACTTCCGAGATTGGAATCCATTTCCAATTCTCTTTAAACCTTTGAGATTGGAACCAGTTTCCATTTCTCTTTAGACCTACGGGATTGGAACCAGTTTCCATTTCTCTATAAACTTCCGAGATTGGAATCCATTTCCAATTCTCTTTAAACCTTTGAGATTGGAACCAGTTTCCATTTCTCTTTAGACCTTCGGGATTGGAACCAGTTTCCATTTCTCTATAAACTTCCGAGATTGGAATCCATTTCCAATTCTCTTTAAACCTTTGAGATTGGAACCAGTTTCCATTTCTCTTTAGACCTTTGAGATTGGAACCAGTTTCCATTTCTCTTTAGACCTTCGAGATTGGAATCCATTTCCAATTCTCTTTAAACCTTCGAGATTGGAACCAGTTTCCATTTCTCTTTAGACCTTCGGGATTGGAACCAGTTTCCATTTCTCTATAAACTTCCGAGATTGGAATCCATTTCCAATTCTCTTTAAACCTTTGAGATTGGAACCAGTTTCCATTTCTCTTTAGACATTCGAGATTGGAATCCATTTCCAATTCTCTTTAAACTTCCGAGATTGGAATCCATTTCCAATTCTCTTTAAACCTTTGAGATTGGAACCAGTTTCCATTTCTCTTTAGACCTTCGAGATTGGAATCCATTTCCAATTCTCTTTAAACCTTTGAGATTGGAACCGGCTTCCATTTCTCTTTAGACCTTCGAGATTGGAACCGGCTTCCAATTCTCATTAAACCTTCGAGGCCGGAACCGATTTCGGTTCTCTTTAGACCTTCGAGATTGGAACTAGTTTCCAATTCTCATTAAACCTTCGAGGCCGGAACCGCATTCCAGTTCTCCTTAAACTTTCGAGGTTGAAACTCCGTTTCAATTCTCATTAAACTTTCGAGATCGTACCTAAATTCGATTCTCATCCTTTTCAATTAACACTTAAACTCCGAATCTCATTCTGCGGCTGGTACCCCGATTCCGGTTTTCCTTGCAATCCCGAGATTGGAATTTAGGTTTCAATTCTCATTTCAAATCCAAATTTCAAATTCAAATTTCCTCAAGTTGATTTTAAACCAAACCTCAATCTAAATTGAAACTCAAAATCTAAACTTACACATCAAAACTTAAACTAAAACAAAACGAAAATCTAAATTGAATTCCCCAGATCATGTGATTTGGGATTCACCTCCTTTTCCTTTCCCCAGCGAGAGTTCAGGAATCTCCAGTCCTAGAGATATACTTGACACTCCCAGGTGAAACTCTTCTACTTCATCCTAAGTTTGTCACTTGGACATCTGTGTTGGTTTTGTTGATCTTTTCGGTCAACGCCTGATACGTGCGGTGTGCTTGGTTAGCACACCACACCTATTGAGAGTCCATTTGTTGACCTCATTTTTGATGAGGTCTTTTCTTCTTCTCTTTAGTACTTAGGATCTAGCCTTAGGCTTTTCCTTTGACTATCCTAGAGGATTAGAATTGGGACCCACCACTTAGAAATTCAAACCACTTCTTAACTTCCTGCAAACTCCACAAACTTGATCTGTAGACCCCTAATCACCTAGAGGGTTGAGATCAAATGTGGAAGTTTAAAAGATGAGTTCCTATAGGACTCTTTGGCCTTAGGACCGCCTCAGGTGGCCTGGTCCGGTGAAGGGCCGACTTACACACACACTACACCTATACACTACACTTTCACACACCTCCTAAAAACACACCCATACCCAGCTTGACCTCCCGACTCATGCAGGTGGTTCACATGGATGGTCCTTAACCCCTAAGCCCTTGCGCTAAGAGGGTTAGGAACAACATAGTGGATGCCTCAAATGAGTCCCTTCATGGCTCATGTGGACTTGATATGGCTTCATGGCTCAACAAAAATGATTTCATTCCACTTACATTCACCCAATCTTCAATTTTTCAAATTTTCAATTTTTGTCCCCCGGGACCCTACACCCGCCTGGCCTACCCAAAACCCTTGAAACCCCCCAAAACTTGCAAAATCACTTAAATTACCCAAAATTCTCCAAAATCAATCCTAAACATTGCCTCACCAATCAAATTGATCATCCATACCCAAAAATACCAAAATTCCAAAAATACCTCCCAATACCCTCCAAATACCCAAAATACCCCTCTTAGCCAAAAAATCCAAAAATTCAGAAAATTCCCAGAAAATTCCAAAAAATCTCAAAATTCCCAATTTCATTTTGTCCAACTACACCATGGGCCAATTTTGTCAATTTACCCCACTTTTATCAAAACCCCCAATTTGACCCATTTTAACCCAAAGTAAACCCAATGTCAAACTAAACCTACCCAATTGACCCAAATTCTGGTCCAATTCAATTCTAAACTTCAATTCAACATCCCCAACACCAATCTAGACCAAATCCAAGCCCAATTTGATTGGCATTGGGATCCAATTTCACTTTTGGCCTTAAAGCCCAATTTGGACCCATGACCCAAACTTAGCCCAAACTCACCCAATTCAACTCCAATTAACCCCAAATCTTTTCTAAACCTTCCTTAACATCCCCATAAACAAAACACTAACATGATTTGCCCATGATTTTGACCCAAACCCCACTCAAATTCAACCCAAAATCAAAAAGCCCAATTTTGGTCTAAACCCAAACCTAACCCAAATAGACCCAAACCCCAAAATCAAAACCCAACCAAAGCCAAAACCTCTTTGAAACACTCCCATAAACATTTCCCAACATTTATTTTACATCAATTTCAACCATAGCCCAACATTGGCCCAAGTTAGCCCAATTTGACCTACATTGGCCCATTTACCAAATAAACCCAAATTCAACCCAATTCAAACCCAAACCACCTTAAATCTATTTCAAATTACTCATGAAACATCCCTAAACCAAAACCAACAATTATTTGGCCCAACCTTTTACAAAAATTCTCATCCATGAACACATTCTTAAACTTAAAAGCCCACTTCCCTTAAACCTTCCTAAAAGCCCATTTCCTTCAAAATTCAAAAGCCCAAATCATCCTAAAGCCCACATGACACTTCCCCTCATCATCCATTTGATCAAAATCACCCCTAAGTTTCAAAATCATCAATTAAACCATTCCAAATCAAGCCACATGTCAAATTACCCCCTAAATGCCAAATATTTCTAAAACCCTTTTTCATGAAATAAGCCAACCTTTTCCCAAGCCAAATGGAGCCATGAACAAGCCATTCTCAAGCCACATGAAGCCATGAGGGCTTTGACTTGTCATTAGTCCATTTATGGCAAGAAGAGGGGATCTTTCTTAAACCTCCCTTAAGCCTTTTTTACCTTAAGCATGTCACACTCTAAACCATGCTTTGCCACCTAATCCTTGATGGAGACCACACCATTCTCTCTTGGCTGACCCAACTGATCCTCTTAGCCCAAAATCAGGCCATGGGAAGGTGCACCCAACCCAAACCAATGGGTTGACCAAATTGAAGCCAAAATGACCCCTTCTCCATTCTATTTTAATTCAGCCACTTTACACATGGCAATGGCCAATTGCCTACACTAAACCCCAATCCTGACCCACCTGACCAAGATGGTGACCAATGCCTGCCTGGCCAGCCACCGAGTCGCCGGAAAACACCATGGCCGAGAGCTTACATGTGAGCCAACTTTAGGATTTTACCTTGCCGAGTCGCCCCATGCCCAATGGCCACCATGGCTGTTCGCCCTCGACCTAAGCAGCCTGATCCCAAGCCCTAACTCTCCCTGGGAGGCCCTCCACCCTCTCCTATTTAAACACCACCCCTCTCGGCCATGAGAGGTGCTGAACAAAACCTTAAGGAAACTCTGCCAAAATCATTCCAGATCACTCTCCACACATAGAGCACTTGATCCCCACTGAATTCCAGCCCCAATTCCCTCCAGTTGAGCTCAATTTTGAGCTCAAACTTTAGCCCAAAAACCAGGACACTTCTTCACAGTGAGCCAATCCCCAAATTGATTGGTCCTACACCTTCACTGGACCAAGAGGAGAAGTTTCCCACCGAAAGCCCCATCTCCAGGGCCACCCGGTTGCTCCAGGCCTCCGAAGCTTTGTGATCGGCTGTGGTCACTTTCATAGCTAGACAATTCACCAGGCCAAGGGACTTCATCTGGAGCTTACTTGGACCCAATCGAAGGTGACACAACTCTCAGATCGAAGCTTCACTTCTCTGAGCAAAGGTATGAACTCATTCTTCTTCCCGAGCTTACGGAGATTCTCCATTTCATTTGAATGAATTTCAATGCATGTTTACCGTATGGATGTGTTCGTCTCTTCAAGACGAATCCATAGAGACATAAGAACACGAAAATCCGTTGAGAATCGAGTGAGTTCTTAGGGTTAGAGCGTGGACGGTCACGGGATCGCACCGGTCGTAGACGATGACCAGGAACCGTCGGATCGCGCGTGTATCGGATGGACGGCTTGGATTGCGTCGGACCAGCAGATGGTACGTGAACCGCGGGGCCCCGGGCAGCCGAGTCAGATGGCGGCGTCGAATGGGAGCGCGCCGCGTGGTCGTTCGGAGAGGCCGAGGATGACAGGGTGCCGCGTGGATAAGTAGATAAATAGGGTATTTTCTGATTTATTTAATTCCCTAAACTTGGAAAATCCATATCTTTGTGTAGAAAAATCACAAAAATAAAATAAAAATACCCTCTTGCTCGAGTGAACGAGGAGAATAATGTGGAAAAGAAATCATTTAATTTCATCAAGTATTTTATTTTTAATAATTTATTTATTGTCTGCATTGTTTTAATTCTCCATGCATTCATACAATTCACCATGGCATGAGATCATAGGGCTTTTGAAGCCTCTAAACTTGGGAACATTCCCTGAATTTTCCAAGGTCAGAGGCCATCTCTGTGAAAAGTTATTGATTTTTCAAATGCATGTAGCTGTTTTGAGTATTTTAATTCCAAAAATTAGCATGTTGTGAAAAAAATTCTAGGAAAATTTGGTGACGTTCCTTATGACCAGAGAACCCTAGGAAAAATAGGACTTGAGTTAATTCACTCAAAACAACCCTAATTGGCTTAAACACCCAAAATAGACCCCTAATTAATTAGAGCTAACTATACATCAAATTGACTTGAAATCAATTCTCCACTGACCTTTAGGATCGGAGGAAACCACCACAAAAGTTTGAAGTCGATTGGACTTGGTTAGCCTTACTAAATGAGTTGATTATGCCATTTAGTCATTTTAAACTTTAAAAAATTCATAACTTTCAAAATACCTTTCAAAAATTCACCAAATTGGTTTTGGAGCCTCTCTGATATCAGGGGAATTTAAGAAAATTAAAATTTCAATTTTCTAAAAAGTTGATTTTTTGTATTATTTTAATATTTTAATAATTAATAAAATAATAAAAATCACAAAAATAATAAAATTCACCAAAATGTCACATTTTGAATTCTAATCACTTAGGAACAAATCCCATATTTTTCCTAGGTCTCTATGATGAGTTATTAAATTTTAAAGCCCTAGGGTAATTTTAAAATTAAAAAATGTATTTTCTAGCATTTCCACCAAAATAATTCTAATAAATCAAAGAAAAATCAGAAAATTGTAAAATTTGGTTCTTTGGAATCCTTGATATCAGAGAGAATTTTAAAAATTATAAATTTCATTTTTCAACTTATATTCTATTTTTAAATTAATTAATACTCCAGAACTTAAAATAATTCTAATAAATAAAATATAATTCAAAAAATCACAAAAATTGGTCCAAGTGGTCCTCTGGTCATTAGGAATGTCCCATAATTTTCTTAAGGACAGAAACTTTCCCTTGGTCATATTATTAAATTTTCCTTGAAATCCTTATTTTCCACCAAAAATAATTATATAAATAAATAAATACAGAAAAATCACATTTTCTCCTCTAATGTCTTCATTGATATATGAGTGAAGTCACATAAAAATTTCAAGTTCATTTAAGCTCAATTTAATGAGTTATGAAATTATTAAGTTTGAAGGGCAAAATGGTAATTAAAATTTTAACCCTTAATTAAAACTTTAGGCTTAATAAAATGAAAAGGTAAAATATTTGATCTTAATCTGATTTGGATGATTGAAATTTAAATAATTAAAGGGTAAAAAACCTACTAAGCAATTTAAAAATAATTAAAATAAACCTTAATTAAGTAATTAATTAAATTTGGAAGAATGAAAAATTGGAATTATTAAAATAGGGATATTATTAGGAAGAGATTTGTTCTTTAATTTAAGAATCCCTAAATTAATCATCTCAATAATATTTAAGTCCTAATTAAAATGATAATCCAAATTTAAGATTTAAAATTCTAAAAGACTTAATCATTAAATTAAATTAAAGTTAAATTATTTAAATTAAATCCTTTTAAAATTTCAATTAAATTAATACTTTAACAATTAAAATTAAATCATCTTTAAAACATAAAAAAATAAAATATTAAATTAAAATTAAAAATAAAAATAAATTAAAATTTAAATTAAATTAAATTAAATTAAATTAAATTAAATTAAATTAAAACATATTAAATTAAATCAAATTAAATCAAATTAAATTAAATTAAATGAAATTAAATTAAATTAAATTAAATTAAATCATATTAAATTAAATTAAATTAAATTAAATTAAATTAAAATATATTAAATTAAATTAAATTAAATTAAATTAAAATAAAACCAAGTTAAAATTAAAATTAAATTAAATTAAATATATCAAATTAAATTAAAATTGAAACTAAACCAAATTAAATTAAATTAAAGTTAAATTAAATTGAATTAAAAATAACATCACCTAAGACATGAAGAACTCAAAAATAAATCTAAAATAACTCGAACACTATTCCAAACTTAAATCATCAATTTGAACTTAAATTTGAATCACAAATCATTAAATATCATTTTGCCCTTAGGAGCTTTTACTATTATAACTCCTAAATGGAGTATCAAATGAAATGTCATTTCACTCATAAGGATATTCAAATGTCCTAAGTTCACTCGAGCAAGACAACAAAACTTAAACTCTCGGACGATTAATTCATTTGTGTAATTAAATTCATTTGGACTTAAAACAATCCTAGAAATATTGAAAAGATGTTTAAGATTCGTCTTAAGCACTTCCTCAATATGATAGGATATTTATAAGAACAATTGAACTTAGTTATTCTTTGATGAAGAAAATCGTCCTCAAACTAAAATACAAGAACCTAGACGTCATAGGAAATGACTAGCTATAGGATTAGGATTTTGGTAGAAAACCATAACCCTTCCCTTAGCTTTACCTAGAAATTGCTATAAATGCTTAAATGCTCTAAATTGTATTTTAAGTGCGGCTTGGGATGACGGGAAGACCCTCCGGTGCACGCTTTTATTTTATTGCAATTTATCTTACTGCAATTCATTTACTCGTGTTGCACTTTACTCTTTTGCATGATAAACAACAGTTGCATGAAAACCTACACCTTTAGGAAAGAAACCAAAACTGAAACCCATAACTAAATTAAAAGACACTACAAGATAAAATTCACCGCCACAACATTCAAAATATAAAACAACTCAAAATTTAATCACAAACAGAACAACAAAACTACAACTACAACTAAATTAAAACGTCTTGTTGGATGATCGGGAATACCTCGGATGATGTAACCTACGTGTTGCTAACGGGATTTCCCACGGTCGAAATGAAAGTGTGGAACTCATTCGGTTGAGTTTAGCAAATTCATCTCGGACTAAGTGAATCCGATAAAAATAACGATGCCGGAAGGATGGAACCGTGGGATCTTAACCGGTGTTGTTATAATCAACTTTAAGATTTGTCTTAACTAAAATATTAAAGACACATGGAAATTAAGACTTACTCTAAAACCAAACACTTCTCTCATCTCCGATTTATGACTTCTAAAACTAAACCTCTGCAACGACAAGGAGCTCGGAGCATGGTGGCGACACGGCCATCGTCATCGAGAAAATCCGAGTCTACTTCAGCTGAACTATCTTAGAATTAAATAACCAAGCCATAGGACTTCGAGGTAGTTTGCTCGGTGCAACATAAACCCTCAACTCTTCGTTAGGAATTTGCATGATCATGTCATGTAAATTAAGCCCTAATCGGTCTTAGGACTCCGAGGTAGTCGTCCGATACGACATAAACCCTCACATCTCCGAGGTCTATTTGTATGATTTTATCATACAAACATAAGTCCTAATTAATTAAAATTGGCAAGATCAAAACATTAAATAAATATTAGGACTTTCCTAAATTCAAGCCAAATAATAAGATAGTCGGGAAATTACCGAAGTTCGCTTCGAATCTGTGATTTCTCCTACCTTTCTTCCCTTGAATTCCCAAAACAAAATGTTCCAAATTTGATCCATTCCCTATTGAAATTCCAAAATTCAATCCATTGAAAACTTAAACTTTGAAATTCCTGAGAGCAGAACTATTGATTATTATCGAGAGTTTTCTTAGGTGATTCCCGTCACTTAAGATGTAATTAACTATAGGGGCTTGCCCTTATAGGGAACTTTAAGAACCCAGGTAATATAAACCCCGCTTAATTCATTTATATTAAGCGAGGGAACTGTCGGCTTATAAAATTGGTTCGCAGACCAAACGGATGTCACAAACCTTTCTAGTATATTTAATCGAGCCCCATTATCAAGTAGTGTGTCTATTCTTCGGGATAGATACATGGTTTGTGGTGCGGCGCTCGTTTATATAAACTATTCGGGATGTGAGATCAGTTTGATTTCATATCTTAAAATTTTCAAATTTAAAATTATTTTCAAAATCAAATATTACTTTTCAAATTATTTATTTAAATTAAATTAAAATTCGCCGACAATTTCTGTAGGCGATCCCCTTTTCCAAATAAAACACCAAAACCTAAAATAAGCCGCACAATTCGTCATCCATGAATTCCGACGAATCGACTTCATCTCCAAACTCTTCTTCTCTTTCCCTTGCTAATCGTTGAATGTCGGTCCTTAGCTTTTCCATAGCGTCCTCTAGTGGTCTTTTTCATACGGTTTCGTAGTTATCATGTGATGGCTGTTGGATTTCCTTCTTGGGAGTCCCCTTCATCGCAGTGGCGCTCTCTTCGGACTCGAGTCTCCTGACGAGACTTTCCTTTTCAGGTCGTTGTTTCGGTCTTAATTGGCCAGTAGTAGGATGCCATACCATCCTTCTATCAGCAGAAGGCCTAGGACCGGATGGTCTGTCGGCTGAATGCTGGATGGTGGTATCCTCCCTGATCTGTAAACCTGAAACGACGAACGAGTGGACTAGCTTTCATCTTTTTATTCGGCTTTTCCGTGGCGATAACGGGTTTTATTCGCGGCCAAGGCGGGATTTGGTCGGCACCCGCCCTATCCTTCTTAAAATCTCCGATACGAGACATTTCTCTTTCTTTGCTAACTTCTCTATCACGACTCTGCAGTCGAGCAAATGGTGTGATCCTAGCCCTTTTCTTTCGGCTGTTGCTATAGTATGCGGGTTGAGGTAATGTAAAAGCAATCTTGCGAACATTTTCCTCGTCAGCTGCGGCGGAGAGGGGATGGAATCTACTCCCTTCCAAAAGCGGTGTATACTTAGGCAATGGTGTGTACTCAGGGATCTCTTCTAAGAAAGCGACTTCAGCAGCTCTGGCCTTTCTGGCAATCTTTCTACTTCTGTTCCTCCTCTGAGTCCGTGTTAGGGGTTGAACCCTTGAGTTGGACCCAATTTCAAAAACAGACGGTCTCGCAGGGAGATCTGTACCCTCCACGGTAACAAGCTCATTACAAACTTGGACTTCCTTCCCCTTTAGTTTAGCGGGAGCCGGGGTAGGTGCGAGACGACTAGACGGTGGGGGTAGAGACAACGGTCCTCCTACGAACGAGTAGTATTCTTCTCGAGCCTGGAACCCTTTGCAGGGGAGGGAACTCTTGAGCTGACTTCAGGTTGAATTCAATCACGGGCTCTTCAGTTTCTGACATTTTTTCCATTAGTGTGAAGAGAGTGACATCAGCGATCTTGACATCTGTGTTCTCAAATCCTTGCCCAAAACGGATGATCCCATTGTCAGGCATTTCATCCTTGTAAACAGCGAAGTCCAGTCCATTGGTGAAGGAGAAGATTAACTTTGGGGCATCCATTTTCTGTAGGCAGATTCCGAATGTCAGTCCCAAATTATACTTCCTTTCGTCGTAAAGTTTAGGACGAAAAAGAAAGAGTCCAAACACATTTTCATTTATGTTAGTGCATTTGTGATTTATAAAAGAGGTCGTTTATTAGGTAGTTTGTTTGTTAGAAACACAATGATTAAAGGAAAAAGGTTGTAGAAAAGGTAAAGGGCCTGATTTAGAATTGGAAAGGAAGAGAAAGTCTTATGCAAGACTTCTCAACTCGAAGGACCGCTCCTAAGCTCACACCTATTGGGGGTCCACCCCACCTCAGAAAAGAGGTAAAAGGATCTCAGAACCTCTCTGTTTAGGGGTGTCTAAACAGTGGCTCCTAAATCCAAGAGGGTTAACTATACCCGTTCAAGACAGAAATGAATGTGGTATTTCAACGGAAGAATGGTAGCTTGGTCCACTAGGGACATGGACTTGCTACCGATTTATGAAAGCAACACCATCTGATCAAAATGGAGAGAGGAACTTATCCCCAGCAGAGTCGCCAGAAGTTGTCGGCATATTTTTAGGTTGAGTGTTGTATTTTTAGAAAAAGGGTCGCCTACAGAAGTTGTCGGCGAATTTGAGATTTTAAATTTGATTTAAATATATATATATAATTTAGAAAGTAGCATTTGATTTTGAAAATAATTTTAAGTTTGAAATTTTTAAGATATGAAATCAAACTGATCTCACATCCCGAATAGTTTATATAAACGAGCACCGCACCACAAACTGTATATCTATCCCGGAGAATAGACAAACTGCTTGATGATGGGGCTCAATTAAATAAACTAGAAGATTTGTGACATCCGTTTGGTTTGTGAACCAATTTTATAAGCCGACAAGTTCCCCTGCTTAATATAAATGAATTAAGCAGGGTTTATATTACCTGGGTTCTTAAAGTTCCCTATAAGGGCAAGCCCCTATAGTTAATTACATCTTAAATGACGGGAATCATTTAAGAAAACTCTCGATAATGATCAGTGGTTTTGCTCTCAAGAATTTCAAAGTTTAAGGTTTTCAAAGGATTGGATCTTGGAAATTTCAATAGGGGTTAGCTCAAATTGGGAACAATATATTTTGGAGTCCAATGGAAGAGAGGTAGGAGAAACTGGAGATCCAAGAGGAATCTTGGCAACTTCCTGACTATCCTATTGTTTGGCTTCAATTTAGGAAGAACTATTTAGTATTTCGATCTTGTCAATTTTAATTATTTAGGACTTATATTCGTATAACATGATCATACAAATACCCTCGAAGATGTGAGGGTTTATGTCGTACCAAACAACTACCTCGGAATCCTAAAACCAGTTAGGGCTTAATTTGCATAACATGATTATGGAAATGTCTAACAAAAAGTTGAGGATTTATGTTGCACTAGGCAAACTACCTCGAAATCCTATGGATTTGTTGTTTAAAACTAGTAAAGGTTTTGTTGAAGTAGATCCGAGTTTTGCTGATGACGATGGCCGTGCTGCCCACCATGCTCCGAGCTCCTTGTTGTTGCAGAGGTTTAGTTTTAGAAGTCATAAATCAGGAGATGGGAGAAGTGTTTTGGTTTAGAGAGAATCTTAAAATCCAAGTGTTTTTAATATTTTAATTAAAACAAATCTTAAAGTTGTTTAAACAGAACCGATTAAGATCCCACTGTTCCGTCATCCCGGCACCGTTATTTTCATCGAATTCACTTAGTCCAGATGAATTTGCTAAACTCAACTGAATGAGTTCCACACTTTCATTTAGACCGTAGGAAATCCCGTTAGCAACACGTGGGTTACATCATCCGAGGTACTCTCGATCATTCAACGAGACGTTTTAATTTAGTTGCAATTGTGGTTTTGGTTGTTCTGTTTGTGATTAAATTTTGAGTTGTTTTATATTTTGAAATGTTGTGGCGGTAATTTTTATCTTGTAATGACTTTTAATTTAGTTTTGGTTTCAGTTTAGGGACTATCCTAAAGGTTTTGGTTTTCATGCAACAGTTGTTTATCATGCAAGAAAAGTAAAGTACAGTGCAATAAAGTAGATTGCAATAAAATAAAAGCGTACCTGGAGGGTCTTCCCATCATCCCAAGCTGCACTTAAAACACATGTTAAGGCATTTAAATGTTTCAACAAGTACCTAGGTAAAGCTAATGGAAAGGTTTTGGTTGTCTACCAAAGTCCTAATCCTATAGCTAATCATTTCCTAGGACGTCTAGGTTCTTGTGTTTTGGTTTAAGGATGACTCTCTTCACCCAAGAACAATTAAATTCAGTTGTTCTTATAAACATCCTATCATATTGAGTAAGTGCTTAAGACGAGTCTTAAACATCTTTTCAATACCTCTAGGATTGTTTTAAGTCCAAGAGAATTTAATTATACAAGTGAATTAGTCATCCAGGGGTTTAAGTTTTGCTCTCTTGCTCGATGAACTAGGACATTTGAATATCCTATGAGTGAAGTAAGACTTCGATTGATGCCTCATTTAAGAGTTATAATAATAAGAGCTTTAAAAGGGCAAATCAGATTATTAAATATTTTAATGATTTAAACTTAATGATTTAATTTTAATTTTGACTTATTTATAAAAAGTTAGTTTAAGTTTGGAATAGTGTTCAAGTTATTTTAGATTTAATTCTTAAGGATTTCATTTAGATTTGTTGTTAAATGATTTTAATTTAATTTAATTCAATTTAACTTTAATTCAATTTAATTTAATTTTGATTTAATTTGATTTGATTTTAATTTAATTTAATTTAATTTTAATTTAATTTCAAATTAATTTCAATTTAATTTTAATTTAATTTAATTTTAATTTAATTTTAATTTTAGTTTTAATTTAGTTTTAATTTTAATTTAATTTTAATTTTAGTTTAATTTTAATTTTAATTTAATTTTAGTTTAATTTTAATTTGGATTATTATTTTAATTAATTAATTTTTTTATTTAATAAGAATTAAGTATTATTGAAGTGGTTTATTTAGGGACTTTTAAATTAAAGAATAAATATCCTCTTAATAATATCCCTACTTTAATAATTCCAATTTCCATCATTTTCCCAAAATTTCAATTAATTAATTAATTAAAGTTTATTTTTTAATTATTTTTTTTGAAATGGTTAGTAGGTTTCTACCCCAATCATTTAAGTTTCAATCATCCAAAATTAGTTTAAAATCAAATATTTTACCCTCCCCTTTTTAATTAATCCTAATATTTTAATTAAAGGTTGAAATTTTTAATTACCATTTTGCCCTTCAAGCTTAATAATTCTATAACTCACTAAATTAAGTCAAATGAACTTGAAATTTTTATGTAACCTCACTCACATGTCAATTAAGACATTAGAGGAGAAAATGTGATTTTTCTGTATTTAATTTATTTATGTAATTATTTTTAATGGAAAATAGGAGTTTTCAAGGAAAATTCAATAACATGACCAAGGAAATGTTTCTGTCCTTAAGAAAATTATGGGGTATTCCTAATTACCAGAGGAATATTTGGACCAATTTTGGTGATTTTTTGAATTATATTTTATTTATTAGAATTATTTTGAGTTTTGGAGTATTAATTAATTTTAAAATAAAATTGAAGTTGAAAAATGGATTTTATATTTTTCTTAAATCCCTCTGATCTCAAGGAGTTCAGAGAAACAAATTTTGTATTTTTCTTATTTTTGTTTGATTTATTGGAATTATTTTGGAAAATACATTTTTTAATATTAAAAATTACATTAAGCCTTTAAAATTCAATATCTTATCCTAGGGACTTAAGAAAAATATTTGGTTTGTTCCTAAGTAATTAGAATTCAAAATGTGACATTTTGGTGATTTTTAATATTTTTATGATTTTTATTATTTTTTAATTATTAAAAATATTAAAAATAATGATAAAAATCAACTTTTTTAGAAAATTACAATTTTAATTTTCCTAAGTTCCTCTGATATCAGAGAAGCTCCTAAACCATTTTTGTGAATTTTTGAAAAGTATTTTGTGAGTTATGAATTTTTAAAGTTTAATTTTACTTATGGGGCTTAACCAACCCATTTGGTGGATCAAATCAAGTCCAATAAGTCTTAAATTTTTATGTGAGACTCTCCTAACCCTAAAGGACAGTGGAGAATTATTTTCAAGTCAATTTGATGTATATTTAATCCTTATTAATTAAAGTTTAATTTTGGGTGTTTAGACCAATTAGGGTTATACCAAGTGAATTAACTCAAAACTTATTTTTCCGAGGTTCCTCTGGTCATAAGAAACATCACAAAATTTTCCTAGAATTTATTTCTCAACATGCTAATTATTGGAATTAAAATACTCAAAACAGTAACATGCAATTGAAAAATCAATAACTTCTCATAGGGATGGCCTCTGACCTTGGAAAATTCAGGGAATGTTCCCAAGTTGAGAGGCTTTAAAAGCCCTATGGTCTCATGCCATGATGAATTTCCTATATGCATGGAGAATTGAAATAATGCAGAGAGTAATTAAATCATTAAAAATAAAATACTAAATGAAATTAATTGATTTCTTTTCCACATTATTCTCCTCTGTTCACTGAGCAAGAGGATATTTTTATTTTATTTTTAGGATTTTTCTACACAAAGTTATGGATTTTCTAAGTTCTGGTAATTAAATAAATCCATAAAATCCTATTTTTCTATTTATCCGAATCGACGCCGCGTCAACCTTAGCATCTCCGAACAGCCACGCGGCGCTTTCTGGTTAGACGCCGCCATCCGACTCAGCGCTCCAGGGGCCCGCGGTTCATGTACCATCACGCTGTCCGGCTCGATCCCGACCGTCCGCTCGATACACGCTCGATCCGACGGCTCCCAGTCATCATCTACGACTGGTGTGAACCCGTGACCGTCCACACTAAAACCCTAAGATCTCACTCAATACTTAACGGATTTTTGTGCTCTTGTGCTCTATGGATTCGTCTTGAAGAGACGAATACATCTATACGGTGATCATGCATTGAAATTAAGGCATTTGAAATGGAGAATGTTCATAAGCTCAAGAGGAAGAGAGAGCTCATACCTTTTCTCAGAGAAGTGAAGCTTCAATCTGAGAGTTGTGTCACGTTCGATTGGGTCCAAGCAAGCTCCAGATGAAGTCCCTTGGCCTGGTGAATTGCCTAGGTACAAAAGTGACCACAGCCGATCACAAAGCTTGGAGGCTGGAGCAACTGTGTGGCCTGGAGAGAGGGCTTTCACTGGGGAACTTCTCCTCTTGGTCTGGTGAAGGTGTAGGACCAACCAATTTGGAGATTAGCTCACTGTGGTGAAGTGTCCTGGTTTTGGGCTTGAATTTCAACTCTGAAATTGAGCTCACAGAGAGGAAATGGCAGGGGGGTTTCAGTGGGGATCAAGTTCTCCAGGTGTGGGGAAGAGTCTGGAATGATTTTGGCAGAGTTTCTGTGTGATTTGTTTCAGCACCTCATCCATGGCCGAGAGAGGTGGGGTTTAAATAGAGCTGGCTGGAGGCTCTCTCAAGGGGAGTTAGGGGTTGGGATCAGTTGCTCTGGTGAGGAGAAGAACAGCCATGGTGGCCATTGGGCATGGGGCAACTTAGCAGGTGAGAATTCCAAGCTTGGGCTCACATGGGAGCTCTCGGGTGTGGTGTTTTCCGGCGGCCCAGGTGGCTGGCCGGCAGGCATGGGTCACCCTCAGGGTCAGGAGGTCCAGGGCTGGGGTTTAGTGTAGGGAATTGACAATGGCCATGTGTAAAGTGTTTGAATCAAAGTGGAATGAAGTAAGGGTGTATTTTGGCTAAGTTTGGTCAAATGCATGGATTGGGCTAGGTGCACCTCCCCATGGCTAGTTTGGGCTGAAGAGAAAGTGGTTTAGGTCAGCTTAATTAGTGGGGAAGGGCCACCATCCAAGTACAATTAAGTTTAAGCAAGGTTTAGTGGAATCATGGAAGTGGCTAATCCCCTTAAGGGAATATGGAAAGAGCCTCCTCCTCTTGCCAACTTGGGTATGTTGAGGTGTCCAAGGCTTTCATGGCTCCCATGTCGCTCATGCATGGCTTCATGGCTCACCTTTGGCTTGGGAAAAGTTAAGTCAACTTTCATGAGGAAGGATTTTGTGATTTTTGGCATTTTGGTGAGAGTTGTCATGAAGTTTGATTTGGAATGGTTTGATGATGAATTTGAAAGTTAGGGAAGGTTTTAATTGGAATGGATGATGAAGTGTAGTGTCATGTGGGCATTAGAGTCAAATTTGGGCCTTTGAAATCATTTTAGGAATGGGCTTTTTTTTTTTAGGAAGGCTTAAGGAAATGGGCCTTAGGTTTTTAAAATAAATTTATGGATGGGAATTTTGTAAAAGGTTGGGCCAAACAAATGTTGGGTTTATTTTAGGGATGTGCCATGATTGATTTGAAGCAAGTTTGAGGTGGTTTGGGTTTGAATTGGGTTGGATTTGGGCTTCTTTGGTAAAGGGGCCAACATAGGTCAAATTGGGCTAATTTGGGCCAATGTTGGGCTAGGGTTGAAATTGATGTAAAATTAATGTTGGGAAATGTTTATGGGGGTGTTACAAATAGGTTTCAACTTTGGTTGGGTTTTGATTTTGGGATTTGGGCCCATTTGGGTTAGGTTTGGGTGTAGGCCTATTTAGGGAATTTTGGGTTTGGGTTGAATTTGAGTAAGGTTTGGGTCCAAATTTTGGGCAAATCATGTTAGTGTTTTGTTTGTGGGGATGCTAGGAAGGTTTTAGAAAATATTTGGGGTCAATTGGAGTTAAATTGGGTTAGTTTGGGCTAAGTTTGGGTCATGGGTCCAAATTGGGCTTTAAGGTCAAAAGTGAAATTGGATTCAAATGTCAATAAAATTGGGCTTGGATTTGGTCTAGATTGATATTGGGTATATTTAATTGAAGTTTAGAATTGAATTGGACCAAATTGGGGTCAATTGGGGTGATTTGGTTTGACATTGGGTTCATTTGGGTTTAAAATGGGCTAAATTGGGGGTTTTAGTAAAAGTAGGGTAAATTAACAAAATTAGCCCATGGTGTAGTTGGACAAAATGAAATTGGGAATATTTAGGATTTTTTGGAATTTTTTGAGAATTTTTGGAATTTTTGGATTTTTGGGTTAAAAAGGGTATTTTGGGTATTTGGAGGGTATTTTTGGAAATTTTGGTATATTTGGCTATGGATGATCAATTTGAGTGATGTGGCAATGTTTGGGATTGGTTTTGAGGAATTTTGGGTAATTTGGAGATTTTGGAAAATTTGGGCAATTTCGAGGGCTTTTGGTAGGTTTGATGGGTGTAGGGTCCCCGGGGTCAAAAATTGAAATTTTGGAAGAATGAAGGTTGATCAAATGTGAGTGAAATGTAATCACTTTGATTGAGCCATGAAGCCATATTAAGCCCATATGAGCCATGAGAGGACTTATTAGAGGCATTCACTATGTTGTTCCTAACCCTCTTAGCCAGGGGCTTAGGGGTTAAGGTCCATCCATATGAATTACCTACATGAGTCAGGGAGTCAAGTTGGGTATAGGTGTGGTTTTAGGATTTGTATTGTGTGTGTGAGAGTGTAGAGTGTGAGTGTAGTGAGTGTGTAAGTCAACCCTCACCAGACCAGGCCACCCAGGGTAGTCCTAAGGCCAAAGAGTCCTATAGGGAACTCATCCTTTAAACCTCCACATTTGATCTCAACCCTCTAGGTGATTAGGGGTCTACAATCAAGCTTGTGGGGTTTGCAGGGAGACAAGAAGTGGTTTAAATTTCTAAGGGATGGGTCCCAATTCTAGTCCTCTAAGATAGTCAAAGGAAAAGCCTAAGGCTAGATCCTAAACACTAAAGAGGGAAGGGAAGACCTCATCAAAAATGAGGTCAATAACACGCTCAGGAATCAACTTACGTGACTGTAATGCATTGACGTATCGTTCCTCAGCCCTCATATTAACAAATTTGTCAGAATTAAACTTCGTCTTTTCTTGTGCACGCTTTGACTTTGGAGCCATCTCTAAAAATTCACGAAAAATTCACCATAAATTCCAAAATCAAACTAAACTTGCAAAATTCTCTTCCAAAAGATATTTTCACTAAATCCAAGCAATTTCTCAAGTTTTTCCTCAAATTTTCACCATGAATAGTGATTTTAAGATTTTCCATAATGTACACAAAATACATGGTGAAAATAAAAAATTTTACTTAGGAGTAGTTCTCTTACCTCAAGCAATCCAAATCTAACAATTTTCGTTGAGACCGGCTCTTAAATGATCCACAGTATGATGCCCTAGGCTCCTCTTTCATGGTAAACCGAAGGTTGAAGACGATGGGGTGGTTGAAAATGGCAATTTTAGGGTTTTTAACTTTTGGGAACCAATTTTCGCGAACTGGCGCCTAAACGTGAACTCTCGGCGCTTAGCTGCGAAATATGGCGCTTAAGCACCAGCTCTGGCGCTTAGCCGCCAATACCCAAATTTTCATAATTAAGGTATATGCACTAAATTACCTGGTTAATCACCCTTAATTGCTCAAAAATAATTATTTTCCCACAAATCTTCCAATACTCCAAATCAAAATTTAATAACCATTGATTCCACACAAATTTCACAAAAACACAAACTTATATTAAAACAAACATAACACTTAATACAATACTAGAATTTCTATCCAAACATAAAGGATGAAATTCTCTAAATACAAGAGACATTAATCTCAAATTGATAAGTATACATCTCTAGGATGTAACCATCACATCATCAGGCTTAGTTAATGTTTAAATAAAAAACACTAAACACACCAAACATGAACTCACAAGAACACTAAACATAACACATAAGAATATTAATCAAACAAAAAACTCTTAATTCCATTCTCCATTAGGAGGAATATATCCCGGATCACTATTATTCTCATTTGACCCTTCTGGAATATAAATTTGATAGAACGGGCGATAATTGTTCATTCTTACATCATCTTCTTAAATCCATTTTTTCTTCACAAACATCGCCTTATTTATTTCTTCCACGTACCTTGAATGATTGAATTGCATCTTGAGTTTCCATCCCATGTGTTCTAAATGTAAGTTAGTATCATTGATCTTTGCTTCCATTGAAGTCACTCGGGCTTCAATTTTTACAATCATTTCTGCAATACCCTGAATACTAACAACGAGATATCCATTAAATAACTCTTTAGCACTATCACTAATGAACTTACTTTTGTCAGAATCTTGCTTCTTCTTCATCTCATTCTCCCAGGAAGACATGATGCACTCAAAATTCTCTTCTTAAGACTTCAGAAATGAAAATAGGACTTGGGGCAAGTGTTTCTCTTAAGTCAGGTCCTTTTTTATAGACTTGGGAAATGTTAGAACAGCCCCAAGACATTTAGAAACTCCAAAATAACTCCCAAAACTTCTCGCCCACGATCTAGGCTTTTAGATCCACATTTTTCACGGTTTTTATAACTGCGGCGCCTAAGGGCCAACTAGTCGGCGCTTAGCCGCCAGTGCACAATTTAGCACAGGTCTGCTAAGTGTCCAAATTTTATTCTAACTTCTCTAAATCATCAATTAAGGTCAAATAAACTCTACTTAAGTTTAAAAACTCTAAATTACTATCACTAAAAACATAAAAACAAACCAAACAAAGCAAACAAAACACACTAAACAAACATAAAGCAAAGCACACCGATAAATATAGGTTGCCTCCCATAAAGTGCTTGTTTTAACGTCTTCAGCCTGACATACCTAGAACTTATTCTGAGTGACCCAACATCAAATTCTCATCAGATTTAGATTTATTGACTGAAAAATATGGTTTTAGTCTATGTCCGTTAACTTTAAATATTTTTCCAGTCTTAGGATCTTGAATATCTACAGCTCCATAAGAATAAACTTTTATCACAATAAATGGACCCATCCACCTGGACTTAAGTTTTCCAGAAGATATTCTCAATCTAGCATTATACAACAAAATTTGTTGTCCTAGTACAAGATTTTTGGTAAGAATCTTCCGATCATGCCATAACTTCATCTTTTCCTTATAAATCTTAGCATTTTCATAAGATTCATTCCTTATTTCTTCAAGCTCATTCAATTGCAATAATCTCTTTTCAGCGACATCTTTCAAATTATAATTGAACTCTTTAGTAGTCCAATATGCTTTATGCTCAAGTTCAAAAGGTAAATGACAAGCTTTTCTAAAAATCAACCTATATGGGGACATTCCTATAGGTGTTCTGTAAGCAGTCCTATAGGCCCACAAAGCATAATCCATTTTAGTTAACCAATCCTTTCTATTTGGATTAATAGTTTTTTCCAATATTCTTTTAATTTCACGATTGGATAATTCAACCAAACTACTTGTCTACGGATGATAAGCAGTAGCAATGCGATGATTAATATGATATTTCTTTACTAACTTCCCAATAATCACATATATAAAATGACTTCCCCCATCAGTTATGATTACTCTTGGTATTCCAAATCTGCAAAATATATTCTTTTCTAAAAGCTTTGCAACACTTTGAGCATCACATCAAGGTAAAGCAATAGCTTCAATCCATTTGGAAACATAGTCTACTGCTATCAAAATATAAACATATCTGAAAGATGGTGTAATGGTCCCATAAAATCTAGTCCCCAAACATCAAATATTTCAACTTCCAACATATAATTGAGGGGCATCTCATTTCTTCTAGAAATATTGCCTACACGCTGACATCTTTCACAAATTTTAATATAAACATTCACATCCTTAAAATTGTAGGCCAATAAAATCCTGATTGTAAATTTTATATGCAGTTTTATCACTTCCAAAATATCCCCCATAATCAGAATCATGAAATTTTTGAATAATTTCATTAGTCTCTTCCAAAGGTACACATCTTCGAATTCTAAGATCCTTTCCTTGTTTATATAAAAATGGGTCATCCCAAAAATAAGTCTTAGCATCAGACAGAAATTTCTTCTTTTCATGATATGTCAAACCATAGGGTATAATATTACTAACAATAAATTTTACTAAGTCTGCATACCACAGAACATGCCATTCTTTAGCAATGAACAGTTATTCATCAGGAAAATGTTCATTAATTTCTTTAATATCACAGAGAGATTTTTCAATTTCAAGCCTAAACAAATGATCAGCAATTTGATTATCAGAACCCTTCATATCTACTATCTCAAAATCAAATTCTTGCAAAAGAAGAATCCATCTTATCAGTCTCGGTTTTGCATCATTATTCTTCATTAAGTAGTTAATAGCAGAATGATCAGTATGCACAACACATTTAGTTCCAATTAAATATCATCGAAATTTATCAAAGGCAAATACTATAGCTAATAAATCTTTCTCAGTAGTGGTATAATTAATTTTAGCTTCATTAAGAGTTTTACTAGCATAATAAATTATTTTAAAAATTTTATCATATTTCTAACCCAAAACAACACCAATAGCATAATCACTAGCATCACACATTAATTCATAAAGTTTTTCCCAATTTGGTGAAATTATTATAGGTGGAGTGATTAATTTTTCTTTTAATATTTTAAAGGCTTTAAGGCAGTCATCATCAAAATTAAAAATTGCATCCTTTTCCAGTAAACGGCATAAAGGTTTTGTAATCTTTGAAAAGTCTTTAATGTGACGCCTGTAGAATCCAACATGTCCTAAAAAACTTCTAATTCCCCTTACATTGGTTGGGCAAGGTTAATTAGATATAACTTGAATTTTTGCAGGATCTACCTCCAAACCTTTTTCTGAAATCCGATGTCCTAAAACAATTCCTCCTGCTACCATAAATTGGCATTTTTCCCAATTAAGGACCAAATTAGTTTCTTCACAGCATTTTAGAACTTTAGATAGATGTTCTGAACATGATTCAAACGAAATCCCAAACACTGAAAAGTCATCCATAAAAACTTCAATCCCTTTTTCAATTAAATCATAAAAAATAGCCATCATACATCTCTGAAATGTAGCAGGGGCATTACATAAACCAAAGGGCATTCTTCTAAAAGCAAACGTACCATAAGGACTGGTAAACGTAGTTTTCTCTTAATCCTCAAGAGCAATTTGAATTTGGTGGTAACCAGTATATCCATCCAGAAAACAAAAGTATTTATGCCCAGTCAGTCTATCCAACATTTGATCTAGAAAAGGGAGTGGAAAATGATCTTTCCTTGTGGCAAGGTTTAATTTTCTATAATCAATGCATATTCGCCACCCTGTAACTTGTCTTGTTGGTATCATTTCATTCTTTTCATTAACAGTCATAGTTACTCCTCCTTTCTTAGGAACACAGTGAATAGGACTAACCCATGCACTATCTGAAATAGGGTAGATAATTCCAGCATCCAACCATTTTAAAATTTCTTTCTTATCAACGTCTTTCATAATAGGATTTAATCTCCTTTGGGGATTAGCCCGCGGTTTGCAATTATCTTCCATAAGAATTCTGTGCATACAAATTGAAGGACTGATTCCTTTAATATTAGCAATTGTCCATCCAAAGGCTTTCTTATGATTCTTCAAAATTTCAAGCAAACTCTCTTCTTCTTTTTCAGTTAATTGAGAGGAAATTATAACAGGCAAGATTGAGGATTCACCTAGAAAAACCTACTTCAAATGATCAGGAAGCATTTTTAACTTAAGTTCAGGAGGTTTTTTAATTGATGGTCCATAAGATTTATCTTTTTCAGTTATATCCAACAATTCAAAACTTTCACTAACAAACTTTAAATCTTCCTCTTGAAAATCTTCAAAATCAAATAACTCCTCTTCTTGCTTATATTCAAATTCTTCTCTTTCAACTTTCTCTTCATAAGTTGATTTGAAATGACATTCACTTAAATATTCAATAACATCCATCCTATAACACTCATCTTCTTTTCCTCTAGCAGGATATTTCATCGATTTTGAAATATTAAATGTAACAGTCTGATCATTAACCCTCATCGTCAATTCCCCTTTTGCACATCTATCATGGCTCTGCCTGTAGCTAGAAAAGGTCTCCCCAAAATTATGGGTATCTCTTTATCTTCCTTCATATCTAACACAATGAAATCCACAGGAAAAATAAATTGATCCACTTTTACCAAAACAACTTCTATAACTCCTTTAGGATATGTGATCGAACGATCTACTAATTGCAGAGTTACAGTAGTTGGGGTTATTTCTCCTAGTCCCAGTCTTTTGAATATTGATAGAGGCATAAGGTTAATTCTTGCACCCAAATCACATAAAGCTTTTCCACAGAATCTTTCTCCGATTGCACATGGAATTGTGAAACTACCAGGATCTTTAAGTTTTTCAGGAAGCTTTTTCTGAATTATCGCACTGCACTCCTCACTAAGTGCAACGAGTCTCATTTTCTTCAAACTTCCTCTTTTTATTAAGAATATCCTTCATAAATTTTGCATAGCTTGGCATTTGTTCTAGGGCTTGAGCAAATGGAATATTAATGGTAAGCTTCTTTAATATTTCCAAGAATTTTGAAAATTGCTTATCCAAATTTTGTTGACGAAGTCTCTGAGGAAATGGAGGTGGTGGTTTTTCTAAATCAACTTTAGGTGGAGAAATAGGTCTTTCAAAACCTTTTAGAGCATCCTCTTTAAGTTTTTCAATCTCTTCTTTCTCTACTTCAGTTTCTTTTTGAACTCTACCTTCCAATTCTTTTCCACTTCTTAGTTGAATTGCCTTCACTTGTTCTTTATTCTTTTCTCTTGGATTCACTTCAGTATTACTTGGAAGCATTCCTTGGGATTTATTACTTAAGGCATTTGCAATTTGTCTCAATTGATTTTCAATATTTCTGATGTTTGCTCCTTGAATTAGTAATTGATTTCCCATATGTGATACTACTTCTTCCATAGACAACTTCTTCTCCTTATTTTGTAAAGCATTGTTATAACCCGATGGATAAGTTAATCTATTATTATTATTACCTTGGTTGTTCCAATTCCCCAATGGGTTTACTTGGTGGTTCCCCCATCGTTGATTAACACCACCCTGATTATTGTTATTCCAGTTAAAATTTGGATGATTCTTCCAACCTGGGTTATAATAATTGGAATATGGGTTGTTAGGTTTGATTATAGCATTCACAATTTCTGGTGAAGAATAAGAATCAACCATTTGGCCTAATGAATTTTCTTCAATCATGAAATTTGGATGAGAAAAATTCATCCCAAATTGGTCTATCTTCCTTGATATAGCAGCAACTTGATTTGTTAACATTGTAAAAGCATCATTTTCATAAACACTGGCTACCTTTTTAGGATTTAACCTTTTAGAAGGCCATTGAAAATTATTAGTAGCCATTTCTTCAATTAAAGCATAAGCATCAGAAAATGGTTTAGACATTAATGATTCACCATCAGCAGCATCGATGATTGATCTAAGAGATCCAACTAATCCATTATAAAAAGTTTGAATTATTAACCAATCTGGTATCGCATGATGTGGACATTTCCTGAGGAGATCTTTAAATCTTTCCCGTGCTTGATATATTGATTCCCCTTCAAACTGACAAAAAAATGTTATATCATTTCTCAACTTAGCAGTCTTACATGGTGGAAAATATTTAGCAAGGAACTTTTGTGACAGTTCACCCTAAGTTCTAATTGATCCAGGTGCTAACGAATGTAACCACATTTTAGCTTTATCCCTTAGTGAGAAAGGAAAAGTCTAAGTCTAATAGCATCATCCGAAACACCATCATATTTAAAAGTAGCACGCAACTCTAGAAAATTAGCAAGATGCAAATTAGGATCTTCAGTTGTTGCTCCCCCAAACTGATTATTAGACACCATTTGGATAATAGCAGGTTTAAGCTCAAAAGAATTAGCAGCTACAGCAGGGTTTTGAATACTAGCACGAAGTTCATCTACTGTAGGGTTAACATAATCTCTTAAGGTCTTAATTCTTGATGGATGCCAACATTTTGATCTTGATGATTTGCCATTTCTTGAATATTTTTATCTTTTTCTGTATTTTTAATTTATTTGATTTTTCTGATAGTTCCTTCTAATTCAGAATAGTAAGACACAAGTCCTTTAGAACCTGAACAACACATACAACAATAAAACAAAACAAAACACAACACACTAACAAAAATAAAGAAAAGTAAAAATTTAAAATTTCTTAATTCTCTTTAAAATGCAATTTAAATTAATTTTCCCCGGCAACGGCGCCAAAAACTTGATCCCCTGATATTATACTTACAAATATGATATGAAAATTGGCAATGACACCAAAAACTTAGGCCGCTAGGAATATATGTGCGCCAAAAACTTGGTACCGTCTGGTAAATGCAACGGCGCCAAAAACTTGACTCCACTGGATAAATGTGCTGATGATTTAGATATGAAACTTATGATTTTATAATATGGGATACTACGCAAGTATACGTATCGTTTATCAAGTAATATAGGACTTTCTGATTAAGTCCCGAGATATCGAACCCACAGGGAAAATTTGAAAATCTTTAAAGGAATCAGAAAATTATCTTTTTACTTTTTTTAATTTTTTTTGAAAAAGTATGTCTTGATTTTGAAAATTTTTGAAAGTTAATTTGTCTTTTGAAATTTTCTTAATAAAATGTTAAGCAATGAAATTAAAATTATAATAACTAATAACACTGGATGTAAAATACTATTAACTAGAATATCTTTTTCTTTCATTTATGAAGTAGTAATAATTCTTAAAGTATTGTTGTGGAAGTATTTAAATTTGTTGGACAGATAGAAGCAAATGTGTTCTTTACCCATACTTGGTTCTATAAAGAACATAGGTTAATTTGAAATTTTTATTATTTTGAACATGGTTAGGCAGAGAAGATACCAGTCTCTCACTCTAGAGTTCCCTTGATTCCCACCACCTGGGGGCTAACTTCTCATAATAAAAATTCAAAATTTCAAACCAAATTAGGGGGTTTTAGCCTGTCACTCTAAAATCCTCTAATTTTACTCCCTTTCATAAAAATATCTTCTAATATTACATTCAATTATATGGACTACAATTCTCACCCATATAATTGCATGTGATTCTTTCTAACTTTTATGAGACAATACCGCATTGGATCTTACATAATCTCAAGAAATTCTACAACTTTACAGGTCAAATTAAGAAGTAAAAAAAGTTTTCAGAATCAATCTTCACAACTTCTTCCAACTTTTATACACTTATACTTTCCACAACAATTCTTTATAAATTAATTACTTCTCCATTTAAGAAAGAAAAAGATAAAGTAAACTACTCAGAATGCATTTGGAAATAACAAAAACACATTGATTTGAAATTAAAAACAATAAGAAAAATAACAAACGAAAGAAAGTATTAGTTAAAATATTAAAAGTAAACACTTATCTGAAAATCCTCTCCACAAGACTAAGGAAGTTCCTCTGAAACTTTGACTCTTCGTTAAACTACTTCTCAGAGCAAGTCTCCCAACTCCGTTGACTTAGAATATAGACTTCAGACTTCAATAAAAACTAAACTAAAAGAAAGAAAAGAAGTGGGAAGAAGAATACTTCACTCCGACCCTTTTCTCCTTTCTACTCTCTACTCCTACTCTTAATAAAAACTTTTAAAATGCAGTGGAAGAATAATGGAAGTACCCTTCAAAATGCAGTGGAAGAGCCTCCTAAAGCCTCCCCTAATCTTTCCTAAGACTCTCTTTAAATAGTAAACCAAAAGGTGTCTTGGTATCTCTTCAAAATGTGTCCAGATTCAATGTATCTACCAAGGAACGCACCCCTTCATTAAAACTTGCCGCCCAAAGGAAGTTATGGTAGTTACCACCAAGAGTTGCATCCCATCCCCTTTGAAATAGGCGCTAAATTCATTTGAATTTTGATTTTTAACTGTGGCGGCTAAGCGCCGGCCTAGTGGCGCTCAGCCGCTAGTGCCAAAATTTTGATTTTTCATTATTTTTGCTCCAAATTTGATCCAATTTTGCTCCATTCATCATGACCATCCATTTTCATCATACCTGTAAGAAAAAAATAAAATATCTTCCCTTAAAGTGCAATATCATTAAAAATAGGTATAAAAATGTGCATAAAAATATTATATATTTTAGGTGTACCATCAACCGCCACAATTCAACGTCTTCTTCCCTAATTTACCGAAAAGTTTGACCTAGGGCTTGAGAGATCTTGAATTTGGGGCGATTTCAATGCATTTTGACACTGGATTTGATCATCACTTGGTAAGAGCTTCCCTTCTATGTAAATATTTTTGATTTTAATCATGAATTTCGTCCACATTTAGGAATTCCGAGAAAATTGAAAATGTGGAGAAAAGACTTGGAAGAAATTCATGGAACTTAATTTAGAACTCTTAAAGTTACCTTTGGAAGCCATTATATCATTATTTTGGAGTTGAGTTTAGATTTTTGTAAATTTGATAGATCGAAAAAATGGCTCCACGACAAAAGAGGCGACTTGAGTTTGTTGAGGCTCTATTTATTAATGCAAAAGCCTAACCGAGGTACACTTCAATCTTCCAAGGAAAGAAGTGTATTCAAGATCGAGTTTTTGATAATCCTAAAGGAGCAGTAGAGCGAGTTATCAGAGAAGAAATTGGGAGAACTTTTGCTACACTACAAACAATGCTGCTGTAGAAGTTATAAAAGAGTTCTATTCCAATCTGACTCAGCTTGAAGACGAGCCTGTCAAAGTAAGAGGTTTTTCTGTTGATTTTAATGCTGCCCGCATTAATTCCTTTTACGAACTTCACAATTTTTATTCTAGCGAGTATGAAACATTTGGAACTATGGAAGGTCCGTTAGACGATGTCATTGACTTTCTCACTGATGGGAAAGAGACATGGAAAATTAAACAGCGTGAACGGATAAACTTTCCTCTTTCCATGATGAATGCCACAGCTAAAGCATAACATTATTTCATTTGTTCTACTTTGCTACCTACCTACCATCATAGTGAAGTATCGAGAGATATAGCGGTTCTGAATTTCTATATTCAGAACAATAGAAGTATAAATGTGGATAATATAATTTATAAGAATATTTTGGCCACGGTAAAGAGTGAATTAAGTGGAGGACTAGGACATCCTGGCCTCATTTATGCACTTTGCCAACTATCTGGAGTGGAAGCTAGAGATAATGAAGAATGGGTGTACCCTATGAAACCCATTAGTAAAGCTAATTTGAATACTTACGAATCCCATGAGGAATGGAGATCTGGGAGTAGGAGTAAGGCACCTTCTACCAGTAGAGATATCCACTCTACTAGATATGACCCTCCTGCATCTAGCTCCCATACTTTTTATGATTTTATGAATGTGATGACCCTGTAGCGGAAAAGTTTTGAAAATTTAGATGAAAGACTTGAAAGAATAGATCAAAGGATTGAAGGATTAGAGCGGAGACACAATCATGATAGTGAGTATCTTCAGCGGCATTCTGGTTTTGAGATTGCTTATTATGATGCTCAGGCTATACACTAAAGAGGTGAGTCTGATGTTACTTTTCCTGAATGCCCCCGATATACTCATTATCAACCAGTCTACCTGCTGACCAGAGAGATGAAGACATAGTATGGGATTTTGATGTATGATCTTGAAATTTGTGATGTGATGTATGTGTGTTTTGTTGTAGTATTTTTATTCTATTGTTTGTATTCTATGTATTTTAATTTCTGAGATATGTATTTTGTTTGTAGTTTCTATTTCATTTCTGGATGAATTGTGATGTATATATTGTAATTGTAATTGTGAACTTTAAGTTAAAAATAGTAAACTATGTGTTATTGTGTTGTGAAATGCAAATGTTACTTGGTATTGTACTATGTAGTATAATAGTTGTTGTTAAATGTTTTGTTTTATTTCAAAATTTCATTACCTTAGCAAATTCTCTAATCTGTTATATGTGTAGAAAAGTTCCTAATATTACAGGCTAGTTGAAGTTAAAAATTTTCGAGAAGAACTTGCAAATTTCAGAAAAACAAAAATGCCTAAAGTGCAAAGGTATAATTTATATTTAGAATTTTTCTTTCCACCCGTATTATTTCTATTTATTGAAAACTTTAAGTTTGGGGGGGAGAAAAATATTAACTGTTATGTGTTCTCAATTAAAATATTTTTAAAATTTATAAATATGATTGTTGTGATAAAATTTGATTCAGTTAACTATATTTAGATTTTATTTAAATATTGTAGAAGAATCAAGGAAATATTTTTGGTAATGAAAATTAATTTTGTAAGTTAAGATATTTAGTATAAGAGGATAAGACTATAGTTAACTATTTAAAGTAAAGAAAACTATATTTTGAAATATTAAGAATCTTAGGAATTTAGTTAAGAAAGAAAAGATTGGGGCTCAATGATGTAAAGACTATGAATTACGTATAAGGTAAAGAAATGTTTTAAGTTTCAAATTTAGGAAAAGAAGAGTGAAGTTCAAAATTATTAACAGGCTATCCAGATATAGTAATCCTCACTTGAAAAATAAAAATAAAAAAATAAAGAAAGGATTGAAAAGCAATCCAAAAAGAAAAGAAAAGAAAAGAAAAAAAAAGTAAGTGAGGAGAAGCTTGAGGAGATGCCTTATCAAAAATTGGCTTCACTTGGATTAACCTAAAGGGAAAACTAAATACATTTCTGAACTTATATTTATGAAGTAGTATTTTTACTAGTAGTGTTCTCATGAATTTCCTATCATTTGAATATTCTAAGTGAATTGATATTGCAACATATAGTGATTCTTGAAATGAATAGAAGACTAGAACTCTTAGACTTGATAACTAAATAGCCTTAATTCTATAGAGTTAATCTAATTACTTGAAAATCTTTCTAGGAAATTTTTTTATGATATTTATTTAAATCAAAATTATAGTATTTCTAAATTAATACTTTACCACAATGAATCATAACTTTTATGTAGTACTAAAAATTACTTGAGGACAAGTAATAGTTAAGTTTGGGGGATTTTGACCCACTAAAGATATGTTAAGATTTTCATGCTTATTTTATATGGATTTTGATGATATTACACTTTAAGGAAAGGTATTTTTAATGTTTTGTTGTAGGTATGTAAATTTATGGACATTGGAGTGAAAAGATGCAAAAAGGAGCGAATTTGGAGCAAAAAGGACAAAAATATGAAGATTTGATCTAGGGCGCCGAAGATGAGATCGAAAACGCCGACGGTGGATTTTTCCCAAGAGTTCAGAAATATATTACAAGGAAGGTCGCCGACGGCGAGATCGAGGCCGCCGACAGCGGGCCTTAAGAGAGAGAGTCCAAAGCCAAGTATTCTAGAAGGCCGCCGATGGCGAGATCGAGGCCGCCGATGGTGAGAAAGTCGGTTCTCTCACAAGGTGCATTGAATGTGGACGATTTTTAAAAGGATGCTTGGGTAACTCTTGGAAACTCTTCAATTACTTTAAAAGAAACATATGGAGGCCGAAAAAAGTGTCCACTTGTGTCCATTAATGTCTACCGAGTCATAAAGGGGATCCAAAGTGTATCCATTGTGTATATTAGTTTTAGAGAGTGAGTTTATTTAGTGTTATTTGTGAGGAATTATTCGAGAGATTGTAAGAGTGGAAGGAAAGTTAGAGATTTCTTCCTCCTTGCCGCTTCGAAGGAGAATTCAGTGTGCTGTAAAGAAAGGAAGATATTCAGAGGAACTTCAAGGAGTTTGCTTGGGGAGGAATTCGAGATAAGTTGTATTTACTTATTGTAGTTTGTATTACTTTGCTTTTATATATGAAATCTAAGTTTTGTCGTATCTTCTCCATGAAATATGAGTAGTTTCTTTACCTTTCTCCTTATTTTGAAATTTTTGTGAAATGGTGATTTGAATTAGTTGTGCCAAGAGAATGTTAAAGAAGTTGTGATAATCTTTTCACTTCAAACTTAATTTTCCTTCAATCTGGCCAATTGATTTGTTAAAATATGTTGAGTTTAACAACTAAAGTGAAGATTACATCCAAGATTCAGGGAGGTCAAAGTACTTGAAAGTAGGGTGCAAATAAATAAGGAAATATTATTTATCGGGTGTAGAATTGGAGATTTTAGAGTGACAGACTAAAATCATCAATTCAGTTCTATCGTTTGGGTGCTGAAGTGTAGATGTTAGCCCTCAGGCGAGGGGAACATGGGAGCTACGAAGTGAGAGCCGGTATCCTCCCAGCGTAGCCTCAGATTCAGTAACCAAGCATAGGATTAGTCAATGTTCTTTATGCCTAGACCAAAGGGTAAAGAATAGGTATGCTCCTATTTGGCACAACACAGTTTTAAACGAATTCTAATTATCCATTCACTTATATTTCTTAACAAAGGAGAAGGATGCTTGCTTAAAAATTAAACCTCACTTTATTAGTAGAAGTATTTAATTGTTAGTAGAATTAGTTTGTTAAAATTGCATCTTATTTGTGATTGCTTATTAGTGGCAGATAAGCAATTCAATTTACAAGTTTTGATTCTGAATTGGTTTCTAATCCTAATCCGTAGCCTCTGAAATATCCTTGTGGGATCGATATCCAGGACTCCACTAGAGCCCTGTATTACTTGAGCGATATGTAAACTTGCATTGATAAATGTAACTCTGTAATTATTGAATATATTATACACTTGTTACAATATTAAGATTAAGCTAAGTATGCGGAGGCCAGTTCAATGGGTCATCCCAAAAATAAGTCTTAGCTTCAAATAAAAATTTCTTCCTCTCATGGTATGTCAACCATAGGGTATAATATCACTGACAATAAAGTTTACAATGTCGGCATACCACAAAACATGCCACTCATTAACAGTGAACAATTTTTCATTTAGAAAATTTTCATTGATTTCTTCAGCATCACAGAGAGAGTTTTCAATTTCAAGCCTCGACAAATGATTAACAATTTGATTACCAACACCCTTCCTATCTACTATCTCAAAATCAAATTCTTGCAAAAGAAGAATCCATCTAATTAATCTCAGTTTTGCATCCTTCTTCTTCATTAAATACTTAATAGCAGAATAATCAGTATACACAACACATTTAGTTCCAAGTAAATATGATAGAAATTTATCAAAGTCAAATACTATAGCTAATAACTCTTTCTCAGTAGTGGTATGGTTAATTTGAGCATCATTAAGAGTTTTACTAGCATAGTAAATAACTTTGAAAATTTTATCATATTTCTAACCCAAAACAACTCCAATAGCATAATTACTAGCAACACACATTAATTCAAAAGTTTTTTCCCAATTTAGTGAAAAAATAACAGGTGCAGTGATTAATTTTTCTTTTAATGTTTCAAAAGCTTTTAGGCAATCATAATCAAAATAAAAAATTACATCCTTTTCCAATAAACAACATAAAGGTTTTGAAATTTGTGAAAAGTCTTTAATATAACGCCTGTAGAATTCAGCATGTCCCAAAAAACTTCTAATTGCCCTTACATTGATAGAACAAGGTAAATTAGAGATAACTTAAATTTTTGCAGGATCTACCTCCATACCATTTTCTGATATACGATGTCCCAAAACAACTCCTGCTACCATAAATGGGCATTTTTCCTAATTAAGGATCAAATTAGTTTCTTCACAGAGTTTTAGAACTTTAGGTAGATGTTCTAAACATGTTTTAAATGAAATTCTAAACACTGAAAAGTCATCCATAAAAATTTCAATCCCTTTTTCAATTAAATCAGAAAAAATTGCCATCATATATCTTTGAAATGTAGCAGGGGCATTACATAAACCAAAGGGCATTCTTCTAAAGGCAAATGTACCATAAGGACATGTGAATGTTATTTTCTCTTGATCCTAATGAGCAATTTGAATTTGGTGGTAACCAGTATATCCATCTAGAAAATAAAAGTATTTATGCCCAACCAGTTTATCCAGCATCTGATCCAAAAAGGGAAGTGGAAAATGATCTTTCCTTGTAGCAAGGTTTAATTTTCTATAATCAATGCATATTCTCCACCCTGTAACTTGTCTTGTTGGTATAATCTCATTCTTTTCATTAACAGTCACAGTTACTCCTCCTTTCTTAGGAACACAGCGAATAGGACTAACCCATGCATAATCTGAAATAGGGTAGATAATTCCGACATCCAACCACTTTAAAATTTCTTTCTTAACAACTTCTTTCATGATAAGATTTAATCTCCTTTGAGGATTAGCCCGGGGTTTGTAGTTATCTTCCATAAGGATTCTATGCATACAAATTGAAGAACCGATTCCTTTAATATCAGCTATTGTCCATCCAAAGGCTTTTTTGTATTTCTTCATAATTTTAAGCAAACTCTCTTCTTCTTTTTCAGTCAATTAAGAGAAAATTATAACTGACAAAGTTGAGGAATCACCTAAAAAGACATACTTTAAATGAGTAGGAAGTAACTTTAAATCAAGTTCATGACGTTTTTCAATTGATGGACCAAAAGATTCATCTTTTTCAATCATATCCAAAAATTCAAAATTTTCATGAACATAATTTAAATCTTCCTCAAGAAAATCGTCAGAAGGTTGTAATTCCTCTCTTTGCTCGTGTTCCAATTCTTCACTTTCAAACTTCTCTTCCAATGTTAATTTGAAATGACATTCACTTAAATGTTTAATCACATCCATCTTATAATATTCATCATCTTTACCTCTTGCAAGATATTTCATTGACTTTGGAATATTGAATGTTACAGTTTGATCATTAACTCTCATTGTTAATTCCCCTTTTAGCACATCAATCATAACTCTACCTGTGGCTAGAAAAGGTCTCCCTAAAATTATAGGTATCTCTTTATCTTCCTCCATATTTAGCACAATGAAATCAACAGGAAAGATAAATTGATCCACTGTAACCAAAGCATCTTCTATAACTCCTTTAAGATATGTGATCGAACGATCAGCTAATTGCAGAGTTACAGTAGTAGGGTTTATCTCATAATCCCAGTCTCTTCAAAATTGATAATGGCATAAGGTTAATGCTTGTACCCAAATCACATAAAGCTTTTCCATAAAATCTGTCTCCAATTGTACATTGAATTGTGAAACTACCAGGATCTTTAAGTTTTTCAGGAAGGTTCTTCTGAATTATTGCACTACACTCCTCACTAAGTGCAACAGTTTCATCTTCAAACTTTCTTTTTTCTATTGAGAATATCATTCATAAATTTCACATAGCTTGCAATCTGTTCTAAGGCTTCAACAAATAGAATATTGATTGTAAGCTTCTTAAAAATCTCCAAGAACTTTAAAAATTGCTTATCCAACTTTTGTTGTCGAAGTCCCTGAGGAAATGGAGGTGGTGGCTTTTCTAAATCAACCTTAGGTGGAGAAATAGGTCTTTCCAAACCTTTTGGAGCTTCCTCTTTAGGTTATTCCATCTCCTTTTTCTCTACTTCAGTCTCTTTTTGAATTCCACTTTCCAATTCTCTTCCACTTCATAGTTGAATTGCCTTTACTTGCTCATTATTCTTGTCTCTTGGATTTACTTCAGTATTACTTGGAAGCGTACCTTGGGATCTATAACTTAAGGAATTGGCAATTTGTCCCAATTGATTCTCAATATTTCTGATGGTTGCTCCTTGAATTTGCAATTGATTCCCCATTTGTAATACCGCTTCTTCAATAGACAACTTCTTCTCCTTAAATTGTGAAGCATTGTTAAAAACTGGAGGATATGTTGGTCTATAATTATTATACTCTTGGTTGTTCTAGTTCCTCAATGGGTTTACTTGGTTGTTCCCCCACTGTTGATTACTACCACTCTGATTATTGGTATTCCAGTTAAAATTTGGATGGTTTTTCCAACCTGGGTTATAATAGTTGGAATATGGGTTATTGGGCTTTCTTATAGCATTCAAAGTTTCTGGTGAAGAGTTAGATTCAACCATTTGGCCTAACGAATTTTCTTCAATCATGGAAATTGGTTGACAAAAATTCATTCCAAATTGGTCTATCTTCCTTGAAATTGCAGCAACCTGATTTGCTAACATTGCAAAAGCATCATTATCATGAATGCTGGCTCCCTTTTTAGGATTTAACCTTTCAGAAGGCAATTGAGAAGTATTAGTAGCCATTTCTTCAATTAAAGCATAAGCATCAGCAAACTATTTAGACATCAATGAACCACCAGCAGTGGCATCAATAATAGATCTAAGAGATCCAGCTAATCCATTGTAAAAAGTTTGAATTATTAACCACTCTGTTATCGAATGATGTGGACATTTTCTTAGGAGAACTTTAAATCGTTTCAATGCTACATAAATGGATTCACCTTCAAATTGACAAAAATATGTGATATCATTTCTAAGCTTCGCAGCCTTCGATGGTGGAAAATATTTAGCAAGAAATTTTTGTGCTAAATCACCCCAAGTTCTGATAGATCTAGGTGCTAATGAATTCAACCATATCTTAGCCTTATCCCTTAGTGAGAAAGGAAAAAGTCTAAGTCTAATAACATCATCAGAAACACCATCGTATTTGAAAGTAGCACATAACTCTAGAAAATTGGCAAGGTGTAAATTAGGATCTTCAGTTGGTGCTGCCCCAAACTGATTATTAGATACCATCTTGATAATAGCAGGTTTAAGCTCAAATGAATTAGCCACTACAGCAGGATGTTGAATACTACCATGAAGTTCATCTACTGTAGGGTTAGCATAATCCCTTAAAGGTCTGAATTTTGGATGGATGTTAATATTTAGATTTCTTGATTTACCACTTCTTGAATATTTTTATCTTTTTCTATATTTTTAATTTTTTTAATTTTTCTGATAGTTCTCTCTAATTCAGAATCATAAGGCACAAGTCCATCAGAACTTGAACTACACATACACTATAATAAAATAAAATAAAACACACTAACAAAAGTAAAGAAAAGTAAAAATTTAATTTTTCTTAATCTTCTTTATATGAAAATTTTTTAACTAATTTCTCTGGCAACAGTGCCAAAAACTTGATCCCTTCCGATATTTATGCTTACATTAAAGATATGAAATTTATAATTTATAATATGGGATACTACGCAAGTATACGTATCGTTTATCAAGTAATATATGACTTTCTGATTAAGCCCCAAGATATCGAACCTACAAGGAAATGTCTAAAACTATAAAGAAATAAGAAAAATAACTTTTTACTTTTTAATTTGGTTTTGAAAGTATGTTTTAAAATATATAATTTTAAAATAGTTTTTGTTGTATTTTAATTAAAAGTAAAGCAAACAACTAACTTTAACAAGATAACTAAATGATATAAAAGCAATAAGAATAAAATATCTTTTTCCTTATTTTTAATGAATTGGTAATAATTACGGAATTTCATTGTGGAAGTATCTAAATGTGTTGTGCCAAATAGAAGCAAATATATTCTTTACCCTTACTTGGTTCTATAAAGAACATTGGTTAATTTGAAGTTTTAAAATTTTGTAGATGGGTTAAGCAGGGAAGATACCAGCTCTCACTCTAGAGTTCCCTCTATTCCCTCCACCTAGGTGCTAACATCTCATAACAAAATTTAACATCAAACCAAATTAGGGGGCTTTAACCTGTCACTCTAAAGTCCTTTAATTTTACTCCCCATTAAAAATATCTTTCTTTTTATTTGCATTCAATTATATGGACTAAAATTCGCATCCATATAATTGCATGTGATTCATTCCAATTTTTGATTGAGACAATACCGCATTGGTTCTTACATAATCTCACAACAAATTTTAACATCTTAATTGGCCAAATCAAGAGGTTAATGAAGTGCAAGGAAGTGAATCATCACAACTTCTTCCATCGTTTAAATCATATACTTCAGACAACTTCCTTCCATAATTTAATAACTTCTTCATTTAAAAGGAAAATGATAAAGAAAACTACTCAGAATCCATGGAAAAAACACAACCACAACTTGATTTGAAAGTAAAAACCATAGTGAAAACACAACAAGTCTTACTTTAATACAAAATGTAACATAAAGATAAACACTTATCCGAAAATCCTCTCCACAAGACCCTTGAAGTTCCTTTGAAACTTTGCTTTCCCCATACAAGACACAATAGAGGTTGGCACCTGATGCACCAAAAATATATACTATTTTTGCTATATAATTTTACCCATTTTTGGTGATATTGCACTTTAAAGAAATGTATTTTTCATGATTTATTGCAGGTATGATGATTTTAGGTGATTGGAACAAAAAGAAGCTAAAAGGAACAAATTTGGAGCAAAAATGAGCAAAATGTAGGAAAATAGCTTCTGGAGCCGCCAGCGCTAGAATGGGCGCCGCCTACGCCCACTTCTAGAGACTTCATAATTTAATGGACGATAGAGCACCACCAGTTGGTGCAATTCAAATTGAAGATTTTTTGGTGACTTTTTGAAGGGATGCTTAAGAAAACTCTTGGGAATTTGTTTCTAACCTATATGTAACTATTTTGGATGAATTTAGGGAGGGGAGAAGAGTGTAGAAGTAGAGAGAGTGTGAGTTTATAGTTAGGGATTGGAAGAAGAGTGTAGAAGTGGAGATCTGAGAGGGATTCTACTCTAAGGAGTGAAGGACAAGGAGTAAAGTGAGAGATTGCTTCTTCCTTTCCATTCTAAAGAGAGAATTGAGTGTTGCAAAGAAGAGAGAAAAGGATTCAAAGGAACTTCAAGGGATTTTCTTGGGGAAGAGAAAGAGATAAGTTGTATTTTTTATTGTGGTTTGTATGACTTTTCTTTTATATATAAAATCCTTGTTTTATTGTATCTTCTCTATGAATTCTGAGTCGTCTCCTTTTTCTTTCTTCTTACATAGAAATGTGATGATGTGATGACGTGGATTTGATGTGCCTTTAAAGTATTAAAGAAATTGTGATGGATTTTCATTTCAAACTTAATTTACTTTTCGATCTGGCCAATTGGATTGTTAAAATCTGTTGTGGAATATTAACTCCGAAAGGATTGAGTGTCCTACAACAATAATGAAGAATCCATTCAATGTCCATGAATGAATTACGTAGTTCATGGGAATTGAGTGCAAATAAATAGGTAAGTGTGTTTTGATGGGCTTCAAATTGAAGGTTTCAGGGTGACAGACTTAGATCCCCAATTTGGTCCTAAGATTGATAACTAAAGTCTAAGGTTAGCATTCAAGTGAAGGGTGAGTGGGAGCTCTGTAGTGATAGCCGGTATCCTCCTAGCCTAGCCTTAGATTTTGTGACTGAACTTAAGATATGTCAATGTTCTTTACATGCTTGGAAGAGGGGGTACTCTTTTGAGGGTAAAAAAATATTTATGCTCCTATTTGGCACAATACCATAAATAATCATTCTATATCATTAACACGTCATGTACTCATTGCAAGAGGAAAGACACTTTTCATAAATATCAAACCTTTCAAATACAAAGCTTAATGTGTGTGTGTTAATTAACTCTGTTTAAAAAAATTAGAAGTAATTGTGGTTTGCTTAGCTGTTACTGTTTTCTGCATATTGTTAGTAGAAGTAAACTTAAACTTTAATTGCGATTTGAGTATTGGATTTTAGTATTATGTTATCTAACGTGCCTTCCCTGTGGGATCGATAACCAGGACTCCATTAGAGCCCTGTATTACTTGATATGATACGTATACTTGCGTTGAAGTTTGGACTTTACAAAATCATATTAATATATAAATTTGGGTTCATAAGTTCTTGCATATAAAAAAGTATGCATCATGTTTTTGGCACCATTGCCGGGGAAGGTATAAACGGTATCTATCGATAATATAGCAACTGAAAACCTTTACTTTGTAGCATGTAATTGTGTGCTTGTTTACTTTTTAGAGTGTTTGTGTGATTTTATATGCGTATTAGTGGATCTATAGGTTTAGTACCTTACGATTCAATGTTAGAGCGTACTGTGAGAAAAATTAGAAAACAACAAAAACAAATTGAGAATCCTTGCAAAAAGGCGAATAACCAAGATAATCAAAGAAATTATATTGGAAATTTACCAAGGCCTTTAAGAGATTATGCTAACCCAACAGCAGATGAAATTCATGTGACTAATCAAAATCCTGATGTTGCTGCTAATTCATTTGAGCTTAAACCTGCTATTATCCAAATGGTACAAAATAATCAATTTGGAGGAACACCTAATGAGGATCTAAATTTACATCTCGCTAGTTTTCTAGAACTGTGTGCTACTTTTAAATATGACGGAGTGTCGAGTGATGCTGTCAGACTTAAACTTTTTCCCTTTTCATGAAGGGATAAAGCTAAGGCGTGGTTAAATTTGTTAGCACCTGAATCTATTAGAACTTGGGGAGAACTTTCTCAAAAGTTTCTATCAAAATATTTCCCTCCATCAAAGACTGCTAAGCTAAGAAATGATATCACATCTTTTGGTCAGTTTGAAGGGGAATCAATATATGAAGCTTGGGAAAGATTTAAAGACCTTCTTAGGAAGTGCCTACATCATGCTTTACCAGACTGGTTAATAATTCAAACATTTTACAATGGATTAGTGGGATCATTGCGATCTATTATAGATGCTGCTGCTCGTGGATCGTTAATGTCAAAACCATTTGATGAAGCATACTCATTAATAGAAGAAATGATTACTAATAATTTTCAATGGCCCTCCGAACGGGTAAATCCTAAGAGAGTAGCAAGTGTTCATGATTCAGATATGATGACTATGATAGTTTCTCAAATTGTAGCTCTTTCTAAGAAAATAAATCAGTATGGAATGAATTATTCTCAACCACCCCAAGTGTTAGAGGAAAATTCATTTGGACAGATAACAAAATCTCAAACACCTTTTGAGACTTTGAATGTCATTAATAGACCTAATAATCCTTATTCAAATTATTATAATCCTGGTTGGAAGAATCACCCAAATTTCAACTGGAATAATAGCAATGCCAATGTTAACCCACAATTTATAATTCTGTAAATCCAGTTGGAAATTCGAACAATCAAGGAAATACCAATTTTAGACATTCTTGTCCTCCTGGATTCAATAATAACCCGCAATTTAAGGATAAGAAGTTGCCTACTGAAGAAATGATTCTGAATATGGGAAATCAATTACAAGCTCAAGGTGTTGCGATGAAAAATATTGAAAATCAATTGGGACATATTTTCACTGCACTTAATAATAGACCTTCTGGAACGCTTCCAAGTAATGTTGAGATCAATCCAAAAGATCAAAACAATGAACAACTTAAGACTATTCAATTAAGGAGTGGAAAGGAATTGGAGACAAGAGTATAAAAAGAAGTTGAAATAAAGAAAGAGAAGGTGGATATTGAAAAAGGTTCAAACAAGATTTATCCAGACATGGAATATCCTCTTGAACCAATGAAGATTACTGTTGAAAAACCACCACCTCCATTTCCTCAAGGATTGAAGCAACAAAACAGGGATAACATATTTGGAAAATTTTTGGAGATTCTTAAGAAATTAATGATAAATATTCCTTTTGTTGAAGCATTAGAATAGATGTCTAGCTATGCCAAGTTTATGAAGGATATTCTCAAAAAGAAAAGAAAGTTCGTAGATCATGAAACTGTTGCACTTAGCGGAGACTGTAGGGCAATTATTCTGAAGAAACTTCTGGAAAAACTTAAAGATCCTGGTAGTTTCACTATCCCATGTGCTATAGGTGAAAAATTTTTCGGAAGAGACTTATGTGATCTGGGAGCTAGTATTAATCTTATGCCTTTATCAACTTTCAAAAGGTTAGGAATAGGAGAAATTTCTCCTACATCTGTGACTCTTCAGTTGGCCGATCGTTCCATTACTTACCCTAAAGGAGTGGTGGAAGATGTGTTAGTGAAAGTGGATAAATTTATCTTTCCTATGGATTTTATTGTACTTGATATGGAGGAAGATAAAGAAATTCCAATCATTTTAGAAGACCATTCCTAGCTACTGGGAGAGCAGTGATTGATGTTCAAAAAGGAGAATTATATGAGGGTTAATGATCAAGAGGTGACCTTTAATATTTTGAAAATATATTTGAAAAAGAAGTGGAATATGAAAATATGTTTGAAGAAGGAATTGAAAATGAAGAAAATTCAGATAGTATGAAGAATGAAGATTTGGAGTATGTTCAGGAGAGATTTGAAGTATTAGACAATATAGAAGGTGGAGATAAAAGCTCAGTTCCATCTATAATAAAACCTCCTGAATTTGAGATGAAAATTCTCCCTAACCATTTGAAGTATATGTTTTTAGGAGAATCATCTACTCTACCAGTTATTGTATCTTCGAATTTAAATGAATATCAAGGACAAAAATTGTTGGGAATTTTAAAAAGATACAAAAAGACTTTTGGATGGACTTTAGCGGATATTAAAGGAATCAGTCCTTTGATTTGTATGCACAGGATTTTATTAGATGAAGAACATAAAGCGAGAGTTGATCCACAGAAGAGATTGAATCCAATAATGAAAGAAGTAGTTAAGAAGGAGATTTTAAAATGGCTGGATGCTGGAATTATTTATTCTATTTCGGATAGTGCTTGGGTGAGTCCAATACATTGTGTACCGAAAAAGGGAGGAGTGACTGTTGAAGTGAATGAGTGATATGAAATTATACCTACAAGACAAATTAATGGATGGTGAATTTGTATTGACTATAGGAAATTAAATGCCGCCAACCGAAAAGATCACTTTCCTCTTCCAGTTCTCAATCAAATGCTGGATAGACTTGCTGGACACAAGTACTACTATTTTCTGGATGGATACACTGGTTATCATCAAATACCTACTGCTCCTGAGGATCAAGAAAAGACAACATTTACAAGCTCTTACGAAACCTTCGCATTTCGAAGAATGTTTTTTGGACTATGTAATGCACCTGCAACGTTTCAGAGATGTATGATGTCTATTTTCAGTAGTATGATAGATAATGAAATAGAAGTTTTAATGGATGATTTCTCTATATTCGGGACTTCATTTGAAATATGTTTGGAAAACTTAGCAAAAGTTTTGGAGCTTTGCGAGAAAATAAATTTAGTTCTGAATTGAGAGAAATGTCAATTTATGGTTGCAGGAGACATTGTTCTTGGGCATAAAATTTCTGAATTTAGTATGGAGGTCGACCCTACTAAAATTTTAGTGATTGAGAGATTGCCACCACCCACTACCGTGAGAGAGGTGAGGAGTTTCTTAGGACACGTTAAATTTTACAAGCGATATATTAAAGATTTTTCTAAAATTACCAAACATTTGTGCTGACTTTTAGAAAATGATAGAAAATTTGTTTTTAATGATGAATGTTTATGTGCTTTTGAATTATTGAAAGAGAAATTAATCACTGTGTCTATAATTATTTCACCTGATTGGGAGAAACCATTTGAACTTAGGTTTGATGCTAGTAATTATGCGATCGGAGTAGCGTTGGGGCAGAGGTATGATAAAGTTTTCAAAGTCATTTACTATGCTAATAAAACTCTAAATGAAGCTCAAATTAACTATACCACTACTGAAAGAGAGTTATTAGTTATAGTATTTGCTTTTGAAAAGTATAAACCTTATTTAATTAGAGCTAAAATTATTGTGCATACAGACCATTCAGCTATCAAATATTTAATGCAAAATAAGGCTGCCAAACCTAGACTGATTAGATGGATACTTCTTCTACAAGAATTTGATTTTATGATAGTTGATCGGAAGGGATCTAATAACCAAATAGCTGATCATTTGTCGAGATTAGAGTATGATAAATTATCTAAATTTGAAAAGAAAGTTACAGAAACTTTCCCTGATGAACAACTTTATATTATTATGGGAAGAAATTTACCTTGGTATGGTGATATTGTGAATTATATTGTGAGTGATATTGTACCACCTGATTTAACAAGGCAACACCAAAAGAAGTTTAAATATGATGCAAGATTTTATTTTTGGGATGAGCCCTACCTATATAAACAGTGTAAGGATTTGATTATTAGGAGATGTGTGCCACAGGAAGAAACTAATTTAATTATTCAACGATGTCATGATTTTGAATTTGGAGGTCATTTCGGTGTTGATAAAACTGCTTTTATGATTTTACAATCCGGATTTTATTGGCCTACTCTTTTTAAGGATGTATACAAATATATTAAATCATGTGATCGATGTCAGAGAGTAGATAATATCTCTAGAAGAAATGAAATGCCTCTAAACTATAATTTGGAAGTTGAAATTTTTTATGTATGGGGATTATATTTTATGGGACCATTTACTCCTTCATTTGGGAATTTATATATACTGGTCGGAGTTGATTATGTCTCAAAATGGATTGAAGCTATTACTTTACCTAGATGTGATGCTCGGAGTGTTTCAAAATTTTTAAAGAAAAATATATTTGTGAGATATGGAATGCCTAGAGTGATTATAACTGATGGTGTATCCCATTTCAGGAATAATTAAATTAAGAGATAGATTGAGAAATATAATATTATTCATAGAATCTCTACTACTTATCATCCCCAGATTAGTGGTTTAGCAGAAGCGTCTAATCGTGAATTAAAAGAGTTTTGGAGAAAACTGTGGATAATCACAAATTAGATTGGTCTGCTCAATTAGATACTGCATTATGGGCTTATAGGACTGCTTTTAAGACCCCTATTGGAATGTTTCCTTATAGACTAGTGTTTGGTAAGACTTGTCATTTACCGGTTGAATTGGAGCAAAAAGCATATTGGGCGATAAAAGAGTTGAATTTTAATTTGAAAAATGCTGGAGAGAAGAGATTTATGCAATTGAATGAATTGGAAGAAATTATAAATGCATCTTATCACAGTGACAATATCTATAAAGAGAGAATGAAATTGTGGCATGATCGGAAGATACTGAAAAAGAAATTTAAACATGGACAGAGAGTTTTGTTATACAACACAAGGCTGAAATTATTTCCAGGAAAGCTCAAGTCTAGATAGTTGAGACCTTTTATAGTTGTAAAAGTTCATTCTTTTGGAGCTGTTGATATTGAGGATCCTGATACTGGAAAGATTTTCAAGGTTAATGGGCATCGATTAAAGCCTTACTTTGGCGGGTTTCAACCTGACTTCAAAGAGGTTTTCATGTTGAATCATCTCGATTAACTGAATGGTTTGTCGGGCTGACGACATTAAACCAAGCGCTTTATGGGAGGCAACCCATACGTATCTTTGTGTTGTGCTTGCTTGTTTGTTGTATTTGTGCTTTTAGATAGTTATTTTGGAATCCTAATCGCTCCTATATACTTTTAAAAATTGATAAATATTGAATCAAATTGAGATTTTGGAATATTTCGGGCTAAACGAAGTTCGGTGAAATTTTTTACCACTGGCGCCGCCGGCGCCAGAATGGGCACCGCCAGCACCCAAGTATAGATTGTATGCTGAACTTCAAGATTTGAGCGCCGTCGGTGCTCAAATCCTGGTGACGGTTGTTGAAGTTTAAAAATTCAATTTTTGGAGGTTTTGAGCAGGATCTTCTTCTTTATAACCCCCAAAACTCCATTTTAAACCTCTAACCACCAGAAAAACGAAAACTTCCTTTCACAATTCACATCCCATGGATTCATACTCCATAGAACCCCCTAGATCTCGCATTTTCAACCGACGGAAGTTTATCAGTTGTGAGGTGCAGCAATTATTCACCAAGGTGATGATGAAGAGGAGGATTATCAAGGAGGGAGGCTTTATTAATCGAGGTTTGGATAATCCTACTGCAAGAGTTAAAGAGATAATAAAGCAGAGGCGTTGGGAAGTGCTATGTTACACTACCGCTGCCGTAGTCATTCCAGTTGTGAAGGAAGTCTTTGCAAAGCTTCACGGGACTAATCAAGGATTCGTCTATGTGCGAGGTTGGTTTGTGCAATTCACTCTTGCAAAGATTATGATCTCTTTATGATTGAGAATGTACCTATCTGCCACTATTGCAATTTTAATGCGATGTGCGATGATATGAATGAAGTTTATTATTATTAGACGGATGAAAATGAAGATTGGGAACTAAGAGACAATGGATATATTAGTTTCCCTTCTTCATCTTTAAATCATGTGTCAAAGCAGTGGCATTATTTTATTTCAGAGTTATTTCCAACTTTGAAGATAAGTAAAGTAACTAAGGAAAGTGTTATTTTAAATTTCTGCATTCAAACTGGAAGGCCAATTAATATTGGAACTATAATTGTGAAATCTGTTTTAGGATTGATAGTTCATGGATCTAAATATGGGCTTGGACACCCGTCCACCATATTTCTGTTGTGTAGTCAATCACAAGTTCCGTATGAGAGTTGGGAAAAGGTTCTTCTTCCCTGGAGGCCTATTGATCCAACTAATCTTTATGATTACCAAACAATTGGAGATGAAGGTGATATAGATCTGCTTGTTGATCAACCAACTCAGACTTCATAACCCATTCAGCCTTACTTTCTTGAAAGTTCCAGAGTGATACTGAAGAAAGTCAAGCAGTTGGAAAAAGAGGTACAGAATGTTTTGAATTCCATTAATAATATTTCTAATTTATTTGATCACATAGATTGGAGGATTAAGGAATAATTTGATCACACTGGTCGGATTGAAATGGGCCTGATAAATCTGTTGAAGAAGAATGCTATTATTGCTGAGGATTCATCTGATGAATTCCCATTTCATCCCTTCTACAATTTGTTCGTGCATCGTTAATCTATTAGAGATATCAGAGGAGAAGATAGTTCTGAGACCGACGAGGAGTGAGTACTAGATTCTACTTGTGTTTGATGTGTGTTTGCTTTGCTTTGCTTTGCTTGGTGTGTTTAGTATTTGCTTTACTTTGCTTTGTAGTTTGCATTTGGATTTACTATGCTTAATTTTGATGTGTGTGCTTAGATTATAGTGTTTTCTTATTGTAGTGTACTTGCAACACTAAAAATCTAAGGGTTGTTGATTTGATTTAATAAACATATTAGTGTTTATGTTGTAATGTGGATTTTATATATAGAAGTAATGTTTTGTGTTGTTCGTGTAATTTTTGTAGTAGTTATTGCTTGTGTGATGAAATAGATGCTTAATGAGGAGTTAAATGAGATTATGGAGGACGAAACGATTGAAATTACAAAAAAATTTTCGGACTCAGAAAAAAATTTGCACTAGCGCCACCGGCGCCAGAATGGCATCACCAGTGCCCAAATACAAAGACTTTGGTTAATTTGAATATATTGAGCGCCGCCGGCGCCAGAATACAGGAAAAGGCCAAAAACCTCTTAAATCGTGATTTTGACTCTGGGACCCGTTATTTTCTCCACTGCCATCGTCTTCTTCCTTCTTTTTCGCTATTTTGGCACCCTACGGCTTGCTAGATCTAGGATTTGATTTGATTTCAAGGATTTTCAAGGCTGAATCTGCACTTCTCTTGGTAAGTGCTTCACTTTGAGTTAAAAATTTTTTGTTTTCACCATAGGAATCTCTCACTTTGCTTAGATTTGGAATTTAGGGATTTTTTAAAAAAATTTGAATTTCCTATGATGAAAATTGCTCTTACTTGTTTGGAATAGTGTTTGGAGTTTGCTACATTGTGGATTTGGAATTTATTAGAATTTTCTTGCAATTTTTAGAAATTCACATGGCTCCAAGAATGAGTAAGGGGAAGAGAAAGTTTGATTTTGATGGAGTAATATTTATCAATATCAAGGCACAATTTCATTTTAATTCTCATCTTTACAATAAGAAGTGTGTTCATGATCGAGCTTTTAACAATCCTGACGGATCTGTTGAACAGTTAACTGTCGAGCGGAAATGGGAAAGATTTTGTTATTTTACTGCAAATGTTGTTTTGGGTGTTGTAAGAGAATTCTATGGAAATTTGCCCTGGACTGAGACAGAATATGTGTTAGTTCGAGGAAAAATGGTTGAATTCACCCCTCAGCGTATCAATGCGTTTTATCAGACTTGGGAACCTTTCGTATGTGAATATGAAAATTTTGATACCTGAGAGGTGAATTTGAGGGAAGTGAGTGCTTTTTTGACAGACGAAAAAGGGGAATGGAAAGTCAGTAAAAAACAGATGATTAACTTCCCTGCTTCCAAGTAAATGTTGCATCTAAAGTCGGCATTATTTCATCTCTGCAAGGCTCTTACCTTCGTATCACCATAGTGAAGTTACAAGGGATAGAGCAATTTTTAATTATTGTATTCAGACTATGAAGAATATTGATATTGGAGCTATTGACTTCAAGAACATTCAGTCTATTGCTAGAGGAGAGACCAGAGGAGGATTAGGACATCCTGCCCTGATTCATGCACTGTGTGTACAGTCTGGAGTAGAATTCAACGAGCTTCGAAGAGGTAGCTATACCACTGAGACCGATTACCAAGACTATCATTCGTACTTATGAGTCTCATGTGGGAGCACGAGATGAGAGTAGGAGTACTGATATTCCTACTACGAGCTATGACATTCCATCTACGTCTGAGCCCCCTACATTATCAGATATTATGGAGCAGTTGAGATTACAGAGTGATAGTATGGATAGACTCCATGTTAGGATGGATTTATTTGAGGCTAGAAGTGATGTGAATGAGGATTATATGAGAAGAAGAGTTGAGTATGATATTTCCTATCATGACGCCTAGGTCAGATTCATGAGTGGGGAGACTGGAGTGGTATTCCCTACTTGCCCCAGCTATACACCATATAGACCTGGTCCTACTAACCCTATTGATGAAGAGTGGTAGTTTGTTTGTTACTGTTTCTGTTTTTGTTTTTATGTTATGTGTTGTACTTCTTGTGATGTATTAATTATTTACTTTCTATGTGATGTGTAAGCCTGTTGATGTACTGTAGTAGTGTTGTAATGAAAAATTGAAATTGTTAAATGAAATATGTAGTGCTATGATAGTTTGTTTAGTAGTTGTGGTGTTTTGTTGGATGTTTAGATGTTTAAAGTTGATATCTCTTTACCCTGCAAATGTTTAAAAATTTTATATATATCACTGTTACTAACTGTTTCATACCTGCTAGTTGTAAATTTTGACTAATACCAGATAGCTTTTGAAGATTTCAAGGTCCCGACACAAAAGGTTAGTTTCTTTTACTCTCTACTATTTCAAATTTATTGAAAAATTTAAGTTTGGGGGAGGGTAGAAAAAAATATTAACTCTTATTTTTTCTCAATTATTATATTTTCCAAAATTATTGACATAACTTCTGGCAGTTGAACTTCACTTTAGATAACTAAAACTTTTTATTTTAGTTGAATATTATGGAAGGATTGGATGAAAGTTTTTAGTAATAAAGGTTAATTTTATAGGGGTAAGATATTTGGTATGAAAGGATTTGATTATAGTTAACTATTTAAAGTAAGGAAAACTGTATTTTTGAAATGTTAAGAGACTTAAAGTATTATGTGTTAAGAAGAGATTGTAACTTTATGATGAATAATAAAGCTCATACCTAATTATAAAGTAAGGAGGTATTTCAAGTTTGAACTTTAGAAAGAGGAGAGTGAAGTTCAAAATCATTAAAGGCTATCTAGATATAGTAATCCTCATGAAAGAAAAGTAAAAGGAAAGAAAAGAAAAGATGGATTGAAAATCAATCCCAAAAGAAAAGAAAAGAAAAAAAGAAAAAGAAAAAAAAAATATTTATGAGGAGAAGCTTGAGGAGATGCCTAATCAAAAATTGGCTTCACTTGAGTCACCCTAAAGGGAGAAATTGATTTCATTTCTGAATTATATTTAAAATATTAGCCTACATTCTGATGAAGTTTACATGAACTTCTTTTTCATATAGTCTTTCAAGACACTCTTAATGTGACAAATTATGATTTGTCTTGAAATAAATAGAAGACTAGAACCCTTAGACTTGATTGCTAAATATTCTTATACCTGTAGTGTTGGTCTGAGTTACTGAATTTCTTTCTAAAAGTCTTACCAATCTATTCCTTTGAATGAAAAAATTTTAGTGTCCTACAGGTAAAAAGTACATTACCTTGAGTTATATATTTATGTAGTAAAAGGATTACTTGAGGACAAGTAATAGTTAAGTTTGGGGGATTTCGGTGCACCAAAAATATATACTATTTTTTCTATATAATTTTACCTATTTATGGTGATATTGCACTTTAAAGAAAGGTATTTTTCTTGATTTGTTTCAGGTATGATGATTTTAGGTGATTGGAGCAAAAAGAGGTAAAAAGGAACGAATTTGGAGCAAAAAGAATCAAAATGGAGGAAAACAGCTTCTGGTGTCGTCGGTTATAATGGAGAAAAACAGCTTCTGGCACCAATTTATAAAGTGGAGGAAAACAGCCTCTAGCGCCCGTACCCACTTCTAGAGACTTCAGAATTAAATGGACGATAGAGACCTCTTGGGAATTCATTTCTAACCTATATGTAACTGTTTTGGACAAATTTAGGGAGGGGGAGAAGAGTGTAGAAGTAGAGAGAGTGTGAGTTTAGAGTTAGGGTTTGGAAGAAGAGTGTAGAAGTGGAGATCTGAGAGGGATTCTTCTCTAAGGAGTGAAGGAGAAGGAGTAAAGTGAGAGATTGCTTCTTCCTTTCCATTTTAAAGAGGGAATTGTGTGCTGCAAAGAAGAGAGAAAAAGATTCAAAGGAACTTTAAGGGATTTGCTTGGGGAAGAGAAAGAGATAAGTTGTATTTTCTATTGTGGTTTGTATGACTTTTCTTTTATATATAAAATCCATGTTTTATTGTGTCTTCTCTATGAATTCTGAGTAGTCTCCTTTGTCTTTCTTCTTGCATAGAGATGTGATGATATGATGATGTGGATTTGATGTGCCTTTAAAGTATTAAAGAAATTGTGATGGTTTTTCATTTCAAACTTAATTTATTTTTCGATCTGGCTAATTGGATTGTTAAAATCTGTTGTGGAACATTAACTCCGAAAGGATTGAGTGTCCTACAACAATAATGAAGAATACATTCAATGTCCATGAGTGAATTGCGTAGTTCATGGGAATTGAGTGCAAATAAATAGGGAAATGTGTTTTGATGGGCTTCAAATTATAGGTTTCAGGGTGACAGGCTGAGATCCCCAATTTGGTACTAAGATTGGTAACTAAACTCGAAGGTTAGCCTTCAGGTGAAGGGTGAGTGAGAGCTCCGTAGTGACAGCCGATATCCTCCCAACCTAGCCTTAGATTTAGTGACTGAACTTAGGATATGTCAATGTTCTTTACATGCTTGGAAGAGGGGGTACTCTTTCGAGGGTAAAGAAACATTTATGCTCCTATTTGGCACAATACAATAAATAATCATTCTATATCATTCACACATCATATACTCATTGCAAGAGGAAAGACACTTTTCATAAATATTAAAACCTTTGAAATCAAAGCTTAGTGTGTGTGTGTTAGTTAACTCTGTTTAAAAAAATTAGAAGTAATTGTGGTTTGCTTAACTGTTACTGTTTTTTGCATCTTGTTAGTAGAAGTAAACTTAAACTTTAATTGCAATTTGAGTATTGGATTTCAGTATTACACTATCTATTGTAAGGAATGTGCCTTCCCTGTGGGATCAATAACCAGGACTCCATTAGAGCCCTGTATTACTTGATATGACACGTATACTTGCATTGAAGTTTGGACCTTACAAAATCATTATAAATATATAAATTTGGGTTCATAAGTTCTTGCATAAAAAAAGTCCGCATCAACGCCCAACTTCGTTGACTCCAATTCTCTATTCTACTTCTAATACAAACTAGATACAATTGAAATAAAAGTGGTGAAGTGGAAAGGTGTGCTCTCCCTAAACTTCTAATACATAAAATTCACTCTTAAAACAAATCACACCCTCCAGCAATAACCCATTTTCTGATCTTCAAGTCTCCTTTTTAAAATTTTCCAAAATGTGCTTTGGTGTCTCTTAAAAATGTGTCCATATTCAATGTATCCACCAAAGAATACACCTCTTCATTCAAATCTGCCGCCCAAAGTAAGTTATGGAAGTTACTACCAAAGATTGCCTCAGACATCCCTTTGAAATTGCTCCAAATTCAAATTAATTTCATTTTTTTAACTCTGACGCCTATGTGCTAAGGCCTCGGCGCATAGTCGCCGATGGTAAAAAATTCCACACTTCATATTTTTGCTCCAAATTTGATTCTCTTTTGCTCCTTTCACCATAATCAGTAATTTTAATCATATCTGCAATAAAAACTCAAAAATACCTTCCATTAAAGTGCAATATCATCAAAAATAGGTAAAAAATGTGCTTAAAAACACTATATATTTTAAGTGTATCAAACCACATGCACAGAGGTCCGAAAGAGTAGGACTTAAGCCTACTCAATAAATAAGGTTTAAATGAGAGGCTTTGGACCTAGTATTAAGAATATAAAGTGGGACTTAGAACTCAGGTGAAGTTGGTGGTCCCATTCTAAAATGAATGTCAAACAGTAAAAATAGTAGTTTGAATATGTAAGGAATACAAATACTATTAATAAATAATAAATTTACTCGTTACAAAAGATGAAGAGAAGAATAATTCCTTAGTGGAGTCGTCAGAAGAAAGATCCTAACTAGGAAATTCTTACACACCATAGAACTTTTCTGGGAGAGTTTCGAAATAGATGACTTGGTATGGTATTTTGAAGAATAACATAACTTCCCAAAGGAATAAAATTTCCTTAGAAAATGGACCAAATCGCCCAGATGTTGAGAGCCTACATCGTTCTACGGAACCAAAATTTTCCCATTACCTGACAGGCATAAGATAAGGTTTAATATTATTCTAGGTTCTTGTTCCTTATAAGGGCTAGCCCTCATATTTAATTACATCTCTAGAGCCATAAGCTCTAAAGAAAACTCTTGATTATGTAATGAGTCAATCATCAGAAGTTGGACTTTCATAATTGGAGTGAATAGAAATGGAGAGTCCAAATTAGAAGAATTAGGCTTAAAAGATTGGGTCTTACAATCTGATGATAATGCTTCATGGAAAGCCTCAAACAAGATATAAAATTTGAAGAGAGATTTGAAAGGTTCTATTGAGTTTGAACTAACTAGGTGAAGTCAAAAGATAAATTAGGGAAACTTGATTTGATTGAAATAAGTGACCAGAAACCCTAAGCTAAGGATAGAGTTAGTTAGAAAAGATTTCTAGATGAGGAATGAAACCCTAGACTTTATGAGGAATTCTATGAGCAGACTAATGTAGACATTGAGAACAACATCCCTAGTCAAGATGCCTATGGATTTCCATCATCCAAGGAATGGTGGTATCCATCGAATATGGCTAGCTGTAAAACTACGAATCCCCTTGAAGGTTGTAGAATGAAGGATTCGTAGTTTCAAAGTAGTCTAAAATATCTTCGTCGACAACCATGGGTGACTTTATTATAAGGCATTCTCTCTAGTCTAAGGGCATGAATTTATTATTTTGTGTGTCCTAACCCTTAGCACTAATGAGAGTACCTGAACTAACCTAGGCTTTTATACTCAGACTAACCTAGGGTAAGTGTACGACACTTGGTTTGGTGTCAAAGTTGCTAAACTAAGGTTCATGTCGAATCTACTGAGGTTCTATTCTCATTCTTTATCATGGCATGTTTTAGATGTTTATTTGAAGTGTAATATTTTAATTATTGGGTTGTTTCAATTCCTAAGTTTATCAGTCATGTTGAGAAATCAGAGTTTTTTAAACTTTTTAATTTGTTTTATTTAACGTTTAGGTTTCTTTATGTTCATGAGGAAAGCAATCCTGTGTGAGTTTTCCACTTTTTTTTTGTTATATGCATTTATTATTATTATTATTATTTAAACATGAAATAACATACATAAAATAACACATATACTTAGCCTTAGATTAGACTTTGGCTAGGTTTAAGCTGAAGTAAGATGAATTTCCAGCTTAGGTTAGCTCAAGTTTGAGCTAAGGTATGATACAACTCATTTGGTTTAGGTTTGAGTTGGGCGAGGGCTAGCTTGGGTTAACTTAGATTAAGTTTGAGTTGATTTTGGTTGACCCTGGTTAATTCGGGTTTAATTTAGGTTGACCGTGTAATGTAAGTTGACTCAAGATGCTGGATTTGATTTGGGTTTAAACTAGGTTATGTTTGTTTTAATTTGGGTTAACCTGGGTTAAGCTTTTTTTATCTAAATTAAGCTAGATTTAATTTGGGTTGACTCAGGTTAAGCTAGGTTAACCCGAGTTAGGTTGGACCTGGGTTGGGTTAAGTCTAAGTTGGGCAAGGTGTAGGATGGGTTTAGGGACTAAGTTGTGTTAGATTTGGTTTGGGTTAGACTTGGGCTTGATTTATGGTTTGGGTTAGATTACACTTGGGTTGGTTTAGCTCTAAGTTGGGTCAGGTCTGGGTTTGGGTTAGACCTAGCATGGGTTAGGTCTAAGGTTGGGCTAAGTTAGACCTAGGTTAGGTTTGCCTAAGTTGGGTTAGATCTAAGGGTTTAGGTTATATCAAGCTTAGGTCTAGTTTGGGTTTAGTTTAGGTTGGGTTCAGGTCAACCTAAGTCAAGCCCAAACCAAAGTATAATTCAAGGCCATTGGGTTGACTAGGCTAAACATAAACTTAAGATAAGTAAAAGAAAATTTTTGACTTAAATAAAAGGAGAAGAAGCTTATCGAGAAGGAAGGCTAGTAGGGCAAGAGGAGAAGGCTCACCTGAGGATGCAGTGTAGAATGCAGAGAATGGGATGTCTACCTCTATCATCTTTGTATCAATGTGACCCAGCGAGTTCTCTTATTAGAGAGTGCCGAGTACCTGTCTATTTATAGGCTAGGAAGGCAAAGCTAGATCCCTCTGTGGCCATTTGATTCGGTGGTGTGCAACAAACGTGTTGAATCAAATGGTTGGAAAAGCCACAGATCACCGTCGGCAAAACGGTTCGATGGTTCGCGCTCTTATCAATTGATGAAGGCAACGGATAGATGGAGTGTCACTACGAGTGACTACGCGGAGTGGTCACTCCTAGATATACTTGGTCGTGGTCACTCCTAGGGATGGCTTGACCACATCGAGAATATTTTAGGCGTGGTCACACCTAAGCTAGGCATGACCACATTGAGGTTCTTCCGGGTGTGGTCACCCCCTGGTCTGGTGTGACCACGCCAAGCAAAAAATGGGCAATGCAATGTTGTGGCCAATATAGATACACCAGACCAGGGGGAATGTTTGTGTAAGTCCTATGTGACAAAAAATAAGGTAAAAAATATCCATCACATCAAATTCCTTACAATGATCTCAAGTTCTGTCTTCTCACTTTCTGAAGTTATGGCACTTACTTGAAAAAGGTGAGGTAGGTGGAGAAGGAGTTTCCAAGCTCACTTCCTCTCTTGAAGGAGGTGGTACTTTAACCTAGGGACATAATTTTGTCACCATCGGGGATGATTACTTCTCATATTAGTATTGAAAATTTAGTAGGAAAATTTTGATATATACCAAAGAGTTTAGAGTAAAAGATATCATACCTTCCAAATTTTTTGAAGACGTCGTACCTTTAAGGTTTTATGAAGACGTAAAGAAATAAAAGGTTGTGCTTCTGGTGATAAATATTGATCAGAGACCTACCTTTTCAAATGCTTACTTTTTTTTCTCAATTATCTATGATATTCTAAGATTTCTTTACCTTCCTTATCAAAATTTATATGTCATATTAACTTTAAAACTTCAACCATGGTATGTTTCCTATTGTTTGCTATCTTCTTAAGTATATGATAGAGACCAAGATGATGAAATTCTCTATTTCCTTTGTCAATGGGTTTAGATCTAACGGGAGGTAGAGGTGAATTAGCTATCCCATGAACATTTTCTTTATCTCGGGCAACAAAAAGTGTATGAAACTTTTTTCCATTCAAGAGAGGAGAGGTTTCAGACAAGTCAGACTCAACCTCATGGGCGTCCTTCTTAACTAATTTTATTAGCCCCTGTTGACCTCATTTTTGGTGAGGTCTGATCTCTCTCCTGAGTGCTTAGGATCTAGCCATAAGTTTTCCCTTTGACTATCCTAGAAGACTAGAGATGGAACCTACCACTTAGAAATTCAAACATTTCTTAACTCCCTTCAAACCCCACATGTTTGATTGTAAACCCCTAGGCCACCTGGAGGGTTAAAACCAATATATGGAGGTTTAAAGGATGAGAGTCCTATAGGATTCTTTGGCCTTAGGATTACCCTGGGTGGCCTGGTCTTGGTGAAGGTAAACATGCACATACCACACTCTCACACACATTCCAAATCCTAAAACCACTCTCACCCAACTCAACTCCCTGACTCATGTAGGTAACTCATATGGATGGACCTTAACCCCTAAGCCCCTGGCTAAGAGGGTTAGGAACAATATATTGAGTGCCTAAAATGAGTCATCTCATGGCTCTTATGAGCTTAATATGGCTTCATGGCTCAACAAAAATGGTTTTATTTTACTCACATCCAATCAATATTCCTTTTTGCCAAATTTCAATTTTTGACCGCCAGGGCCTTAAACCCACCAAACCTACCCAAAATTACCTAAATTGCCCCTACAACCCCAAAACTCTCCAAAACTTCTTAAAAATTACCCAAAATTCATAAAAATCCTAAAAAATATTTTGAAACAGTCCCCATCTCTTAAATCCACCAAAATACCCCAATACCCTCCAAATAAGGTCCAAATACCCAAAATACCCTTTTTAACCCAAAAATCCAAAAAATCCAAAATATTCTACAAAAAATTCTATAAAATCCCAAATAATCTCAATTTCATTTTATTCAACTGCCATATAGCCCAATTTTGTCAATTTAACCCAATTTGATCAAAAGTACCAAATTATCCCTTAAGGCCCAAAATGACCAACCAACCCAATCCATCCCAAATTCAACCCAAATGTCATCCAATATTCCCCAAATTTGTTTTGAAATCTTCCTAATATCCCCACAAACAAAACTCTAACTTATCTTACCCAATATTTGGACCCAAACTCCACCCAAGACTAACCCAAACCAAAACTCCCCAAATTGTCCTAAACCAACCATGAACCCAAACAAGCCCAAATCCCAAAATTAAGACTCAACCAAAATTGAAAACTCCTTTTCACACCTCAATAAACATTTTGCAACATTAATTTTACATCAAAACCAACATTAGCCCAACCTTAGCCCAAGTTAGCCCAATTTGATCCACTTTAACCCTATTACTAAAAGACCCAAATTAAACCCAATTCAACCCCAAATGACACCAAATCTTTTCTAAAATTTTCATGACACATTCCTAAATAAAATGCAATATTTAGTTATCTTAATCTTTTATCAAAACTTTCATCCAAAAATTTATTTTAAAACCTAAAAGCCTACTTTCCTAAAACATTTAAAAGCCCATCCAAAACAATTTCAAAAGCACAAAATCTATCCTAAAGCCCACATGAAATTTTCTTTTGTCATCCCTTTAATCAAAATCACTCCCTAAGTTTTATTCTCATGCTCAAATAATTCCAAATCATGCCTCATGACAACTTCCCCTAAATTCATCAAAAATGCCAAAATCCATTTCCATGTAAGTGAGCCAAGCCATGGGCAAGCCATAGGCAAGCCATGAAGCCATTCTTAAGCCACATGCAAGCCATGTGAGTTGTGTCCATGTCACCATACCATCTTGGGCAAGAGGAGGAGCCTCTTTCTTGATTCCCTTAAAGTGATTAAGCATTCCCATGTTTCCCCTAACCCATGCTTAAGCCTAATTGTACTTGGATTGTGACTTGACCCCACTAATCACGCTGAGCCAAATGACTTTCTCTTCAGCCCAAACCAGCCTTGGAGAGGTGCACCAAGCCTAAAGCATGACTTGGGTCATTTTTGACCAAAATTGAACCCTTCCCCCATGCCATTTAAATCAAATCCTTTACACATGTCAACAACCAATTGAGCTCACAAACCTCAAGCCCTGACCTCACTGACCATGAGGGTGACCTGACTCTGGTCGGACCACCACCTGGGCCACCGGAAAACACCTGGCCAAGAGCCTCATTTGAATTCAAAAATTCAAATTCACCTTGCTGAGTTGTCTCAGCCTAAATGGCCATTATGGCTGTTCTTCTCCTCCCCTAGGCAGCAAATCTCAGCCTCAAAACCTCCCTGGAATCAGCCATGGCCATGGCTATTTAAACTCACCTCCCTCACGTCCATAGAGGGTGCTGAAACCAACCTTAGTGAAACTCTGCCCAATTCACTCCAAACTCTTCACACAGCACAGAGAATTCAATCCCCACTGCTTCCCTGCCCTAATCTCCATTAACAGAGCTCATTTTCTCAATTCAAATACCACTGCAAAATAAGACAACCCTTGAACCTCCACAGTAATCAAATTAACTCTCCCACACCTTCACCAAAGGTAGAGAAGAAATTCCCCACTGAAAGCCCCCTCACCAGGCCAGCCATTCCTTCTATCGGCTAAGGTTTGAAATCGGGCTTGGAAGAAGTCACACCTAGACAATTCACCAAGACCAGAGGCTTCATCCCTAGGCTCCTCCAGCTCCAACGAACGTGCCGAATACATTCAATCGAGGCTTCACCACTTGAATCAAGGTATGGAGACTTCTCTTTAACCCGAGCTTCTAGCGATCCGTCATTTACTTTAAGTCGATTTTAATGCATGTTAGCCGTATGGATAGAATCCTCTAGGCTAGACGAGCTTGTAGGAAGAAACCGCACTTGATTTGGTTAAGTATCGAGTGAGATCTTAGGGTTAGAAAGTGGACGGCTCTCGGGACACACTAGGCAGAGACGATGACCATGGACTGTTCGATCACGCGTGTTTTCAACAGATGGCTCAGATGACATCGGACGAGGAGATGGAACATGAACCGCGGGTTGCGTGGTGCTGACTCAGATGGCGGCGTCGAATGAAAGAGCGCCGTGTGGAGTTTCGGAGCTGCCGACGATGATGAGGCGCCACGCTGGATAAGTAGGAAATTAGGGATTTTCTGAATTATTTAAATAGCCTGAACTTCAAAAATCCATATCTCTGCATAGAAAAATTCGAAAAATAAAATAAAAATACCCACTTGCTCAGTGAATAGAGGAGAATAATGTGGAAAAAGAATTATGTTAATTTGTTGAGTCTATGATTTTTAATGATTTAAATACTCTCTGTGATGTTTTAATTCTCCATTTACATACATAATTCACCATGGTATAAGACCATAGAGCTTTTGTAGCCTCTGTTCTTGGGAACATACCCTGAATTTTCCAAGGCTAGAGGCCATCTCTATGGAAAGTTATTTATTTTCTAAGTTTATGTGCCTATTTTGGGATTTTAATTCTAATAATTAGCATATTGTTTAGAAAATTTCAGAAAAATTAGGGGAGGTATCTTATAACCAGAGGACCCTAGGAAAATTATAGTTTGATTTAATTCCTTAAGAATAACCCTAATTAGCCTAAACCCTTTGAATTGAATTTTAATTAATTAGGAGTAAGCACACATCAAAATCACTTGAAAAAAATTCTCCATTATCATTTAGGATGCAGAAAACCTCACATAAAAATTTCAAGTCAATTGGAATTAATTTAACCCACTAAGTGAATTAATTAAGTGACATAGCTATTTTAAAAATAAAAAAATTCATAAAACCCAAAATAGATTTCAAAATTTCACCAAATTGGTTTTGTGGGCTCTCTGGTATCAGAGGAGTCTAAAAAAATTAAAATTGGATTTTTCTAAAAATTTTCATTTTTAACCCTATTTTTAATACTTTAATAATTAAAAAATTAAAGAAAATCACAAAAACATTAAAAATCACAAAAATATCATATTTTGCTCCTTAATCACTTAGGAACTAACCAAATATTTTTTACTAAGTCTCTAGGTTAAGATATTGAATTTTAAAAGCTTAATGTAATTTTTAATGTTAAAAAATGAATTTTCAAACCTTCCCACAAAAATAATTCTAATAAATCAAAGAAAAATCAGAAAATTATAAAATTTGTTTCTCTGGACTCCTTGAGACCAGAGAGATTTAAGAAAAATATAAAACTTAATTTTTCAACTTTTATTTTATTTTATAATTAATTAATACCATAAAACTCAAAATAAATATAATAAATAAAATATAATTCAAAAAATCACCAAAATTGGTCCAAGTGGTCCTCTAGTCAGTAGGAACATCGCATAATTTTCTTAAGGACAGAAATCTTACCTTGGTCATGTTGTTGAATTTTCAATGAAAATCCTTATTTTCTACAAAAATAATTATTTAAATTAAATTAAAATAGAAAAATCACTTTTTCTCCTCTAATGTCTTAATTGACATGTAAGTGAGGTGACATAAAAATTTCAAGTTCATTTGAGCTCAATTAGTGAGTTATGAAATGAATATGCTTAAACGGGCATAAAGGTGATTAAGGATTTTTAACCCTAATTAATGTCTTAAGCTTAATCATAGGGAGGGTAAAATATCTGATCTTAATGCTCTTTTAGATGATTGAAACCTGGGAAATTAAAAGGTAGAAACACATTAATCACTTTTAATAAATCAAAATGGAACCTTAATTAAATAACTTAAATTTTGGAAGGGTAATTAAAATTTTGGATTGTTAAAATGGGGATATAATTTGGGAAGATTGCAATCATTTAATCTAAAATCCCTAAACGAATCACTCCAATAATATTAAACTCCTAATTAATTTTAAAGACATGATGATCAAAATTAATAATTAAAAGGGAAATAAATTGTTAAATAAATTAAAACGTAAAACATTAAATGATTTAACAATTAAATTAAAAATAAATTTAAAATATTAAAATTCATTTGAAATTATTTGAGAACAAACTTAAAATAAATTTGAAATATTAAATAATATCAAAACAATTCATAATAAAAAAAATAAAAAAATTGAAAATCAAACTGATTAAAATTAACTTAAAGTAATATGATTAATTCAAATCAAATTTAAATTATCAAAATTTAATTAAATAAAGTAATTTAAATAACTCTTTCAACTTAAGTAACTCAAAACACTTAAAAGAAAATCAACTTGAATTTTGAAACTAAATTAAATTACCTTAAATCATCAATCCAACTTTGATCAAAATGGTTAAATCCCTCAACAAACTAATTTGCCCCTAAAGACTTTTATTATTATAATTCTCAAATAAAACATCAAGTGAAATGTCACTTCACTCATTAGACAATCAAATGTCTAAGTTCACTGAGCAAGAGACAAAACTTAACTAAATTTTTGGATGATTAATTCACCTGTACAATGAAATTCATTTGGACTCAAAATAATCCTATAAGCATTGAAAAGATGTTCAGGACTCGTCCTAAGTACTTTCTCAATATGATGGGGTGTTTTAGAAGAACAATTGAACTTAATTGTTCTTTGATGAAGAGAATCATCCTCAACAAAACACAAGAACCTAGACGTCATAGAAATTGACTAGCGGTAGGTTAGGATTTTGGTAGACAACCAGAACCTTCCCTTAGCTTTACCTAGGTACTTGTTGTAAATATTTAAATACTCTGACATGTGTTTTAAGTGCAGCTTGGAATGACGAGAAGATCCTCCATGTACACTTTTATTTTATTGCAATTTATTTACTTGCACTGTACTTTATTTTTCTTGCATGTTAAACAACAATGTCACCCTGCATGAAAACTAAAACCTTTAGGATAGCCACAAAACTGAAACCCAAAACTAAATTAAAATCAACACAAGATAAAATTCACCACCAAAACATTCAAAATATAAAACAACTCAAAATATAATCACAAACAGAACAATAAAACTACAACTACAACTAAATTAAAACGTCTCATTGGATGATCAGGAATCCGTCGGATGATGTAACCCACATGTTGCTAACGAGATTTCCCACGGTCTAAATGAAAGTGTGGAACTCATTCAGTTGAGTTTAGCAAATTCATTTGGACTAAGTGAATTTGATGAAAATAGCAGTGCCGGGATGACGGAACCGTGGGATCTTAATCGGTCATGCTTAATCAACTTTAAGATTTGTTTTAATTAAAACATTAAGACATTTGAACCTTAAGACACCTGTAAACCAAAACACTTCTCTCATCCCCTGATTTTCACTTTCTAAACCTAAACCTCTGCAACAACAAGGAGCTTGGAGCATGGTGGGCAGCACGGCCATCTTCATCAGCAGAACTTGGTCTACTTCAGCAAAACCTTTCTTAGAATTAAATAACACAGCCATAGGATTTCGAGGTAGTCTGCCTAGTGCAACATAAATCCTCAACTTTTTGTTAGGCATTTGCATAATCATATTATGCAAATTAAGCCCTAAACGGTCTTAGGACTCCGAGGTAGTCGTTTGGTATGACATAAACCCTCACATCTTCGAGGCTATTTGTATGATTATGTCATACAAATATAAGTCCTTATTAACTAAAATTGGCACTTAAATAAACTCTCAAATTGAAGCCAAACTATAGGATAGTTGGGAAGTCACCGAAGTCCACTTCGGGTCTGTGACATCCCCTACTTCTCTTCCTTTGGATTCTTAAAATAAACTGTTCCAAATTTGAGTTATTCCCTATTAAAATTTCCAAAGTCCAATTATTTGAAAACCTTAAACTTTAAAATTCTTGAGAGCAAAACCATTGATCATTATCGAGAGTTTTCTTGAGTGTCTTCGGACATTTAAGATGTAATTAACTATATGGGCTTGCCCTTATAGGGAACTTTAAGAACCCCGGTAATATAAAACCTGTTTAATTCCATTATATTAAACAGGGGAACTTGTCGGCCTATAAAATTGGTTTCCAGACCAAACGGATGTCACAAAGCTTCTAGTTTATTTAATCGAGCCCCATCATCAAGCAGTGTGTCTATTCTTCGGGATAGATACACGGTTTGTGGTGTGGTGCTCGTTTATATAAACTATTTGGGACATGAGATCGGTTTGATTTCATATCTTAAAATTTTCAAACTTAAAGTTATTTTCAAAATCAAATGCTTCTTTCTAAAACTATATATATATTTAAATTAAATTTAAAATTTAAAATTCGCCAAAAATTTCTGTAGGCGGCCCCTTTTCAAAATACATAACCTAAAAATATGCCGACAATTTCTGGCGACTCCGCTGGGGACTAGTTCCTCTCTCCATTTTGATCAGATGGTTTTGCTTTCATAAATCGGTAGTGAGTCCATATCCCTAGTGGATCAAACTATCATTCTTTCCGTTGAAATACCACGTTCATTTCTGTCTTGAATGGGTATAGTCAACTCTCTTGGATTTTGGAGCCACTGTTTAGACATCCCTAAACAGAGAGGTTCCGGAATCCTTTTACCTCTTTGAGGTGGGGTGGACCCCCAATAAGTGTTAGCTTAGGAGCAGTTCCTCGGGTTGAGAAATCTTGTGAGACTCTCTCTTCCTTTCCAATTTCTGGATTGGGTCCCTTACCTTTCCTTTAACCTTTCCCCTTTTAATTATTTTATTCCTAATAAACAAACCTTCTAATAAACAAACTCTTTAATAAATGAACTTTCTGTTGAACCACAAATACATAAATAAGAAAAAAATGAGAATCTGAAATGCTTTATAAGGAAACAAAAAGATAAATGGGAGTGTGTCCGGACTCTTTTAGAGAAATTCCTCTCTTTCTTCCTCTAGACGAAAGGAAGCATAACTCGGAACTGACGCTTAGAATCTACCCTGCAGAAAATGTCTGCACCGAAGCTGATTTTCTTCTTCACCAACGGAATAGACTTAGCTGTCTACAAGGACGAACTGCATAATGATGCGGTCATTCGCTTTTGACAAGGGTTTGAAAACAAAGATATTAAGTTCGCTGACATTACCCTCTTCACACTAATGAACAAAGTACCATAAACTGAGGAGCCCATAATTAAGTTCAACCTGAAATCGACTCAAAAGTTTCCTAACCTGTGAAGGGTCCCAGTTGAGAGAAGCACTGCTGCTCGTAGGAGGACTGTTATCTCTACCCCCACCAGTCTGATCATCTCTGCACCGACCTCAACTTCTTCCAAACTGAAAGGAAAAGAAGTCCAAGTTGGTGATGAGCCTGTTACCATGGAGGGTTCAGATTTTGCTGCAATACCGTCTGTCTTTGAGATATGGTCCAGTTCGAGAATTGCACCCTTAACCCGGACTCAAAGAAGAAATAGGAGCAGAAAGATAGCCAGGTTCAATCAGACCAAAGCTGCTGAAGTTGCTTTTCTGGAAGAGATTCCTGAGGAAGAAGAAGAACTGCCTGAAATTTCACCGCTGTTGAGAGGGAATAGGTTTCATCCTCTCTCTGCTGCATCCGATGAAGAAGATGCTCGAAGGATCGCCGTTGCGTTACCTCGACCTGCATACTATAGTGACTGTAATAGGAAGAGGGCCAAGACTACGCCGCTTACCCGACTGCGAGCCGTAGTGGAGAAGCTAGCAAAGAAAGAAGGGTGCTCCGTATCAGAGATCTTGAGAAGGATGGGACGAGTGCCAGTCAAATCCCGCCTCCAGAGAGACCAAGGAAGAAAGTGCAAGCTAGTGAGAGAAGTTTGCCTGTTGTTGTATCAGGTCACCATATTAGGGAGGACACCACCTACCGACGTACAACCGATAGACCATCTAGTCCTAAACCTTCTACTGAAAGAAGAATGGCGTGGAAACCTATTATTGCTGAACCGATATTGATAGAATGCAATGGAAAGAGAAGTCTCGTCAGGGAACCTGAATTTGAAGAAAGTGCTACTGTATTAAAAGAAACTCCTGAAAAAGAAGTTCAGTAGTCATCACATGACAACTGCGAGACCGTTTGGAAAAGACCACTTGAGGATGCTATAGGAAAGCTAAGGACGAACATCCGATGGTTGGCAAGGGAAAGAGGAGAAGAGTTGAGAAATGAAGTGGATTCATCAGAATTCATGGATGAAGAATGTGCTGAGATCAACATGGTCGAGATCAGAGCATCGTCAGCTTTGTAGCGAGCTCCGTCAGCTTTAGAAAGAGATGAACCAAAAGCGATGAGAGCACATCTCCAAGAAAAGGATGACATGATTTCTCAAATGGTAAAGAGGATGGAGGAGATGTCGGCTGGCTTAGCCACTCTCCAGAGTCAGCTTCAACCACAGAAGGAAACACCCCCAGAGATCATTCACATTGCAGATGGAGGAAAAGAAGTTACATCCATCAATTGAGACGAATAGCTGAAGAAGGATTCAGTGCAGAGCATGATTCCCGAAAAGGATATTAATAACATGGTAGAACAGCAGGTGCGAGAAGCCTTAGCCCAGTCTAAGAATGAAGCATCTGTTCAGACGGGTAGACCTTACCCAGAGGATTTTGATGTAGTCTGACCTCTGGCTGTAAATATAAGAATTCAGCCTCGGGGGAGAGCAGGGTATAAATTTGAAGGATATATATAATAGTTAAACTTAATAAAGTTATAGATGTTTTTCAGAGTAAAATATCAATTGTACTCTCTCCCCTTTTAGTCAACGTAAGTATACGTATCGTTCAAGTAATAAAGGGCTCTATTGGAGTCCTAGATATCGAGCCCACAGGGAAGTTAGAGATTTAAAGACTAATTTTTTAGTAAAGTTGATTACTAATCTGATTTAGTATAGTATACGAAAAATGAAGAATGCTTAAACTAATACTTAAAAGACAGAATATATAAGTCTATTTAGAAAAGTATCTTTCTCCTTGTTAAGAGGATTGAGTGAATGAATAATTAAATGAGTTTAGAATTATATTGTGCCAAATAGGAGCATTCCTATTCTTTACCCTTTGGTCCAGGCGTAAAGAACATTGACTAATGCTTATGTTTGCTTACTGAATCTGTGGCTAGGCTGGGGGGATACTGGCTGCCACTTCAGAGCTCCCATGTTCCCCTCACCTGAGGGCTAACATCTACACTTCAGCTCCCAAACAATAGTACTAAATGGAAGATTTTAGTCTGTCACACTAAAATATTCAATTCTTCGCCCGATAATTAATATTTCCCTATTTAATTGCACCCTCCCTTCAAGGCTTTTGAATTCCCTGAATCTTGGATGTAATCTTTATTATAGTTAATAATTCAACATATGTTAATAATTCAATTGGCCAAATTGAAAGTAAATTAAGATTTAAGTAAAAGATTATCACAATCTCTATTTAATATTATTAAGCACAACTCTTTTAATTCTTCATTTCACAAAACCTCAACAACAAGGAGAAAGACAAAGGAAACTACTCAGAATGCATGGGAATAATAACACAGATGTTGGATTTCATTTAAAGTTATAAAACAATAAACAAATATACTTATCTCAATTCTTCTCCCCAATGCATTTCTCAAGTTCCTCTGACTCTTCCTTCTTGTATAACACACTTATAACTCACCATGACACTAAACACTAACTCTTACTACAAAAGGAAACACTAATTTTGACACCAACTGACACACCATAACACACAAAATCGTCTCTATTTACAGAAGGAGTCATATTTCCAACGGTTTCTTAAGTACCTCTTCAAAACGCCTCCAGATTCATCGAATTTGGCTTGAATCAACTGTCTCGCCGTCGGCGGGCTCAATCTCACCATCGGCGGGCTTCTAGAAGCAAGGCTAACCGTTCAGGCTCGCTGTCGGCGGGCTCGATCTCACCGTCGGCGGGCTCTATTATAATATATTAAAAACTTTCGGGAAAATCTCGCCGTCGGCGGGACAGTTCAATTTTCATCAATTTTTGTCCTTTTTGCTCCAGATTCGCGCCTTTTTGCTCTTTTTTCTCTCAGCACCTATAAATCTTCATTCCTGCAATAAAACACAGAAAATACATTTCTTTAAAGTGTAATTTCATATGAAATTGGTATAAATTTTACAATATATTTTCTTGTGGTCAAAATCCCCCAAACTTAACTATTACTTGTCCTCAAGTAATTTAGATACTACATAAAAGTAATGATTATTTGTAGTAAAGTTTTAATTCAGAATTACTATGAATTTAATTCAAATAAATATTATAGTAAATTTTTCTAGAAATATTCTAAAATAATTAAATTAATTTTGTAGAGATAAGGTTATTTAGTCATCAAGTTTAAGATTTCTAGTTTTCCATTTATTACAAGAATGACTATATTTTTCAATATTAAATTACTTAAGATATTCAGATGATAGGAATTTCATGAAAGCACTACTTAGTAAAATACTAATCCATATATATAAGCTCAGAAATGTAACTGAAGTTTACCCTTTAGGTTAATTCAAATGAAGCCAATTTTTGATAAGGCATCTCCTCAAGCTTCTCCTCACTTATATATATACATATTTTTTTTCTTTTTCTTTCTGGATTGATTTTTAATCCTTTTTTCTTTTCTTTTTCAAGTGAGGATCACTATTTTTGGTTAGCCTGTTAATAATTTTGAACTTCATTTTCCTCTTCCTAAATTTGAAACTTGAAACATTTACTTCCCTTATATGTATTTCAAAGTTTTTACTTCATTGAGTTTCAATCTTTTCTTTCTCAACTAAATACCTAAGAATTTTATATTTGAAAATATAGTTTTCCTTACTTTAAATAGTTAACTATATTCTTATTCTCTTATACTAAATATCTTAATCTACCAAATTAGTTAATCATTAAAAGTATTTCTTTTAACTTTCTATAATAATTAAATAAATTAATTCTAGTTTACTGAATTAAAATTACCATAGAAAATCATTCTATAATATTTTTTTTTGAAAATATAAATTGAGAACAATTTAATAATTAAATTTGTAATTTTCCCTCCCCCAAACTTAAATTTTTCTATCTATCTATATAGGGTGAAAAGAAAACAAACTATAAATTTAAATCATACCTTTGTGCTTTAGGTATTTCTTCTTTTGAAGTTCCGTGAGTTCTATCCATTACTTAATTAACATGTACTATTAATAACTTTCTACACACATAATATTAAAAGAAATAGCTGGGTAAAGAAGTTTTGAAATAAGTACAAAATACTATCACAACTTATATTTAATCTAATGTTAAACACACAATTGACTATTTCAGTTTAAGGTCACAATGACAGTCTGAAATATTAAAATTTACAAACTATATAACATAATTTATACAACCATTTTAAAAATGTCTTACACAACATAATAAACCAAGTTCACAAACTAAACATCAATATTGAATTTAAGAAAACAAACAAACAATCACATAACATAAATATCTAATCAGAGAATCTAATCACCAATATTTTCATCTCCTTGTTCCGCAGGTGGAGTAGGTTGGTAATGACTGTAACGGGGGCACTCAGAAAATAAAACATCAATCTCTCCTCTCCTGTAATGATTCTCAGCATCATAATAAGCTATCTCAAACTCTGAATGTCTCTGGAGATACTCGCTGTCATAATTGTGCCTTCGCTCTAATCCTCCAATTCTCTAATCAATATGCTCTAATTTTCCCTTAATCTTTTCAAAACTCTTCCGCTGCAGGGTCATTTCATTCATCAAATCATGAAGGGTAGGAGAACTATAAGTAGAAGGATCATAACTGGTGGAGGGAATATCCCTACTAGTTGAAGGTACGTAACTCCTAGTTCCAGATCTTCATCCTTCGTGGGATTCATAAGTCTTTATATTAGCCTAGGTAATGGGTTTCATAGGCTCCACCCATTCCTCATCATCTCTTGCCTCTACCCCAGATAATTGGCAGAGTGCATAAATTAGACCAGGATGCCCTAGTCCTCCTCCACTCTCACTTCTTGCAGTGGCTAATACATTCTTGTAAATAATACTTCCCACATTAATACTTCTTTGGTTCTGAATACAGAAATTCAGAACTGCTCTATCTCTTGTTACTTCACTATGGTGATAAGTAGGTAACAAGGTAGAACAAATAAAATAGTGCCAAGCTTTAGATATTGTATTCAGCATAGAAAGAGGGAAGTTTACCCGTTCGCGCTGCTTGATTTTACAAACCCCTTTCCCATCAGTGAGAAAGTTGATTACTTCTTCCAGCGATCCTTCCATTGTTCTAAAAGTATCGTACTCGCTGGTGTGTAGGTCGCGTACTTCATAGAAAGAATTGATTCTTGCAGCATTGAAGTCGACTAAAAATCCTCTAACCTTTATTGGTGCATCTTCTATTTCAGTTAGGTTGGCATAAAATTCCTTCACTACTTCCACTGCAGCTCTATTTTTTGTATAACAGAAATTTTCCCATCTCCTCTCTTTTATGGTTCGTTCAACTTCTCCTCCTGGATTCTTAAATACTTGATCTTGTATGCACTTCCTTGCTTGGATATTGTGGAATTATCTTGATTGCGCTCGAGCACTTACAAATCGTGTTTCGTCATAATCCATTCGCCTCTTTTGTTGCGAAGCCATTTTTTCGATCTATCAAATTTACAAAAATCTCAACTAATCTCTAAAACATTACTAAATGGCTTCTAAAGATGACTAAAATCACTCAAAATCAATTTCCATGAACTTCTTCCAAATCTTTTCTCCACATTTTAAATTTTTCCAAAATTCCTCAATGTGGAAGAAATTCATGGAGAAAATCAAAAAAAATTATATAGGAGGGAAGCTCTTACCAAGGGAAGACGAAATCCGGTGTCAAAATGTGTTGAATTTGCTCCAAATCTACGATATATCAAGCCTAAGTCGGTTTTTCAAAGTTTTGAGGAAGGGGATGATGAATAGTGACGGTTGACCGGTCAAAATATAGTGTTTTACGGAATCTTGCTGTCAGCGAGAAATTTCTCGCCGTTGGCGAGCTAATTAATTCAAAGAGGTCAAAAGTTTCGGGAAAATCTTGCCGTCGGTGGGATCGATCTAGATGTCGGCGAGGTTTTCAAATTTTTAATATTTTTAAGATTTATAATATTTTCAATTCATTTTAAGCCTTGTTTTATGTCCGGTCACTTTAGAATATACTTTATCATGATTAGATACTATTTTAACACATAAATTTACACAACACAAACATTATAACTTATATATATGAAATCCACGTGATTACACATTTCACACACACTACATTATTAACAAATTGCTTTGAAAAATCTTAACACACACACAATTCAGCGTCGAAATCCACACTACAATACTCAAAACGCTGAGACTAAACAAATATCACACAATCATATCTAGACTGAGATTAACTATATAAAGTGCAAATAAAAACTAAATTCAAGCAATCACACACAAATAAGTACGAATGAATATCTTCTACTCATCAAGATCTGATCTTAATTCTTCTCTGATATTTCCGATAGAACGTAAATGCACGAACAGATTATAGAAAGGCCTGAAAGGGAATTCTTCGGTAGAATCTTCTTCAATCCATCTCTTCCTTCTGAAAAGTTGTATAAAACTAGCTTTCAGATGTCCTGAATGATCAAAGTGCTCTTTCAATCTCCAGTCAATGTGATCAAATAAATCAGAGATATTGTCAATGGAATTCATCACATTTTGTATTTCATTCTCCAATCCATTAAGTTTCCGTAAGATCATGTTTGTTCTATCAGTCAAGGGCTTGATTGAAGGATTGTTATGAGATGCTTGGTCCGTAATAATGGCTGTCTCATTATCGTTATCCAAAGTAGGAAACATATTAGTCGGATCTAATGGTTTCCAAGGCAATAGTACTTTTTCCCAAGCTTCATAAGAAACTTGGTATTGACTACATAATGCGAAAATTGTTGAAGGATGTCCGAGCCCGTGAACAGATCCATGCACAATTAGGCCTAAGGCAGACTTCACAATAATAGTTCCAACGTCGATGGGTAATCCAGTTTGAATACAATAATTTAAAATCGCACATTCCTTAGAGACTTTATTTACCCTCATAGTGGGTAATAATTTTGAGGAAATAAAGAAGTGCCAGTGCTTAGAGACGGGGTTAAGAAGTGATGCAGAAAAACTAACGTACCCGTCTTCTCGCATTTCCTAATCTTCTGGTTCATCAGTTAAATATCGGTAAATCTCATTCATATTGTATCTTGTAGGGACGAAATTTGAATAGTGGCAAATAGGTGTATTCTCAATTGAATACAACTCATTAATTCTTGAAGGAGTGAAACTTACCCATCTGCCTCGTACAAATACGCTTCCATTGTTGATTCCATGAAGATTGGAGTAGAATTCTTTGACTACAGGGATAACTACCGCAGAAGTTGTATAGCATAATACCTCCCAACGTCGTCGAATAATCATCTCCTCAATAGATGTTATTGAATTCTCCGCTCCTCTATTAACAAATCTTCTTTATTTAATCAATCGCTTTTTCGTCATAACCTTGTTGAATATCTGCTGTGCCTCATAACTGATGAACTTTCTCCTATTGAACACTTGGGATTTCGTGATTTCAAGTGGATTGGATGTCATAATTTCTTGTTTTGGTGGAGTTTCTATTCGTTTCTAAGAAGTAGAAAAGTGAAGATTTCGAGTTCTAGGCGTCTTATATAGAGAAAAACATTTAGAATTGCCAGAAACCGCCAAAATAACTCACTAAAACTGCTCTTGTACCAGTCTCACCATCGGCGGTAACGATATCGCTGTCGGCTGGATAGTTATAATTTTAAACTGAATTAAGGAGCGCCAATCTCACCGTCGGCGGTGTCGATCTCGCACTCGGCGAGCTAAAGTAAATTTGTCCAGTTTCGCTTTTGTTCCCAAAATTTTTAATTTCTTTTGTTACTCTTAATATTGTGATGATTATAAAGATAAATATGAGTAGTAGAATTCATTTATACTATAATTATCAATAAATCAAGTAAATAAACTATAATTTAAGACTACTATGGGTTGCCACCCATAAAGCACTTGGTTTAACGTCGTCAGCCCTACCTATTCTGGTTGTTAAGCAGGTTGACTAAACATTAAAACTTCTTTAAAATTGGGTCTTCTTCCTTCAAAATATGGTTTTAATCTATGTCCATTTACTTTAAATTTGTGTCCAGTCTTTGGATCTTCAATTTCTATAGTTCCGTAAGTAAATATTTAAGTTATAGTGAAAGGTCCTAACCATCGAGATTTCAATTTTTCAGGAAATAATTTTAATCTTGTATTATTGAGCAAAACTTCTTGTCCTGGCTCAAAATTTTTCTGTTTAATCTTTCGATCATGCCATAATTTCATTTTCTCTTTATAGATTCTATCGTTATTGTAAGATTCATTTCTTAATTCTTCTAATTCATTCATCTGTAATAATCTCTTCTTACCAGCTTCTCTTAAATTATAATTAAATTCTTTAATCGCCCAATATGCTTTGTGCTCTAATTCAACTGGTAAGTGACAAGTTTTTTCATAAATAAGCCTGTAAGGAGTCATTCCAATCGGAGTTTTATAAGCAGTCTTGTATGCCCATAATGCAGTGTCTAGTCTTGTAGACCAATCTAATCGATTAGGGTTTACAGTTTTTTCTAAAATTTGTTTAATTTCTCAATTAGAAACTTCAGCTAATCCACTAGTTTGTGGATGTTAAGCAGTTAAAATTTTATGAATAATGTTGAATTTTTCTACTAATTTGTGAATATATTTGTTCCTAAAATGGGATCCTCCGTCAGTGATAATCACTCTCGGCATTCCGTATCTTGTAAAAATATTTTTCATTAAAAATCTTGAAACACTCTTAGCATCAAATCGAGGTAAGGCTTGTGCTTCAATCCATTTAGAAACATAATCAACAGCAACTAATATATATAAGTTTCTAAATGAAGGTTTAAATGGTCCCATGAAATCAAATCCCCAAACATCAAAAATTTCAACTTCTAATATAAAATTTAAAGGCATTTCATTTCTTCTAGATATATTACCTACTCGTTGGCATTTATCGCAAGTTTTGATATATCTATAAACATCTCTAAAAAGAGTAGGCCAATAAAATTCAGATTGTAAAATTTTATAAGCAGTTTTATATGTTCCAAAATGTCCTCCAAATTCAAAATCGTGATATTTTTGAATGATTTGTTCAGTTTCTTCATAAGGCACACATCTTCTAATTATTGAATCCTTACATTGCTTATATAAATTTGGTTCATCCCAAAAATTTGTTTTAGCATCATGAATGAATTTTTTCTGTTGTTGCAGAGTTAGCATGGGTGGTAAAATATCACTTACAATATAATTTTCTATATCAGCATACCAAAGTATTTTCCATTCATTTATATTATAAAGTTGTTCGTCAGGAAAATGGTCTGTAATTTCATTAGCAGTGTCAGATAGTTCATTATATTCTAGTCTTGATAAATGATCTGCAATTTGATTATCAGATACCTTTTTATTAATGATTTTAAAATCAAATTCTTGCATGAATAATATCCATCTGATTAATCTTGGTTTGGTATCCTTCTTTTGTATTAAATATTTAATAGCAGAGTGATCAGTATGCACAATTCATTTAGTTCCAATTAGGTAAGATCTAAATTTATCAAAAGCATAAACAAATGCTAATAATTCTCTTTCCGTAACTGTGTAGTTGATTTCAGAATTATTGAGAGTTTTACTCACATAGTATATGACTTTAAAAATTTTATCATATCTTTGTCTAAGAACAGCTCCTATAGCATAATCACTAGCATCACACATAAGTTCAAATGGTTTCTCCCAATCAGGGGAAACTATTATAGGTGTTGTGATTAATTTATCTTTTATTAATTTAAAAGCATTTAAGCATTCTGTTGTGAATTCAAATTTCTTGTCCTTTTCTAAAAGTTAGCATAGAGGTTTAGTAATTTTTGAAAAATCTTTTATGTAGCCTCTGTAAAAACCGGCATGTCCAAGAAAACTTCTTACCCCTCTCACTGTAGTAGGAGGTGGTAATTTAGCTCTAACTTGAATTTTTGCAGGATCTACTTCCATGCCATTTTCCAAAATTTTATGCCCTAATACAATTCCTCCTGCAACCATAAATTGACATTTCTCCCAATTTAGAACTACGTTAGTTTTCTCGCATACTTCTAAGACTTTTTCAAGGTGACTCAAGCATACGTCAAATGATGTTCCAAATACAGAGAAATCATCCATAAATACTTCCATTCCATCATCAATTAATTTGCTAAATATAGACATCATACATCTCTGGAATGTTGCAGGTGCATTACATAATCCAAAAGGCATTCTTTGAAAAGTGAATGTTCCATAAGGACTGATAAATGTAGTTTTCTCTTGATCCTCAGGAGCAATAAGAATTTGATGATAACTGGTATATCCATCTAAAAAACAAAAATATTTATGTCCGGCTAGTCTATCCAACATTTGGTCTACAAATGGTAAAGGGAAGTGATCTTTCTTGGTGGCTGCATTTAATTTTCTATAGTCAATACATATACGCCATCCAGTAACTTGTCTTATAGGTATTAAATCATTATTTTCATTAGCTTCAACAGTCACTCCTCCTTTCTTAGGAACACAGTGAATTGGACTTACCCAAGCACTGTCAGAAATAGGATATATAATACCATTTTAATATTTCTTTCTTGACTATCTCTTTCATAATCGGATTTAATCTCCTTTGGGGATCAACTCTTGGTTTGTGTTCGGTATCTAAAATAATTTTGTGCATACAGATTGAAGGACTAATTCCTTTAATATCTGCTAAAGTCCAGCCAAAAGTTTTCTTATATTTTTTTAATGTGTCCAAAAGTTTTTGCTCTTGTGATTCATTTAATTCTACTGATATAATAACTGGTAAAGTTGAAGAGTTACCTAAATAAGCATACTTCAAATGAGTAGGTAAGATTTTTAATTCAAGTTCAGGAGGTTTAATAATTGGTGGAACTATATTATTTTCACCATTTTCTGTATTATCCAACAATTCAAATTTTTCCTGTATATAATCTAATTCTTCATTGTTTGTTTCTTCAATTAATTCAGTATTTTCTATTTCGAGTTTTTCTTCAAAGTATTCTTTAAAATGTTCATTTTGTAGATGTTCAATAATTTCCATTCGAAAACATTCATCATCTTTTTCTATAGCAGGATATTTCATTGATTTTGCAATGTTGAAGGTAACTTTTTGATCGTTTACTCTCATAGTTAATTCTCCTTTTTGAACATCAATCATAGCTTTTCCAGTAGCTAAGAAGGGTCTTCCTAATATTATGGGTATTTCCTTATCTTCTTCCATATCTAAAACAATAAAATCTACTAGGAAGATAAACTTATCCAATTTTACTAACACATCTTCAATAACTCGCTTAGGATAAGTAACAGAACGATCGCCTAATCGAAGAGTTACTCGAAGTAGGTGAGACTTCTCCTAATCCTAATCTTTTAAAAATTGATAGAGGCATTAGATTTATGCTCGGCTCCTAAATCACATAATGCTTTTCCATAAAATTTTTCTCCAATAGCGCAAGGTATAGTGAAACTACCGAGATCTTTTAATTTTTCGAGAAGCTTTTTCCGAATAATTGCACTACATTCTTCGCTAAGTGCAACAGTTTCATTGTCTGTGAATTTTCCTTTTTTATTTAAAATATCCTTCATAAATTTCACATAATTGGGTAATTGTTCCAATACTTCTACAAAAGGAATGTTTACCGTTAATTTTTTAAAAATTTCAAGAAATTTAGAAAATTGCTTATCTTTTTTATGTTGCCTTTGCCGCTGAAGAAATGGTGGTGGTGGTTTTTCTATAGAACTTTTCATAGGTATCAATGGATCTTCTAGATTTTGATCTTTCTAATCCTTATCTTTTTCGATTTCCACCTCCTCATTCTGACTTTCTGTTTCTTTCGGTATTCTTTTTTCTAACTCTTTTCCACTTCGTAACTGTATTGCTTTAATTTGTTCTTTTCCTTGATCTTTAGGATTTATTTCTACATTACTAAGAAAAGTTCCAGGACTTCTATTATTAAGTGCAGTAGCGATATGTCCAAGTTGAGTTTCAATATTTTTAATTGTTGTTCCTTGAGTTTGTAATTAGTTTCCTTGAATTTTTAACTGATTACCTTGATTCTGTAAATGTTGACCCAGATTTAATATTAATTCTTTCATAGATAACTTTTTATCTTTAAATTGAGAGTTATTATTAAATCCAGGTGGATAAGAAGGTTTAAAATTAGCATTTCCTTGGTTAGATGGATTTCCTACTGGGTTTACTCGCATTATTCATCCATTGTTGATTAGCGGAATTGTTATTCCAATTAAAATTTGGATGATTTTTCCACCCAGGGTTATAATAATTTGCATGAGGATTATTGGGTCTATTGTTAACAACATTTATAGTTTCATATGAGGATTGAGCATCTATAAGTTGTCCAAATAAATTTTCTTCTGTTATATGAGGAGAATAATTCATTCCAAAATGATCTAATTTCTTGGATATAGCAGCAATTTGAGAAGCTAACACAGATATTGCATCAAAATCATGTATACTGGCTATTTATTTAGGATTTAACCTTTCAGAAGGCCATTGAAAATTATTAGTAGCAATTTCTTCAATTAATGAATAAGCTTCATCAAAAGGTTTTGACATTAATGAACCTCCAGCAGCAGCATCAATGATCGATCTAAGAGATCCTACTAAACCATTATAAAAAATTTGTATAATTAACCAATCTGGTAATGCATGATGTGGGCATTTCCTAAGAAGATCTTTAAATCTCTCCCAAGCTTCATATATTGATTCTCCATCAAACTGACTAAAAGAAGTTATATCATTTCTAAGCTTTGCAGTTTTTGAAGGAGGAAAATATTTGGATAGAAATTTTTGTGATAATTCTCCCCAAGTTTTAATTGATCCAGCTGCTAATGAATTTAACCACATCTTAGCCTTATCCCTTAAAGAAAAAGAAAATAGCCTAAGTCTAACGGCGTCATTAGATACTCCGTCATATCTAAAAGTAGCACATAGCTCTAAAAAACTCGCAAGATGTAAATTAGGATCTTTATTTGGTGAACCACTAAATTGATTATTCTGTACCATTTGGATAATTGTAGGTTTAAGCTCAAATGAGTTAGCCGCTACATCAGGATTTTGGCTAGTTAAGTGAATTTCATCTAATGTAGGGTTAGAGTAATCTTTCAAAGGTCTTGGTTGGTTTATATTTTCAATTTCTGAATTATTTGCCATTTGATTTAATTTTATGATTTCTCTTTTCTGTTTTTTAATTCTTTTAATAGTGCGCTCTAATTCTGAATCGTAAGGTATTAAACTTTCGGTTCCAAATTTACGCATACACCACTAAAATAATAATAAAATAGTCTGTTACTCTAGTAATTATCTTTAATAATTATTTTAGTGATTACCTTAATAATTACTTTGCTTCCCCGGCAACGGCGCCAAAAACTCGACCTCTAGCTGCAAATATAAGAATTCAGCCTCGGGGGAGAGCAGGGTAGAAATTTGAAGGATATATATAATAGTTAAACTTAATAGAGTTATAGATGTTTTTCATAGTAAAATATCAATTGTACTCTCTCCCCTTTTAATCAACGTAAGTATACGTATCGTTCAAGTAATAAAAGGGCTCTATTAGAGTCCTAGATATCGATCCCACAGGGAAATTAGAGATTTACAAACTAATTTTTTAGTAAAGTCGATTACTAATCTAATTTAGTATAGTATATGAAACATGAAGAATGCTTAAACTAATACTTAAAAGACAGAATATATAAGTCAATTTATAAAAGTATCTTTCTCCTTGTTAAGAGGATTAAGTGAATGAATAATTAAATGAGTTTAGAATTATATTGTGCCAAATAGGAGCATTCCTATTCTTTACCCTTTGGTCCAGGTGCAAAGAACATTGACTAATGCTTATGTTTGGTTACCGAATCGTGGCTAGGTCGGGAGGATACCGTCGCCACTTCGGAGCTCCTACGTTCCCCTCACCTGAGGGCTAACATCTACACTTCAGCTCCCAAACAATAGTACCAAAATGAAGATTTTAGTCTGTCACACTAAAATATTCAATTCTTCGCCAGATAATTAATATTTTCCTATTTATTTGCACCCTCCATTCAAGGCTTTTGAATTCCCTGAATCTTGGATGTAATCTTTACTATAATTGATAATTCAACATATGTTAACAATTCAATTGGCCAAATTAAAAGTAAATTAAGATTTAAGTAAAAGATTATCACAATTTCTATTTAATATTATTAAGCACAACTCTTTTAATTCTTCATTTCACAAAACCTCAACAACAAGGAGAAAGACAAAGGAAACTACTCAGAATGCATGAGAATAATAACACAGATGTTGGATTTCATTTAAAGTTATAAAACAATAAACAAATATACTTATCTCAATTCTTCTCCCCAAGCAGATTCCTCAAGCTCCTCTGACTCTTCCTTCTTGTATAACACACTTATAACTCACCAAGACACTAAACACTAACTCTTACTACAAAAGGAAACACTAATTTTGACACCAACTGACACACCATAACACACAAAATCATCTCTATTTATAGAAGGAATCATATTTCCAACGGTTGCTTAAGCACCTCTTCAAAACGCGTCCAGATTCATCAAATTTGGCTTGAATCAACTGTCTCGCCGTCGGCGGGCTCGATCTCGCTGTCGGCGGGCTTCTAGAAGCAAGGCTAACTGTTCAAGCTCACTGTCGGCGGGCTCGATCTCGCCGTCTGCGGGTTCTATTATAATATATTAAAAACTTTTGGGAAAATCTCGCCGTCGGCGGCTTAAATCTCGCCGTCGGCGGGACAGTTCAATTTTCATCAATTTTTGTCCTTTTTGCTCCAGATTCGCGCCTTTTTGCTATTTTTGCTCTCAGCACCTATAAATCTTCATTCCTGCAATAAAACACAGAAAATACCTTTCTTTAAAGTGTAATTTCATATGAAATTGGTATAAATTTCATAATATATTTTCTTGTGGTCACAGTCCAATACCCGAAGGGCTTTGTACCACCTCTGTTCAAGACTTTAGACGGTACGGGAAACCCCCGACAGCATGTCGCACATTTTCGTGCTAGTTGTTGTAATTCCGGTGGGAGCGATGCTTTACTCTTTCGTTAGTTCGTCAGCAGCCTGTCAGGGATTGCCTTCGATTGGTATGCAGAATTTTCAAATGGTTCAGTTAACACATTTTCAAAACTAGAAAACCTCTTCGTTAAGCGGTTTGTCAGGGCTAGGCACCACATCACTATCGGTGATCTAGTGGTGGAGCAATAGAAACTGAACGAGACTTTAGTGGATTACATACTTCGATGGAGGAACTTAAGTATGAAGTGTGAACCACAACTTCAAGAACAACATGCAGTCGGTATCCTGTTGAAGAGTATCCATGGCCCAATAGCACTTCTCCTTAAATGATTCACAATTAAGACTTTCGAGAAGTTACTTAGCAAGGTCGGGAGCTTGCAGGAGGAGGCAAAGCAGCTGAGTTTTGTTGACAAGATTGATAAGCAGAAGCCGGTAAAAGCATTCGAAAAGAAATCCGGGATCGTCGCGGCAGTGGATAAAGGTAAGCAGCCAGAGCAAATACAGCCAGAGAAGCCACAACCAAGTTATCAACCACCGCAACGGATTTATCAACAACCTCAACAGAGTTATCAACAGCCTCGACCAAACTATCAATCATGGCAGGATGATCAACCACCACCTCGTTCACCGCGTGTCCTAAAGGAACTTTTGAATAAGGAATACCCTTCAAGACTGAAGCAGTGGCAAAAATGTTTCGCAGTTTAATGAAGCCACCAGACTTTCAGCTACCAGAGCCCAAGGGGCCAGAAGAAGTCAACAAGAAAGACCATCCGAACTACTGCCCCTACCACTGGATGATCAGACACAAGATAGAAGACTGCTTCACCTTTAAGAATTGGCTTGATGATAATCTCTGGAAAGGGAACATAACGATCTCGAAGGAATACATGACGGAGCCCCAAAAATGAGGTTCCATTAATGTTATTTCAACGGATCCTATTGTTCTGATAGACCCATACACAACCAATGATGGAAGGAGTACTGTCTGGACAAAGTCTTCGAAGAAAATTTTGGATCGCATCCAGACTGCTTCGGTGCGCGCTCAACTCAGGATTTGAAACCTGTTAAGCCGGCACTATCGCTTGTGATTGAAGAACCGCCCCAGAAGGAGGAGAAGATCGTGAAAGAAGAAAAGACCGAGGCTCCGAAGGGTAGACTAGGGGCTGCTTATCCTAGGATGGTTGTTTCTGATTCGAGGGAGAAATCCTTCGGACCTCTGACTCTGTATGATTATTTACTCGCCCCAGCGGGATCTTATAATGATAAGAGTTTTGGTGTTGGCTACGTTTTAACTGTTTCTAACGGTTACGTAACTAACAACAACCAACCTAATCCGGATCTCGATTTCGATATAAATAATAATTCTCAAATCATACTAAACCTGGATGACCACGACGAAGGAGAAGACATTCACAAGGATGGATATGAAAGCTCGAGAAGCGACGAGTCCGTTTGTGAATTCCGAGGAGCTCCAATCACGATAGAATTAGAGCTATCAGATTCTGAAGCAACTGCAGAAGAGCCAGTCATTCCAATTCAAGGGGAGACACTGGGAGATTTAACACCAGATGCAGAAGAAATAACAGAAGTTACTTTAAGAAGCGAAAAAGTTCTACCCCCGAGAATGGGTCCAAAGGATAAAGGAAAGTAGGTGGTTGCTCAGGAAGAGCCAACCCCAGCGGAAGAATTACCTATTTGGGAAGAAATTGAAGAGCCTAATAACAAAGTGGATTATAACGTGCTAGCCCATCTTAGGAAGCTACCAGCCAAACTGAGCATCTACGACGCTCTGATCCTGTCAAAGGAGATGAGGGAAACTCTGATCAAGGCCTTACTTGATCTAGAAATTTGCTTAGCTCAAATGGTCGGTAATTCCTTCGATGAGGTTTGCTCGTTAAGAGAACGGCATGGTGTTACCTTCACGGACAATGATTTGCTACTTGGAACAGTTGATCACAATCGACAGTTGTACATTTCAGTCTCCATCAAAAAATTCACACTCTTCATGGTGTTAGTTGATCCGGGAGCATCAATCAACATAATGAACCTTCGGACGTTAGCATATTTGGAAATTGATGCTCGCGACCTCAAAGCAGATAAGATATTATTAAGAGGCTTTAATCAAAAAGGAGAAAGAGCTCTTGGATCAATAACACTATTAATGAAGACCGGTGATTTGGCAAAGACAACCGCAAAAGTCCATATAATAGATTCTGAGACATCGTTCAACGCTCTACTTGGCCGGCCGTGGATCCATGAGAACCGGATGGTACCGTCATCTCTGCTCCAGTGCATAAAATATTACAAAGGAGGAGAACAGTGTATCAAAGGTGATTTGTAACTGTTCTCCGTGCATGAAATCGGAATTCACGAAGATGCAGCTTACTACGCGCCACCAAAAAAGACAATCTTCTCCAGAAATTCCATACCAAATGAAGCAAAAGAAGTTTGAGATGACGAAGAACCTAAAATTCTAGTTCTACAGTTACTCACCACTCTCTTACGGCGAGATGGTGAAGGTTTCTACAGAGCTCGCACCCGAGGTCGAGGTCGGAGACGAGGTCGAGGAAGGAAAGGTGGAACAGTTGAACAAAAGACACCGTTCATCGATGTTGATTGGGAGAACAATTCCGAAGAAGAAGAAACCAGGAAAGAAGTAATGAAGATAAATCAAAAGAAACCCCAGTTCAAGATCTCTCTCGAAGATGAAAAGAATGAATAACACAAATCAATGTACGAGAAGATTAACCACTATGTTTATACTATGACCCTGACCCGATCTATCCTAATAAGGTCAAGGGTATGGTGGTCAAAGAAGTACATGGTGGCGGTAATAAGCTGATCAAATTCTACCGTGGTGCTATTTCTTCCAAAATTGAAAATGATGTACAATTTGAAGATGTTACTTCATCTGAATTAATGGAATTACCTTTTGAGTGGTACTCTCCCTATGTTCAGAATTTAATTCAACGTGGTGTCTTACCTAAACAATGGACAAAAGGTCGATCACAACACTTTGAAAAATTATGGAATAATGCCAGTCGGCCTCCCAATTTAAAACATGGTTTCGGATTCGGCACAAAAGGATCAGTTGATGATACGGGATTTTGCCTGGTTGTCACTTGCGAGCCTAATGAAGACTGCTTGAAGTTTCAGATAATCTCGAGGATCTACCAATCGTAGACACTCTACCAGAATTGGAAGAAGAAATTAAATCTTCAATAGACGAGTTAATGGAAGTTAACTTAGGTACTAGGAAAGAGCCTAGGCCGGCCTTTGTTAGCTCCTTACTCAATAAAGAAGACTCTGAAGCAATGATCAAGCTATTAATGGAATTCAAAGACTGTTTTGCTTGGAGTTATGATGAGATGCCAGGATTAGCTCCAGAGGTTGTAGTTCACAAGCTAGGAGTGGATCACACTGTCGTTTCGGTCAGACAAGATCCAAGAAGAATGTGTCTAGAAATTGAACAACAAGTTATAGCTGAAGTTAAGAAGCTAATAGACGCTAAATTTGTCCATGAAGAACAATACCCGATTTGGTTAGCCAATGTGGTACCAGTCAGAAAGAAGAATGGTCAGATCAGAATCTGCGTGGATTTCAAAGATTTGAATAAAGCGTGCCCGAAGGACGAGTTCCCGCTACCAATTCCAGAATTGATGATCGACATCGCTTCAACACACTAAGTTTTCTCTTTCATGGATGGATCATCAGGATACAATCAGATAAAGATGACACCAGAAGATGACAAGCTCACAGCCTTCAGAATGTCGATCGGAATATACTGCTACACAGTGATGCCTTTATGATTGAAGAACGCAGGGGCAACTTATCAAAGAGCGATGAAGAGGATTTTTGATGATCTCATTCACAACCAAGTCGAGTGCTACGTGTATGATGTGGTCATCAAAAGCAAACTAAAGGAAGATCACCTGTATGATTTGAGAATTATTTTCGAGCGATTAGGACAATTTAACCTTAAGATGAATCCCTTGAAATGCGCCTTCGGCGTTACTTCCGGGAAATTCTTAGGATTTGTTGTCCAACATAGCAGAATTGAAATCTATCCGGAAAAGATTAATGCTATCATAGAAATGCCGCCTCCCAAAACTTTGAAACAACTACGATCCTTTCAAGGGAAGTTGGCATATCTTCGATGCTTTATCTCGAATTTGTCAAGTAGGTGTCAGCCCTTCTCGGCATTAATTAAAAAGGACGCCAAATTTTTTTGGGAAGAGAAATACCAGCGGGCCTTCGAGGACGTTAAGTAGTATTTAATGACACCTCCTGTCTTAGCAGCCCCAGTCCCAGGTAGACCGTTGATACTTTATACCGAGGCTTTAGACGACTCCCTTGGAGCCCTGCTAGCCCAGGTCAATGACAAGGAGAAAGAAAATGCTCTTTACTACTTAAGTTGTCTTCTAATTCTGATGAAGGTAAAGTATCCCTAATTGAGAAGCATTGTGTGGCCCTGATCTTTGCCGTTCAAAAGCTCAGGCATTACATGCTCTCTCATAAGGTCAACCTTATTTCAAAGTTTAATCCATTACAATATTTGATGACCCGACCGACGCTTTCCGGCAGACTTGCCAGGTGGTTGATGATACTATTGCAATTTGATATAACTTTTATTCCTCTTCGTGCCGTAAAGGGACAAGTCCTAGCAGACTTCCTTGCAGCACACCCTTTGCCTGCAGAATCGCCTCTTAACGATGACTTGCCCGACAAGCAGATAATGAGCCTAGAAGACACCGATGATCAGTGTTGGGAACTTTACTTCGACGGAGCATCTTCAGCGTAGAAGGATAAGGAATTGTAAACGATAGTGCCCTGTAAGGCAGGAATCAGACTAATATTTATGACACCGGAGCGGGGGATGTTAAGTTATTCCTACCATCTAACAGAACCGTGTATGAACAATGAAGCAGAATATGAAGCCCTTATAACCGGACTGGAGTTAACCATTCAGATGAGGATAATTGATATCAACATCTACGGTGATTCGCAGTTGATCATACAACAGGTCGCAGGATAATACATAATTTTGAAACCAAGGCTCGAGCAGTACTTTCAGTATGCAATGAAGTTGCTAGAGCAGATTCTGAATGTAACGATCTATAAGATTCCTATAAGAGAAAATGCCCTTGCAGACGCGCTAGCTCGCCTTGCAAAAGAATTTGCCTGCTTACAGGACGAGTCAGTTGAAATGTCAGTTCAGGGACGACAGGTCCTCTCACAGCTCGACATGGATGCAATACACCAATCAGAAGGAAAAGAAGAAGAAACAGTTACAGCAGTAACAGAAATTATAGAGGATTGGCGGCAGCCATTAATCATCTACCTGTAAGCAGGAAACTTACCAGACGATAAGTCAATAGCCCATCAGATTAAGAAAAGAACTCTATCATACGCATTAATAAACAATACGTTATATAAAAGGTCTTTCGACCAGATGTGGCTAAGGTGCCTGAACGGGTCCGAGGCTCGGGAAATTGTTAAAGAGGTGCACTCAAGACTTTGTGGCGCTCATCAGTCAAGTCCGAAGATGAAAATGAAGATTAAAAGACTAGGGTACTACTGACCCTCCATGATGACCGATTGCATGAAAGTTGCCAAAAGTTGTCACCAATGCCAAGTGCATGGAGTGGTTCTACATCAACCTCCAAATGTGCTGCATCCAACAATCGTATCGTGGCCATTTGAGTGTTGGGGCACAGATATCGTGGGTCCGATAGAACCGCCTTCTTCAAGAGGACATCGCTTCATTCTTGCAGCGACAGATTACTTATCCAAATGGGCAGAAGTAGTATCGCTCAGGGAAGTGAAAGCACATCACGTGTTACAGTTCTTCAAGAATCAAGTCGTCTACCATTTTGGGATACCACGCAGAATTATCTCAGATAACGGGTCTGCATTCAGAAGCACGAAGATCAATAATTTTGTGAGAAGACACAGAATTGATTGGTGCTATTCAACGATCTACTAACCAAGAGCAAATGGCTTGGCAGAGGCTTTTAATAAAACTCTCGTCTAAATTCTAAAGAAAACTTTGGAAGACAACAAATGAAATTGGCACGAGAAGTTGTTAGAAGCCTTATGGGCCTACAAGACGACATTCAGAACTCCTACTCAGTCTACACCTTACTGCTCTAGTGTACGGGTCCGAAGCCGTTTTACCCTTGGAGGTGCAGCTTCCGTCACTCAGAATTGCAGTTGCAAACAAAATCACTACAGAAGAGAATGCCAGATTACGACTAGAAGAATTGGAAAGCTTGGAAGGGAAACGACTTTCAGCACAGCAGAATCTTGAACTATATCAAGCCAAGATGATCCAGGCCCACGATAAGCTGGTCCGCCTAAGGACATTCAAAGTCGGTGACTTGGTTCTAGTTCTCAGAAGACCTATTCTTGCACACCGCAAGATAGAAGGTAAATTTGAACCAACCTGGGAGGGGCCGTTCGTGGTCGAGACAGTCTACTCAGGAGGTTCCTACCAACTTGTGAATTGCCGTGGAGAACGACCTATGCTTCTAATCAATGGTTGATAATTGAAGAAGTATTACGCAACCTGATGTTTCGAAGGATGAACTTTAAAAAGTGAAGTCTCATTCCTAGAAGCACGGGTGGAGTAATCATTTGTAACTGGGTCTGAACCCAAAATATAAAAATGGATGATAAAAAAATCATTAACAAAAAAGATATGTTGAAAAAAATATGTGAAATCATAATGATAAAATTTTGATCCTTCCCTTTCGAATCAGCTCACTCCTGATCTTTCCTCATCTTTTCCTACTCTTATTAAAATTTGAAAGAAATGAATAAGAATTTTTCGTTGATAATTGATTTTTCTTATTGCTCTTGTTCTTAGTACAGCCCCTGATCCTTTCCTTGTTTTTCGCAGGGAAATGTCGAACGGGCGGTTGGTTCTGAACTTTAAGAATGGAGTGAGTCTAGCACTCGATGAAAAGAGGATGAAGGATGGGGCCGTGATTGAGATTGACTCTGATTTCACACCGGCCGGGCTACAGTACGAAGAAACTAATTGGACCCCGATTGACCGGGAAGAGTTCCACAGCCAGACAGTGATAAAATTGGGTGGCCCAAGTCAGCAGTCTACCAGCAAGAAAAGAAAAGCAAACGCCCCTCATGCAACAGGAGCAGACAAGAAAGTCAAGTTCGTGGTTGCTACAGTAGAGGGCAGGCTTGTCAGCGCTATGCCTACAGAAGTTCAAGAGGTAAGGAGAGCTACTCTCACTCCTACCCAACGAAAAAACAAGAACCGTCGCATTCGCAAGATGTTGACCAAGCTAGTAGCGGACCAACATGAAGAGACAGCTTCTCCCATCAGTGCAAGTACTTCAAAGAAATCGGTTCGTCAGGAACCAGAAAAGAGGAGATCAACTCCAAGAACAGCAGAAAAGATGAGAGAAGTTCCAAGAAGAGCAGAAACAGAATCGGTGCCACGACGCCGGACAGATGCACCAGTTTTAAAGAGTCTTGTGGCGAAAGCAACCCCGGAGAATGTCCTGACAGAGATTATCCCTGAGGAGCTGAGACATGCAGGATAACGTGCTGGGGTTGAACCATACATCTCACAGTACGTTACCAGACCTTGCCGATTGCAGATAATCCCAAAATACGAGCTGGAGAGAATGCAGAAGGTTGAAAGGAAAATTTTTGAATATTTTGAAAGAATTCAAGGCAAGAGGATCAACATCTTGGAAGGCCTTGAGCTGCATACAGATGTTTTCTCAGACTACGAGCAACAACAAATTGTGGACTGCGTCGTTGAGCTTCAGAAAATGGGTCGAGCTGGTTACTTGACAGAGAAGACCTACTCAGAACCCCGGAGGTGGATGAAAGAAAAAGGAAGAGTTACAATCCAGTGCGGGTGTTGCTACAACTTCGCCGAGGACAGAAAGGGAAATCCACCGGGGATACTCCGTCGCAGCAAGGTGGATCCGATGCTAAGAATTATCAAGAGGATGGTAAAAAGGATGGTGGCATGGAGGGTATTGCCTGCAGATTGCATACCCAACAGCTGCATCATTAACATATACACGGAGGGCGACTGCATACCGCCACACATAGATCATCATGACTTCGTCAGACCTTTCTACACAGTGTCTTTTGTCAACCAATGTAACATCATGTTCGGATCTGACCTCCGAATAGTAGTCCCCAGAGAATTTCGAGGGCCAGTGGAGATACCACTACCGGTAGGTTCCGTCTTGGTGTTAAAAGGAAATGGAGCGGACATAGCAAAACACTGCATTCCAGGGGTGCCTGTTGAGCGGATCTCCGTCACTTTCAGGAGGATGGACGACAACAAAATGCCTTCCAACTTTCAGCCCGATCTAGAGTTAGAGAGACTTTGGCCCTACGAGTTGTGAGCTACATGGGAGATAGCACACCTCCAACGCACATCCGAATGGCATTTCCTGCCAAAGATGGCTTGGAAGGTGATGTTATTGTCCATGTATCTCACTATTCAGACATGGATTCCGACAGATGCTTTTGGAAGAAACTTGCAAGAATCTTACACAATCCGTTTTGGATTTATGTGGATTGTATGAGATATTAAATTTTCAAGGAAAATATCATCATGTTTTGGATCGAGCTATATGATGTATTTTCAACAAATTGGAATGGAGACGACCATGTCGTGTTTTGTTTTCACCTCTTTTGTGCAAATTGACTAGGAAACACCATTAAGTTAAATGAACTTCGAACAAAGAACGAAAAGAAAAGAAAATGAATAAAGAACACTTTTTAAGAATTCGAATGTAAAAAAAAACTCCAAATTAATACAAACTCTAATTAAACAAAAATGAAATTGAATTACTAAAACAAACGAAACGAATATAAATCTTGAATTGAATTCTGATCTGAATCCGTCGAGTTGAATCTTTCGACTAAAATCCATTTGAAGCTCCTATGAATCCTTTTTTGAGTTGATTATTCCCCACAGAAGACTTCAACTTTAGTTTCAAATTTCTAAACTTATTTGCCATCTTGAAATCCTTTCAACTCTCCACGATCGCTTTCCTCTTTTGAGAAGGTCGACTGAGTCTACTGACACAGAACCACGAAATTTTTCGATTTGGTTCTGATGGCATGAATTCATATCCTTCGCCAAACAATCAAACTTTAATCAACTCTCTCGGGATGTGAAACACTTTCATGTCTCGTTCCAATCTTCCACTAAATTAAAATTTCCACAGAATCTTCAAAAAATCGAGAAAACAAGCTTTTGGGATTGGTACCTAACTTCCAATTCCCATCCTTCTGAGGCTGGTACCTAACTCCCAGTTCTCATTTCAAGATCGACACTTGAATTTCGATTCTCTTCTCTGAATGTCCACTAATCTCGCACTCTTTCCGAGAAACTTTCCTGCATTCTAATCCCCCAACTTGGGTATAAGACCGACAAGGCATCCTAATCTCGATGTCCACTAAACTCGCACTCTTTCCGAGAAACTTTCCTGCATTCTAATCCTCCGACTTGGGTATAAGACCGACAAGGTATCTTGATCTCGGTGTCCACTAATCTCGCACTCTTTCCGAGAAAATTTTTCGCATTCTAATCCTCTGACTTGGGTATAAGACCGACAAGGCAACCTGATCTCGGTGTCCACTAATTTCGCACTCTTTCTGAGAAACTTTTTCGTATTCTAATCCTCTGACTTGGGTATAAGACCGACAAGGCATCCTAATCTCGATTTCCACTAATCTCACACTCTTTCTGAGAAACTTTTTCGCATCCTAATCCTCTGACTTGGGTATAAGACCGACAAGGTATCCTGATCTCGATGACCGCTAATTTCGCATCCTTCCAAGAAACTTTTTTGCATTCTAATCCTCCGACTTGGGTATAAGACCGACAAGGCATCCTGATCTCGGTGTCCGCTAAATTCACACTTTTCCGAGACTGGTACCTAACTTCCAGTTCTCACCATTTTTTCGAGGTCGGTACCTAACTTCCGACTCTCTTCTGAGACTGGTACCTAACTTCCAGTTCTCACCCTTTTTCGAGGTCGGTACCTAACTTCCGACTCTCTTCTGAGGCTGGTACCTAACTTGCAGTTCTCTTTTCGAGATCAGTACCTAAATTTTGATTCTCATCCTTCTCGATCGGTGCCTAAATTTTGATTCTCTCTCCGAGGCTGGTACCTAAATTCCAGTTCTCTTTGCAATCCCGAGATTGGAACCTAGGTTCCAATTCTCATTTTAAATTCAGAACTTCTACGAAATCCACCTTGAAATCAATCTTAAGTCAAATTTCGACCAAAATCGAAACTCGAATTGAAAATTCAAACTCAAAATTGAAACTTGAAATGAAAATGAAACGAATCTAAATCCAATCTATCTCTCTCCAGATCTTGTGATTTGGAATTCACCTCTTCTTCCCCAGCGAGAGTTCTGGAATCTTCAGCCTTGGAGATTTACCTGATACTCCCCAGCAGAAATTTCCTACGCTTTGTTCTAAGTGTGTCACTTAAAAGTCTGTGTTGGTTTTGTTGATCTCTTCGGTCAACGCCAGTACGTGTGATGTGCTTGATTAGCGCACCACACCTATTGGGGGTCCATTTGTTAACCTCATTTTTGGTGAGGTCTGATCTCTCTCCTTAGTGCTTAGGATCTAGCCATATGTTTTCCCTTTGAGTATCCCAGAAGACTGGAGATGGAACCCACCACTTAGAAATTCAAATACTTCTTAACTCCCTTTAAACCCCACATGTTTGATTGTAAACCCCCAGGCCACCTGGAGGGTTAAAACCAATATATGGAGGTTTAAAGGATTAGTTTCCTATAGGATTCTTTGGCCTTAGGATTACCCTGGGTGGCCTGGTCTTGGTTAAGGTAAACTTGCACATACCACACTCTCACACACATTCCAAATCCTAAAACCACTCTCACCCAACTCAACTCCCTGACTCATGTAGGTAACTTATATGGATGGACCTTAACCCCTAAGCCCCTAGCTAAGAGGGTTAGGAACAACATATTGAGTGCCTAAAATGAGTCATCTCATGGCTCTTGTGAGCTTAATATGTCTTCATGGCTCAGCAAAAATGGTTTCATTTTACTTACTTCCAATCAATCTTCCTTTTTGCCAAATTTCAATTTTTGACCCCCAGGGCCCTAAACCCACCAAACCTACCCAAAATTACCAAAATTGTCCCTACAACCCCAAAACTCTCCAAAACTTCTTAAAAATTACCCAAAATTCCTAAAAATCCTAAAAAATATTTTGAAACATTCCCCATGTCTTAAATCTACCAAAATACCCCAATACCCTCCAAATAACCTCCAAATACCCAAAATACCCTTTTTAACCCAAAAATCTAAAAATTCCAAAAAATTCTCAAAAAAATTCCAGAAAATCCCAAATATTCCCAATTTCATTTTGTTCAACTGCCACATGGCCCAATTTTGTCAATTTAACCCAATTTGATCAAAAGTCCCAAATTAGCCCTTAAGGCCCAAAATGACCAACCAACCCAATCCATCCCAAATTCAACCCAAATGTCATCCAATATTCCCCAAATTTGTTTTGAAATCTTCATAAAATCCCCAAAAACAAAAATCTAACTTAATTTACCCAATATTTGGACCCAAACTCCACCCAAGCCTAATCCAAACCAAAACTCCCCAAATTGTCCTAAACCAACCATGAACCCAAACAAGCCCAAATCCCAAAATTAAGACTCAACCAAAATTGAAAACTCTTTTTCGCACCTCCATAAACATTTTTCAACATTAATTTTACATCAAAACCAACATTAGCCCAACCTTAGCCCAAGTTAGCCCAATTTGATCCACTTTGACTCTATTACTAAAAGACCCAAATTAAACCCAACTCAACCCCAAATGACACCAATTCTTTTCTAAAATTTTCATGAAACATTCCTAAATAAAATGCAATATTTATTTGGCTCAACCTTTTATCAAAATTTTCATCCATAAATTTATTTTAAAACCTAAAAGCCTACTTTCCTAAAACATTTAAAAGCTCATCCAAAACAATTTCAAAAGCCCAAAATCTATCCTAAAGCCCACAAGACATTTTCATTTGTCATCCCTTTAATCAAATCACTCCCTAAGTTTTAATCTCATGATCAAATAATTCCAAATCATGCCTCATGACAAATTCCCCAAAATTCATCAAAAATGCCAAAATCCATTTCCATGTAAGTGAGCCAAGCCATGGGCAAGCCATAGCCAAGCCATGAAGCCATTCTTAAGCCACATGCAAGCCATATGAGTTGTGTCCATGTCACCATACCATCTTGGGCAAGAGGAGGAGCCTCTTTCTTGTATACCTTAAAGTTTAAGCATTCCCATGTTTCCCCTAACCCATGCTTAAGCCTAATTGTACTTGGATTGTGACTTGACCCCACTAATCAAGCTGAGCCAAATGACTTTCTCTTCAGCCCAAACCAGCCTTGGAGAGGTGCACCAAGCCTAAAGCATGACTTGGGCCATTTTTGACCCAAAATGAACCCTTCCCCCATGCCATTTAAATCAACTCCTTTACACATGGCAACAACCAATTGAGCTCACAAACCTCAAGCCCTGACCTCACTGACCATGAGGGTGACCTGACCCTGGCCGGACCACCACCTGGGCCACCGGAAAATACCAGGCCGAGAGCCTCATTTGAATTCAAAAATTTAAATTCACCTTGCTGGGTTGTCCCAGCCCAAATGGCCATTATGACTGTTCTTCTCCTCCCCTAGGCAGCAAATCCCAGCCTCCAAACCTCCCTGGAATCAGCCATGGCCATGGCTATTTAAACTCACCTCCCTCACGGCCATAGAGGGTGCCGAAACCAACCTTAGTGAAACACCGCCCAATTCACTCCAAAATCTTCACACGGCACGGAGAATTCAATCCCCACTGCTTCCCTGCCCTAATCTCCATTAACAGAGCTCAATTTCTCAATTCAAAATCCACCCCAAAATAGAACAACCCTCGAACCTCCACAGAAATCAAATTAACTTCTCCCAGGCCTTCACCTGAGGTAAAGAAGAAATTCCCCACTAAAAGCCCCCTCACCAGGCCAGTCATTCCTTCTATCGGCCAAGGTTTGAAATCGGGCTTGGACGAAGTCACACCTAGACAATTCACTAGGACCAGAGGCTTCATCCCTAGGCTCCTCCAGCTCCAACGAACGTGCCGAGCACATTCAATCGAGGCTTCACCTCTTGAACCAAGGTATGGAGACTTCTCTTTAACCCGAGCTTCCAGCGATCCGTCATTTACTTTGAGTCGATTTCAATGCATGTTAGTTGTATGGATAGACTCCTCTAGGCTAGACGAGCATGCAGGAAGAAACCGCACTCAATTTGGTTGAGTATCGAGTGAGATCTTAGGGTTAGAAGGTGAACGGCACTCGGGACACACCAGGCGGAGACGATGACCTTGGACCGTTCGATCGCACGTGTTTTCAATAGATGGCTCAGATGGCGTCGGACTAGGAGATGGAACATGAACCGCGGGCCGCGTGGTGCTGACTCAGATGGCGGCGTCGAATGAAAGAGCACCGCGTGGAGTTTCGGAGCTACCGAGGATGACGAGGCGCCGCACTGAATAAGTAGGAAATTAGGGATTTTCTAAATTATTAAAATAGCTAGAACTTCAAAAATCCAAATCTTTGCATAGAAAATTCCTAAAAAAAAATAAAAATACCCTCTTGCTCAATGAATAGAGGAAAATAATGTGGAAAAAGAATTAAGTTAATTTGTTGAGTCTATGATTTTTAATGATTTAAATACTCTCTGTGATGTTTTAATTCTCCATTTGCATACATAATTCAACATGGTATAAGGCTATAGGGCTTTTGTAGCCTCTGTTCTTGGGAACATTCCCTGAATTTTCCAAGGCTACAGGCCATCTCTATGGCAAGTTATTTATTTTCTAAGTTTATGTGCCTGTTTTGGGATTTTAATTCTAATAATTAGCATATTGCTTAGAAAATTTTAGAAAAATTAGGGGAGGTATCTTATAACCAGAGGACCCAAGGAAAATTATGGTTTGATTTAATTCCTTAAGAATAACCCTAATTAGTCTAAACCCTTGGAATTTAATTTTAATTAATTAGGAGTAACCACACATCAAAATCACTTGAAAATAATTCTCCATTATCATTTAGGATGCAGAGAACCTAACATAAAAATTTCAAGTCAATTAGAATTAATTTAACCCACTAAATGAATTAATTAAGTGACATAGCTATTTTAAAAAATAAAAATTCATAAAACCCAAAATACATTTCAAAATTTCACAAAATTGGTTTTATGGGCTCTTTGGTATCAGGGGAGTCTAAGAAAATTAAAATTGGATTTTTCTAAAAAATTTCATTTTTAACCCTGTTTTTAATACTTTAATAATTAAAAATTTAAAAAAAATCACAAAAACATTAAAAATCACAAAAATGTCATATTTTGCTCCCTAATCACTTAGGAACCAACCAAATATTTTTTACTAAGTCTCTAGGTTAAGATATTGAATTTTAAAAGCTTAATGTAATTTTTTATGTTAAAAAATGAATTTTCAAACCTTCCCACTAAAAGAATTCTAATAAATCAAAGAAAAATCATAAAATTATAGAATTTGTTTCTCTGGACTCTTTGAGACCAGAGAGATTTAAGAAAAATATAAAACTCAATTTTCAGCTTTAATTTTATTTTATAAGTAATTAATACCGCAAAACACAAAATAATTATAATAAATAAAAATATTTTAAAAAATTACAAAAATTGGTCCAAGTGGTCCTCTGGTTAGTAGGAACATCCCATAATTTTCTTAAGGATAGAAACCTTACCTTGGTCATGTTGTTGAATTTTCATTGAAAACCCTTATTTTCTACAAAAATAATTATTTAAATTAAATTAAAAATAGAAAAATCACTTTTTCTCCTCTAATGTCTTAATTGACATGTAAGTGAGGTGACATAAAAATTTTAAGTTCATTTGAGCTCAATTAGTGAGTTATGAAATGAATATGTTTAAAAGGGCATAAAGGTAATTAAGGATTTTTAACCCTAATTAATGTCTTAGGCTTAATCAAACGGAGGGTAAAATATCTGATATTAATGCTCTTTTAGATGATTGAAACCTGGGAAATTAAAAGGTAGAAACCCATTAATCACTTTTAATAAATCAAAATGGAACCTTAATTAATTAAATAACTTAAATTTTGGAAGGGTAATTAAAATTTTGGATTGTTAAAATGGGGATATAATTTGGGAAGATTGCAATCATTTAATCTAAAATCTCTAAATGAATCACTCTAATAATATTCAACTCTTAATTAATTTTAAAGACTTGATGATCAAAATTAATAATTAAAAGGGAAATAACTTGTTAAATGAATTAAAACTTAAAACATTAAATGATTTAACAATTAAATTAAAAATAAATTTAAAATATTAAAATTCATTTGAAATTAATTGAGAACAAACTTAAAACAAATTTGAAATATTAAATAATATCAAAACAATTCATAATAAAAAAACTAAAAAAAATTGAAAATCAAACTGATTAAAATTAACTTAAAGTAATATGATTAATTCAAATCAAATTTAAATTATCAAAATTTAATTAAATAAAGTAATTTAAATAGCTCTTTCAACTTAAGTAACTCAAAACACTTAAAAGAAAATCAACTTGAATTTTGAAACTAAATTAAATAACCTTAAATCATCAATCCAACTTTAATCAAAACGGTTAAATCCCTCAACAAACTAATTTGCCCCTAAAGACTTTTATTATTATAACTCTCAAATAAAGCATCAAGTGAAATGTCACTTCACTCATCGGACAATCAAATGTCTAAGTTCACTGAGCAAGAGACAAAACTTAACTAAATTTTTTGATGATTAATTCACCTGTACAATGAAATTCATTTGGACTCAAAATAATCCCATAAGCATTGAAAAGATGTTCATGACTCGTCCTAACCACTTTCTCAATAAAATAGGGTGTTTTAGAAGAACAATTGAACTTAATTGTTCTTTGATGAAGAGAATCATCCTCAACAAAACACAAGAACCTAGACGTCATAAGAATTGACTAGCGGTAGGATTAGGATTTTGGTAGACAACCAGAATCTTCCCTTAGCTTTACCTAGGTACTTGTTGCAAATATTTAAATACTCTGACATGTATTTTAAGTGCAGCTTGGAATGATGAGACTTTTATTTTATTGCAATTTATTTACCTGCACTGCACTTTATTTTTCTTGCATGTTAAACAACAATGTCACCCTGCATGAAAACTGAAACCTTTAGGATAGCCACAAAACTAAAACCCAAAACTAAATTAAAATCAACATAAGATAAAATTTACCGCCACAACATTCAAAATATAAAACAACTCAAAATTTAATCACAAACAGAACAACAAAACTACAGCTACAACTAAATTAAAACGTTTCGTTGGATGATCGGTAATCCCTCGGATGATGTAACCCACGTGTTGCTAACGAGATTTCCCATGGTCTAAATGAAAGTATGGAACTCATTCAGTTGAGTTTAGCAAATTCATTTGGACTAAGTGAATCCGATGAAAATAGCGGTGCTGGGATTACGGAACCGTGGGATCTTAATCGATCCTGCTTAATCAACTTTAAATTTGTTTTAATTAAAACATTAAGACATTTGAACCTTAAGACACCTCTAAACTAAAACACTTCTCTCATCCCCTGATTTTCATTTTCTAAAACTAAACCTCTGCAACAACAAGGAGCTTGGAGCATGGTGGGCAGCATGGCCATCTTCATCAGCAAAACTTCTGTCTACTTCAGCAAAACCTTTCTTAGAATTAAATAACAAAGCCATACGATTTCGAGGTAGTCTGCCTAGTGCAACATAAATCCTCAACTTTTCGTTAGGCATTTCCATAATCATATTATGCAAATTAAGCCTTAACCGGTCTTAGGACTTCGAGGTAGTCGTTTGGTATGACATAAACCCTCACATCTTTGAGGCTATTTGTATGATTATGTCATACAAATATAAGTCCTAATTAACTAAAATTGGCAGGATTACAACACTAAATAAACTCACAAATTGAAGCCAAACCATAGGATAGTTGGGAAGTCACCGAAGTCCACTTCGGGTCCGTGACATCCCCTACTTCTCTTCCTTTGGATTCTTAAAATAAACTGTTCCAAATTTGAGCTATTCCCTATTGAAATTTCCAAAGTCCAATTGTTTAAAAACCTTAAACTTTGAAATTCTTTAGAGCAAAACCACTGATCATTATTGAGAGTTTTCTTAAGTATCTTCGGACATTTAAAATATAATTAACTATAGGGGCTTGCCCTTATAGGGAACTTTAAGAACCCAGGTAATATAAACCCTATTTAGTTCCTTTATATTAAACAGGGGAACTTGTCGGCTTATAAAATTGGTTCGTAGACCAAACGGATGTCACAAATCTTCTAGTTTATTTAATCGAGCCCCATCATCAAGCAGTGTGTCTATTCTTCGGGATAGATACACGGTTTTTGGTGTGGTGCTCGTTTATATAAACTATTTGGGATGTGAGATCGGTTTGATTTCAGATCTTAAAATTTTCAAACTTAAATTTATTTTCAAAATCAAATGCTTCTTTCTAAAACTATATATATTTAAATTAAATTTAAAATTTAAGATTCGCCGACAACTTTTGTAGGCGTTGAAAATACATAACCAAAAAAATGCCGACAACCCCAAGATATGCCTTATGGATTCTTCTATTCCAATTCCTTTGTTGAGTTTTAGCCACTGTAGGAACAGTCTTAAAAGATGACCCAACTTCAAACAATGATGAAATGTTATAAGCTTCACCCAATAATTCTACTGATTTTTCATTCACATCATCAATAGGCCAAGAATTTTAAAGACTTTAGGAATTTATATTTTCCTAATAAGACTCTGAATTTTATGTATAATAGTGGCAACAATACTCATAATAGTAGTATTTTTTAACAACTTTCTTCTTTAAGTGTGGGAATTCTTCTTTATACCTGAGACTAAATTCCATCAGGGGTGTTTTCTCATCAACCAATTAGAGGTCTACCATGAGAAAGGTAAGATCACATTAAGTCATCTTGAAATAATCAAATCCCATTCTGAATTTGATGATGGACAGATCCCCCAAACTTAACTATTACTTGTCCTCAAGTAATTTTTTTACTATATAAAATAATGATCCTCTGCAATGAACTTTGTTTTAGAATACCATAATTTTGATTTAGATAAATACAATAGTGATGTTTTCAGAAAGATTTTTGAGTAATTCAAGTAAATTCTGCAGGTGTAAGACTATCTAGTCATCAAGTCCAAGAGTTCTAGTCTTCTATTTATTTCAAAAATGAGTGTAGATTGTTCTATTAAGACACTTGAAAGGATTACATAAAAGAAGTTCCTGAGAACACTACTAGTAAAGATGCTAATCCATACATATAAGTTCAAGAAAGTGATTAAGTTCTCCCTTTAGGTAGATCCAAGTGAAGCCAATTTTTGATTAGGCATCTCCTCAAGCTTCTCCTCACATTTTCTTTTATTTTTCTTTTTCTCTTTTCTTTTGGGATTGTTTTTTCAATCCTTTATTTTCTTCTTTTTCTTCTTCTTTTTGAAGTGAGGATTACTATATCTGGATAGCCTTTAATAATTTTGAACTTCACCCTTCTTTACCTTATAGATATTTCTTTAGCTTCTAAATGATTCATCGAAGAGTCCCAATCCTTTCATTTCAAATAAATTTTTAAGATTCTTAATATTTCAAACATACAGTTTTTCTTACTTTGAATAGTTGACTATAGTCTTATTCTCTTATACCAAATATCTTAGCCTACAATCATTACCAAAAACTTTCATTCAAGTCCACTAAAGTACTTAAATAGAATCAAAATATAGTTATCTAAAATTGAGCTCTATTACAGGAAATCATATTAATAATTTTTAAAAATAATTTTAGATGAGAACAACTAAAAGTTAATTCTTTCCCTCCCCCAAACTTAAATTTTTGAATATCAATAAGTTTAGCATAAGTAGAAAGAAAAGATCTAAAACATATATGTAACTCATACCTCCATATGTTGGTCTTTTCATACCTTTGAGTTTAAGCAAATCTTCTTTATAAATTTAGAATAGTAGGCCTGAAACATGTAAAAACTTTTCTACACACATATATATGTTAGAAATTTGCAGGGTGAAGACTTTTGAAATATTAAAAACATAAAACACAACTAAACATCAAACATTAACATCCAACTGTTAAAATCACAATTTAAACTAACAATCTAACATAAACAAGTTCAACTATCACATCACCACATCACAATTTTAACATATTACAAATTAAAGTTCCACAACAATTACGACCAAATAATAAAAATACACCACAAATACATAACACAATCTCTACTACATCACAAGTACATCACAAAACAATAACAAATACTAAATGCAATGAAAATAAAGAACTATACTACCAATCATCATCAGCAACAACATCAGCATCCTCAGGTTCCTCGGGTTGGTATGGAGTGTACTCTGGGTAAGTAGAAAATACAACACTGGTGTCTCCTCTCAGGTACCTCATCTGTGCATCATGATAATCTATTTCATACTCTCTCCACTGCACTTGATAATCATAATTTACTTTATTCCTTGTCTCTAGTCCTCCTACTATGGTATTCAACTTTTTTAATTGATCCATAACATCATATAGAGTAGGGTCCCTAGATGTAGATGGTCTCTCCTAACTAGAGGAAGGTCTATCAGCTCTTTCACTCCATTTCTAACTTACATGAGCTTCATACATCTTTAGATTTAACTTACTAATAGGCTTCAGGGGACTGATTATCTCTTCATTTTCTTTAACTTCTACACCTGACTGAATACACAAGGCATGAATCAGGCTGGGGTGTTCTAGTCCATCTGTAGTCTCTCCCTTTGAGATAGCCAAAATACTCTTATGAATGATAGCCCCAATATTTATATTTTTCATGTCTGAATACAATAATTCAAAGCTCCATCAATAGTAACATCACTGTGATGACTGGTTGGCAGAAGTCTTGTCGAAATAAAATAATGTCAGGCTTTCGATGCAGGATTTAAAGTAGAAAGGGGAAAGTTAATCTTTTGTCTTTGCTTAATCTTCTATTCCCCTTTTCCATCAGTCAAATAGTTTATAATCATATCTAATTTTTCATAAGTGACAGAAAAATTTTCGTATTCACAAGTGAAAGGTTTTCTTAACTTGTAAAATGCATTGATGCGAGCAGGGGTGAATTCTACCATTTTTCCTCTGACAAGCATATATTCAGTCTCAGTATAACAAAGATTGGCATAAAATTCTCGTACTATTCCTATCATTGCTTCAGCAGATAAATAACAGATAATATCCCACTGGCGATTTGCAATCAATTCTTAAATTACTCCTCCCAGATTTTCAAAAGCCTTTTCCTGTATACACTTCATCTTTTGGCTAAGGAAGGTATTAAAACGGCAGTGCGCTTTAAAATTAACAAACTTCCTTTCATCATATTCCAATTTCCTCTTTCCTTTAGCCATTCTTGGAGCGATATTTTCTAAGATAAATCAAAATAATCCAAATAAATCTCAAAATTGCATTTTGTTGGCTCCAAAGTAAATCTAAGCAAATAAGAACTTCAACATCATGGAAAATCTCTAAGTTTTCTCTAAAACCCTTAAAATTTTAAATCTTCCTAATGTAGGAGATTTCCAAGGTCAAAATCGAAAAAATTTAGTTTAAGTGAAGCTCGTACCGAGATAAGATGAAATCCAAACTTTTCCGGCTACAAAAACGCTCCAAAATTAAATGCTAATGAGCCCAAGGTGCAAAAATATGGTTTATCGGAGGTTGAAGATGACGAAATGGGGTGAAAATGGTGGGTCCCTAGGTTAATTCGGGAAATTTAGGGTGATCTGGAAATTTTTCGGTGTGGCGCCGTTCGGCGCTAGTGTTGGCGCCGTTCGACGCTATTTTCCAACTTATTAGGCTAACTCTTGTCTTTTGGCGCTGTCTGGCGCTGGTAGCTGCGTCGTTCGATGCCAGTTCAAAAACTGGGTTCCCAATTTTCTTTTGCAATTTCGATCATTTCAGGCCCAATCTGATGTCTAATTAGCCTTTTAAGCATCCAATAATGTACTAAAGCCAAGGCAAACAGTAATTTTTACACAAACAACACAAAACATCAACTTTCATATATAAAATCTAAATTACAAATACACATAAGAGACACTGGACTCTACACATCGTTAAGTCATAAAACACTAAATTTTAGCGTCACTCACAACCACGTCACTCTAACGTTGAAAACAGAACATAAAAGCAAAGTCAAACATAGGAATCAAACAAATCAAACTAAATAGCAAGTGTAAACACATAAACACACATAAACACTCATAATCAAGTCTCTATTCTTCTTCAGAGCTATCATCAATTCTAATATATCTAATTGATTGAATGTGAACAAACAGATTGTAGAAAGGATGAAACGGGAATTCTTCAGTTGAATCCTCCTCAATCCAACCCTTAGTTCTCATCAAGCATATCAGACTTCCTTCAAGATGCCCAGAATGATCAAAGTGTTCATTCATTCTCCAATCCAGGTGATCAAAGAAGTCAGAAATATTATTGATTGCATTCATCAGGTGTTGCATTTCTTTCTCCAATTTCTTAATCTTCTTCAAAATAATCTGAAAACTTTCAGGAAAGTACGGAGGAATAGGTGTTGAACTCTGATTTGGTTGATCCTCAATAATGCTCATGTCATTCATATCTCTAACTGCGTGGTTATTGTATTGGTCTGTTGGGTCCAGAGGCTTCCAAGGAAGAAGTACTCTCTCCCAATTTTCATATGGCATCTGTGATTGACTGTAGAGGAGAAATATGGTGGAAGGATGTCCAAGCCCATACTTCAATCCGTGAACAATCAAACCAAGAACAGATTTCACAATAATTGAACCAATATCAACAGGCATTATCATTTGAATACAATAATTCAAGATTGCACATTCCTTCGTCACTTTAGTGATTTTCATAGTTGGGAGTAATTTTGCACATATGAAATTATGTAAGTTCTTCGACATAGGATTCAGTAGTGTTGTCAAAAAACTCACATAACTATTATCTCTTACCTCCAAATCATCACTTTTATTTGTCAAATATCTGTATATATCATCCATATTACTTCTCGTTGGGGCAAAATTTGAATAGTGGCATATTGGCACATTCTCGATCATATATAAATAATTAATCTTTGCAGGAATAAATGTGACAAACCTACCTCACAGATAAACTGATCCTTGATTGATTCCATGAAGATTTGCATAAAATTCTCTTACAACAGAGATGATTATGGTGGCAGTAGTGTAACACAAAACTTCCCAAAATCGTTGGACAATAATTTCTTCAATTCAAGTAGTGGGAGAATTAAAACCTCGATTCATCAAACCTCACTGCTTAATTAGCCTCTTCTTTAAAATATTCTTGTTGAACAAACGTTGCGCTTCAAAACTGAGATCTTGAAGTTTCTAACGAGTCGGAATCCATTTGGAAGAGATTTGGAAACTTCCTTTTCGTTTCTATGGCAGTTTTTGGGGTTTAGAGGTAGTTTTAGGGAGTTTAAATGGAAGAATTGCTGCCTAAAACTTCCAAAATTGAATTTAGAATGAAAAAAAAAACTGTTTCTGGATAGCGGTGCTGGTATCAGCGTCGTTCGGTGCCAGGTCAACATCTGGCAAATTTACTTTTTATCCAAATTCGTTCCAAACTTCGATTCGATTCAATTTTTTAACATTGTTTATGATATTTAAGAAAGGATAGGACTTAATTAACTAACAATCAAACATAAATAACACTTCAAACTAGCAAAACCCTCAATATAAATATGGGTTGCCTCTCACAAAAAACTCGGTTTAACGTCATCAGCCCGACGTAACTTCAAGTTATTCAGGTTGATCCAACATTAAAACCACTTTAAAATTAGTTTTATTGCCTTCAAAATACGGTTTTAATCTTTGTTCATTAACTTTAAATACTTTTTCAGTTTAGGATCTTCAATAACCACAGCTCCAAATTGATAGACTTTTACAACACTGAAAGGCCCAATCCATCTAGATTTCGGTTTCCCAAGAAATAATCTCAGTCTTTTATTGTATAATAAAAATTTTTAACCTGGTTCAAATTCCTTCATAATAATTTTCCGATCATGCCAATTTTTCATTCTCCCCTTATATATTATATCATCATCATATGATTCATTTCTCATTTCTTCCAATTCATTCAATTGCAACAATCTCTTATCACCAGCATCATTCAAACTAAAATTTAATTTCTTTATCGCCCAATATGCTTTATATTCCAACTCAACTGGCAAGTGACAAGTCTTTCCAAAAATCAATCGATAAGGGGACAAAGGGCAAGCCAATTTATTTTATGTAGTACTCCTTACTTTTATTTATTGGGTACCTAGTACAGTAACCTTAGGCTTCTACACTGGACTAATCTAGGGTGTGTGGGGTCATTATTCTTTGTCTAAGTTGGCTATCCTAAGCTTCACAGTTTTGAGCTATCCTTAAGTATGGTCAAAAAGATTAGAGTTGACCACTTTCAGATTTTTAGGGTTTGATAATTAAACAGTGATTTGTTTTCTCCTAAGATTATCAGTAATTGTGACAAATCAATATTCTATAGGTATTTAATAGTTATTATTTGTCCATGCTAATTTTAGTTTTGGTCAAATGTAATCAATAAGAATATTTTTATTCTCGGCCCTAGGGGTTTGTTCTCTTTCCTAAAGTTTTATTTGTTTTGTGGTTAAGGTAGTATATTCAAAAGGAATAAATTTAAGTCTCTTAATTTTAAAACCCTCATTTTTAAGATTCATTTGTATTCTTAAAATATAGTTTCATTTCATGAAAAAATAGGATTTGCTAAAAAGTAGTTTCATCATCCCAAAAAGTATATGCGATACAAAATTTAACTTATATATGAACCATTTTAAATTTAAGATAACTAAAGACTTATATACTAGTGAGTCTGAGGCTGCAAAATCATATATTTCTAGAGAGAATTTTCATTCATGTAGCAACATATTTTAGTGAATATATAAGGCTTGCCTAGGCAAGCTATTGAAAGAGAGCCTGACAAGCTTATATATTTTATTCTATAAAACTCAATGAGGTTTTAAAACACCCTTTGAAAAATAATTCTCTTTTAGCTGGTTTGATTTAGGTTTTAAGAAGGAAGTTTAAAATCAATCTTAACATCTTAATTTTTATAGAAAATATCTTTTGAAAAGGCTTAAAGAGAAATCTTAAGAAAAATTATTTGAAGAAAATCTCAAAGTTCTATACTTTAGAGGAAATATCTTTTGAGGTTTGAAAAATAACTTTGAGATTCACTTAAAAGTATTCTTCTAAATTAGTCTTAAGTTTTCTGAAAATATTTCTTTTTTTTTAAAAAAGATATAAAGAAAACTTAAAAGCTTTAAGGATAAAGATCTCCTCTTAATCTTTAGAATGATTTTTCTTTAATCATTTAAACAGTTGAAATATCATTATACTTCTTAAAGAATTCTATATTGAGATATTCTCTTGAGCTTTTCTAAATTTTAAAGTGTAAAAGATTTGAGCTCATTTAGTTAAAGTTAAAAATCTTTTCATGATATAGTTATAATTTTGAGAGAATTACAGATTTAATGCAGTTTTAGTTTTATTGAAAAGTTCTTTCTTTAGTGAAGTTATTAATATTTAAAAAATATTTCATTATGAGCACTTTTATTTTACTTATTTGTGTGTGTGTGTGTGTGTGTGTGTGTGTAATCATCTTCTAAAGTTCTTAGAATTATTGCCAAAATATTTTCTTCTACTTAGCTTCCAGGAATTTTATTCCTTCTTCCTTTACTCATCTCATCAAACATATTCAAATCCACCTAAAGCTGTCCCTAGCCAAATATTCTAATGCTCAACAAAACTCAATTTGCATAATGAAGGTAACATCACATCATGCAAGCATCCACACATGCAAACATCATCAAAAGGCATGCATACCATGCAACATGTAAATCATGCAATCTATCACATGTTTTCACTGTTCTTTTGTGTTTATATATACAAGTACATCACATTTAAATAAAAATAATAAATAAACATAAACTAGCCTATCACAAGGAACTGACATATGGGTGCATCTTGACAAAATATTCATAGGGCTTGCTTAAGTGACTTATATGTATGTATGTGTGTGTGTGTGTATATATATATATATATATATATATATATATATATATATATATATATATATGTATGTATATATATCATGCATGCATAAAGCACACATAGTATATAATTACACATATATATTTTGTTACACACATACACTAACATTCACACATAACTAAACTTTCACACACATAAACCTAAAAACAAACATACATGTTAATTTGCGCACAAAAACATTTTCTTCTTTCCCTTCAAAGATTTTAAAATTTTTGGGTAGGACAAATTTATGTTGGTTAACTAAATTATTAGTGGGTTGATTTGTTTATTAATTGTTTGATTAATATGTTAATAAATTGATTTAAAATTTTAAATGGCTAATTAAATTTAATTATTTATTTAATTATTCAAATTAGGTTTAATCAAATTATTTAATCATTTAATTACATTATTAACGAGTTAATTAAATTATTAAATTATTTAATTAAAATAATAAGTTATTAATGGTTTAATTTAATTAATTTAATTATTTAGTTAATTTGTTAAATTAAATATGTATAATTAAGTTCTTAATTAAAATGAGTAAAATACCAAACATCTTTTCAAATTTATTCAAATGTCTCTTCATTTACAAATAAAATTATTATAGGTCAAAAATAGAATACTTTATGATCAGGTCTTCCAAGGCCTCAAGAGAGACGTATCCTTTTTTAGGCAACCTTCGAAGGAACGTCACTCTTCCTATCCTAAGCTATCCCATTTATTCAGCCTTGCGGTGGAATTTGGACAGGTTAGTCTGCTTCCGAAGTGCTCCCAGCTAGCGCAAAACCTCGGTTAAGTAGTCCCGCAAAACAGCAACCTCCGCCTGCAAAGCCGCCACGACCGAGCCCATGAACACCGGATGGACTGAGACCTCTCTTACGTGATCGGCAACCAGGCCTCTAGCATATCCTATCGATGAACCAACCCTCAACTTCAAAGAACTGGTCCCTGCTGTCTGTTGCCCCATGGATCCAAGGGAAGACGACTGATGCTTCATCTATTCATGTCCAATACCATCAGTGGGCAAATGAGCGAATAGTTGGTATCCTCCCAAAATGAATACCGGCAAGAATCCCACAAGCTCAAGCTGCAGACTGGCCACTCAGCTACGGTTGTTGTAGCACGTTTCAACTCCCCACCATCTTAGTGACCCTCTGACTTGTTCAATTCATCTGCATATAAAAAATATCAAGGAGCGATTAAATTTCTACAGCAGCCAAAAAAATCTTTACATACACATAAATCTATCTGTTGAGGATATGGTCTCCAGACATCTTCCCCCTTCTTTTTTTATGCGGTGCCTTCGCCTTCCTGCAGTAACGACTAAGGAGAGATACTAGTCTCTATTCCCTCCCACCTTTCCTTGCCCTCCTCGACGACTTCAATGAGCAAGGCTTACTGGCCTCCGGAGCTCGCACCCATGCCTGGCTCAGGAATCACAGTCTCCTAGTGAGGGACCTTCAACACCTACCCCTCAAGGTCCCCAGACGAGCCGACTTGATCAGCCATCGAAAGTTTGATCATCGGCTGCTTTTCTTTCCTAACCTTAATCTTCTTTACAAAAGTCGAGGGGCCATAGCCCACCTTCCTCAGAATCTTGGGGTCTACATGGAGCTCTCTCAAATCGTCAACCATAACTCAAGCTAATCAGAGAAAAATGATGACTTCTAATGCAATGTCAAGCCTATGACTCTATTTATAGAGTATAATGGACACAGAATTCAAGGGAGTTGATTATAAAATTTACTTTTTTGACTTTAGTAATTGCTCTTTCCTTATCGTAGTTGTTATTTTAAGGAGCAAAAACATTTGGAAAACTAATATGTATACACCACAACTGTCAACACAAATCTCAAAGCATTTGAACGGCCTAGACGACTGCCATATAACCAAAGCATCCTACCACCTTACTGCCAACCGTGTGGTCAAGAATCGACCGACATACTATGGCGAGAAATTTGAACGACAGACCACGCCGATATTCCCGACTGACGGAGGCACTTGATTGTTATAAATCGATCGATTCGCCCTTAATGTGGCAGACGAGATCAACATCAGGCCACGCGCCTCGGCAAATTTTCCACTTAGCGGATCTCCTCATTTGGCCGAATTCAAGCAAGTGCGTCAGTCAATTACTGCCATGTTAAAATTCAAATTGTGATACAGATATAATATGAATTTCATATGGTCAATTAGATCATCAATTTTATTAAGATTGGTTTCCATAATTGCTCCATTTTTTCTGTAATTGTACAGAATATACTCGTATAAATAGGAGGCAAAAATCCGAATAAAAGGACGACTCCCGATTCTCTCTACAAGAAACTCCTGACCTGTCATACTCTCTCGCTCTTCCTTCCTTGACTCAATTTTAAACTCTCGGGGCAAGTTCTCAAAGAACAATTTAGGATTCAACAACAATAATTAAAGCTTAGGTGTTAGATATATAAGTACATAAAAGTTTGTTGTTATGTTTGCAAATGACTCCTTTTTCTAATATATTTGACAAATTTGAGCAACCACGGTAACTAATATGGGTCGTTCCCTTCTCTCCATTTTTTATGAAGACTCCAATATAAGAGAATAAATTTAGAATGACAATTTGAAGTTCTAGATTCAACCATATTTTATTTTCAAATGTTGTGGAGGAAATTACTAAATGAAACAATGAATTATGAAAATCAAAAGACCAAGTGTTCTTAAGGCGGTCGCAACCTCTTTCCAAGGACTTCTTGTATTATTCTAATTTATTTATTTTATGCTTGAAAGGTTATAAATTTGATAAGTTATAATAGAAAGTAGATTCATGGATGGTTTAGTGTTATTAGTATATGATGTAAAATGTAGAACTTGATGGTTTTGTACTTCATGAAGTGGTTGATGAGTTATCTACTTTTTTTTTATTTTTTTATTCTGATGAATGATATCTGTCATTCTCTTTATTTATGACTTGTTTTTCTTTAATGGGTAGTAATGGTGTGATTGGGCCAAGTTGACTTGTGAATCAACCAGATAAATGGTGTGTTCGCTCAACTCAATGAATTTATCAATCAAGTTTTGAGTTAGCCTTGGCTTGACTTGTCAGTGAGCTCAGTTATCTAAAACATATTAACATAAATACATTTAAGACATTAAAATTTCATTATTTAGGCTTAAAGTTATTAAACGTTTTGGGGGATTTACATACGCAACACAATTCTTATGTACTTACAAATCTAACATCCAAACACAGCATGTTAATATCTATCGCATTGCAAGACTCGAACGTGGGTCTACAAGGTGGACGAGAAAGCCTCCAACGACTAAATTGGAATTACCTTCTCTCTTTTATTATAAATGAGTTAGCTCAGGTTTGAACTTAGAGGATTCTATTGCAGATCCTCCGACTCCAAAGACATTTGATTTGAGAGAGAAGAAAAAAAATTGAAGCTATTGCGGATCCTCCAACACCAAGCATATTTGATTTGAGAGAGAAGAAAAAAAATGAAGAAACAAATTCTTTATTTATTTTACACATTCATAAGAAAGTCATCGAGTAACTCTCATTGACAGAAACACACAAGAGAAACTACTAAATTCTAGTGAAACACAATTTTTGCCATCTAATTAAGATCGATGTGGTGAACCAATACTTCCTTTGCCACCGCAACAGCTGACAACCTCCCATTTCTCCCCTGGAGGCACAATGGAGGACCAGTATAATGCGCACGTTTGTGCCCACCCAAAGCTTGCCCAAAATTGAAGATTTTACTGCATTTATCACATTGATGTGTCTCCACCTCCGTAGCACCAACAGCCGCCATGGTTTTCACTTCTTCATTGCTATTACTTGTCATGTGTTGGCCGATGTTGTGCTCACGTGACGCCAGCATCGACGGTGCCAGTGCGACCATCCGACAAGTTATGCCCAAATCGTTATTGGATTGCTTTGCCACTTTTTCATTGGCCTTCTTCCTCCTCTCCCTCTCTATCTTGGAGCAAACCCATCTAAGTTGGATCAGTTTCACATCATCGATGGCAGTTTCAGACTTCAACTGGCTTATCTTCATGAGAATGAAGGCTGCTAAGACATCTTCGCCATGTTTTGCTTGGCTCAAACGTAAAAGAGAACTCTTTTCGACTCCCCTGTTACTCTTCCCATGAATTCTTAAGTGTCCAAACAAGGCTTTTGTGGAGGAAAACGACATACCACACTCACTACAGCGATTGCAGCTTGAAGAAGATGAAGAAACATTCTTTTCATATCGGTGGAGTTTGGTTTGAATTTTCAAGGAGATCTTTTTCTGCTGCTCAGATTCCAGCAGTGGCGCTGATGACTGAAGCTTCATTTTAGAGACTTCAGGTTGTCTTGTTTAGGATTAGTTCTGAGAGATACGGGCCTAATTGATCCCGACAGACTAAGTTAGATGAACCATAACGAGGTTGTTCCTCTTCTTTAATAGATCTATTTGATCTTCCTACAAGTTTATATTTGGAAATTAAATCTTTACCAAAATTAGATTGCATACAAAAATTAAATAAACTATCTCTTAAGTTTGGAAACATTCTAAAAATATGAAATCAGGATTTTGATTTCTTTGTTCCTTCAATTTGAATTTCATTTACAGGAATTAACAAGATTAAAATAAAAATCTAATTAAATGACCTTTTTTAATTTATGTTTTTGTTTGGATGAAATAAATTCTGTCCCATAAAAAGACATATTTATACTCCAACAGAAATAAATACATACATAGATACATATATTAAATTAGTTTATGTATTAGACTTGGCAAAATTAAGAATTTCTTTTGAATTCTTATTTAATACGGGAAAAAGGAATTTAATAATTGAAATATATTATTTAAAACCTTATATAATAGCAACAAAGTTTCTCACGAAAAATTAAGACCAATATGTCATCCGAGAAAAGAACAAAAACATACTACATATTATATTTGATACTCCATCAAAAAAATTTCATCGTTTCACACAAATTTGGGAATAATAGACGACTCTCGAGATAAGTTATTGAACAAAGAACATTCAAACTTCAATTAAAAATAATCAAGAAATCTGATTTTAGGAAATTATAGTCACACTGACAGGCTCGACGACACGGACGCAATGACTCCAAATGTTGTCTAATCGAAGTCAAATCAAGCATCAATCCAGCCGTTAAGCCACTTTTGAAAGCTTTCAACACTAAATTGGAATGTTAAATAGATTCCAAATTTAACAAGCTTATAGTCAAATTGAGTGTCTCGAGCCCAAGATCACTCGATTCTGGCATCATTAAGGTACTCAAATATCCACAGAATATTGTTCGATTTAGGGAACATCTTCGTTTTAAACAGGAACCAAGACCTAAGCTTGAAGAAAGATCGAGAGAAGGAATTGAATTATGATATGTGTCAAGGAATCCTATGTTATGACAAAACAAAAACATCCTAAAGACATTGTGACAATATTAATTGAAGATGGTGTGACAACGTACCCTGAAAGTGGTGTAGCAACACATTCCGAAGATGTTGTGTGAATGCACCCCAAAGACGATGTAACAAAGCCACCCTAAAGATGGCGCAACAACCCACCCTGAAGACAACACATCAATGCACCCCAAAGACAATGCATCAATACACCTAGCAAAAGGTGCAACATCGCATCCCGAAGACTTTACAGTGACGCGCACTGAAGGTGTAACAACATACCAATAAAAAATGACGCAGTGACACACCCCAAAGATGGCGTAACAATGTACCCCAATAATGGTGTGATAAAGCAACCCTAAATATGGTGCAACAACATTCCCTGAAGATGGTGTAACAATGCACCTCAATTACAGTGCAACTCTCCGCCATGAACTATGTGATCAACTACGGTCTATGTGTCTCATAGCTCACGACAGGCATTATTACAGCTCCCAGCTCTAGCATCCGTAGCCTACAGACGTTATTGTGACTCACCACTACATTAAACATGATTAACTATGGACAGTATAGTCCACAGTACATACATCATTACAGCTCAACACTATCACCTATGTGATCAGTTATTGTCTATTTGGCCCATAGCTCATGCATCTCTCAACTCTGGCCTCTGTGGCCTATGAACATTATCTAGCTCATATAACTTCCAACTTCAGCATTGATGGTTTACAGATGTTATTACAACCCCCTACAGCTCTTACACCTCCTAACTCCAGCATCTTTGGCCTATGAACATTATCACAGTTCATGCAGCTCCCAACTTTGGCCTTAGTGGCCTACAGATGTCTCATAGCTCCCGAAACTCTCTACTATGGCCTATGTGGGCAATCAACACTTTTGAAACAACCCTCTATGACACACATATTTTTATTACATAAGTGCAATCTCTAGAGAAAAGTGAATTCCTAGAAGTTTTTACAAGGTTTAAAAATTAAATCATAATATAAAACTGTAATGCTCCTTAAGTCTTAACATAGATTAAGTAGAAGTTAGTCTATGATTATCAATATAAGATTGGAACATTTGGATGATTTTAAACATGAGTAATTCACTAATTGAAACAAGTTTTCTATAGAAACTAAAAAAAAAATACAAATAATTAGTCTCTTTTATATGTCAAAATTTTTTATCTCTCATCTAAACTTAAATTATTGAACAAACTAAAAGCTAAATTGACAATTAATTGGCCTAACTCAAGAATTGATTTTGTTTATCATGGGATCAATACTTGGACTCAAATCTGTATACTACTTGATCGTCTCATGCACAAAACATATGCTACTATGACTAATTAATAATTGTTGAGTCTCGAATACAGAGCAAAAATGTTATTGAAGTTGTATCTTTTAAGAAGAAAAAGGTGTTTGATAATTAACAAGAATAGAACTACCGTGGTTCACCTAACTCGAAATTTGTATACATTACCTGAAAATGCTCCTTCTACAACTTTTCTACTTGGCTTAATCGTAACTTTAACCTTTTAGAAAAAGAATATATACCAAGGACTTTCATTATATAGCCATGCAGGTGAATGCTATTGCTTAGTAGCTTTTGTCTTATATGACATTTTCATATGGCAAAATAAATAAAAAACTTTCACAAGTAAAATCCAAACTAAAGGATTACAAGAAAATAACTTACGAATTCAGTAAAAATTTCTGATAAATTTAAAATAAAGTCTCAAGAGAAGAGTTTAAAAAGTCGCAAAGAAGAGATCAAGAGAAAAATTGATAGTATTTTAATGATTTAGAGGAATATTATGGAAGGCATAAGTTCTGTAAGAAGAAGTTTATTCTTTGAGAAATCCATTATTGAGAACCAGTTGGAGTTCAATGAATTGTCATGCCAAACTCTAATTGAATAGGTGAACACTCATGAAAAATAAATCTTAAAAGTAATTTCCCTTAAGAATTTGACAATCCTTTAATACTAAATAAATGCTTAATTATAATTTATGAGTATAGAATATTAATGATCTAATAATGCTCTTTAGTGTAAGGTTAAAAATTAAATACTTGTTCTACTCGTCATTTTTAGTACATCCTAGATTAAGTCGTTTCTTTTAATGGATCATGCTTTATGTCAGATCTTTGCCTTCATGGAATTAACCATTTGTACTCTCTAAAAAAAGAACAAACTTACTGTTTATTACATATCGTGTTGCAAAATGGTGTTTTAACTTAATGGCTTGCCCTGTAGTATGTAATATTTATTAAAAATAAAGAGGGGTTGATTCTTAAACGGCATCAAATTCTTTTTTTGAGTTTAATTGTTGAATTTTGTTGTCAAATTCAATTGCAAAATTTTATTGTTTGAAATCCTAAAATACAATTTTTTTTCCAATAAGAGACTTCAAGTACTCTTGAATAGGATTAATTCCGAGAGCTTTATAGCTACACCTAGACGATTACATCCTCCAGGCTTTTAGAGCGCTTTCATAGAAGAGTCTTGTGTCTTTAATCTTGTCCTTAAGCCAAGTTCATTCTAATCTCAAACTTAAATTTGAGTTTTCTCTTACTTTGAATTTGTAGGTTATTAAGAAAATAATCCTTAAAGTTAGCCAAAAACATCAAATATAATTTTTAATGATTTAGTCAAAGAAACTAAATTTCGTTGGATAAGTTTCCCGAGTATTCATTTGTTCGTTGAATATAGAAAGAAAGAAATATAAAAGAACAAAATCAAAAAGTGTTTATCTAAGGATAGAAATTATTTAAGTCATCTCCACTCTACTTTTTGAGTACTTTTTTTCCACTTGTAAGTTTGCAACATATATGCGGTAGGCCTGACTTATTTTTGGAAGATGTAAGGACAATTTCATGTGGGCTTTAATTTTTGAATTACTAAGTGACAAGATGCAATATCTTTTATCAATACTAAGCCTCTGGATTTGAATGGTTCTTAACATTAGAGTTCTAGTATTTTATTACTTTTGTACATTTTATCTTCTTTGTTTTATTGAAAGTTGGATTATTTGATCCTCCAATATGTTGGGTATGATTTACATGTCTTCATCATTGTGGCATTCATCAAGTTTTGCTTCATCAAAATTACAAGTAGGTACCACATTTTGATTGAATACTTACTCAAATAATAAAATAGCCTTAGCACCATATGATAAAATATATGTCTTGTCTGGCGGAAGTAAAAAGGCTCATCACCCACTGATAATAATAGTTTGTCCTATTTGCTATTTAGACATCTACCCTTTTTAGCAAATTTAAATCCCATACTTTGGGCGGCAATAACATGTATCATCTTTATTGGTGATGGCAAGCATGTAACAACCATATATATAGCATGAAACAACTTCTTTGTAGCATACACTAGTATATCTATTAGTTATATGCATCAAATCAACTTTATTGGTGATGACATACATCAATGTTAAAGAATGGTCAACATCATTGTTGTGGTTAATAACATGTGTGAGCCATATTGGGAATGATATATGTCAAGATTGTTGGGAAGAACATGAATTCTTTTTATTAGCATTGGTGGTCTTGGGTATTATTTTTGATAGCATGCATTGAACTTATTAATAATGATAAATATTGATGCTATTTGGTTGAAGGTGAGAATAGTCAAGATGATAATCATTGGTATTGATGATATGATTTATCATCGAACAAAACTCTTGGACTCCCTCATATGAAGAATAATGTGCTATTAAGAGATTTTGTAATTGACATTCATTTGCAAAATGATTTTGCAGTTTATATTGATGCCTTTAATTCTTAACTTTTTTTAAATAGAATGATAGGACACTATCCTCTTCAAAGTCCCTGCTAGTGCTGCTGGTCCCACTCCACTAAAACACAAATGGATTTAGAAGCAGTTATATACATACCACCAAATGCCCTATTGCACATCAAAAATGTTATTATTTTACTAAAAATTAAATAAAATTGATCTTGCATATATAAATGAAGCGGGCACATGTAAAGATTGATGTTTATATGTTTGATATGTAAATACATAGAAATTAAGTGATATGCATGTAAATCTTCCATGAATTTAACTTTAACGTGAAAGAAGTTGAAGAAAAAAATTCTTTATCTATTTTGCCAGTTGAGAAAGAAGAACATAACAACTTTGATTACACGGAAACACATAAGGAGGGCTACTACAATTCTAGAGAACCACTTCTTCCACATACTCATTAAGATTGAAGTCTTGAACCACCACTTACATTGACCGCTGCTGGCAACTTTTTGTTACTTCCCAGACGGCCACAATGGACGCCATGTATAATGCGCATGCTTATGCCCACCCAAAGTTTGTTCAGAATTGAATACCTTATTGCACTGATCACATGGATGCATTTCTACCACCGCAGCCCCAAAGGCCGCCAACAATGGCAGTGCCACCTTGTCCACCCCCGAGCCAACATTCACTTCCTCACTGCTATTACTTTACAGGCATTGGCTGATGCTTTGCCCTCTCGACGCCAGCATTGGTGGTGCCAATATCCGACACATTATTTCGTGATAATTATCAGATTGATTTGTCACCACTACTTTCGTCGTTGTCCTCCGCCTCACTATCTTGGAGCAAATCCATCTCAATTTGCTGAGCTTTGCATCATCGATGTCAATTTTAAACTTCGACCTTCTTATCCCCAGGAGAATGCATGCTGCTTTGACATCGACATGCTTAGCTTGTCTGAAAGTTAAAATAGACATTTTTTCGGCTCCATGGTTGCTTTCCTTATGAGTTCTTAAGTGTTCAAACAGGGTTTTTTTAGAGATGCCACACTCACTACAATGATTTCATGTTGAAGAAGAAGAAACTTTCTCTTTTGGCTTTTTCTTTCGGTGGTACATGATCCTCATCTTGAAGGAAGTATCTTTTTGCTTCTCAGATTCCAGCTGGGGCGCCGTCGACAATCGTAGGAATCCTTCTGAGAGTAGAGATCTATGAGAGAGCAGCGGGGTAAGTGAATGAACCATTTCAAGATCAATCTTCTTATTTATAGTTGGGTCTGATTCTCGTACTAGAATAAATTAGGAAATTATATCTAGACAGAATCTGAATTGATCCAAAAATTAAAGCAACTCTGTTTTAATTTTGGAAACATTCTATAAATATCAAATTAGATTTTTTGACTTCTCATTTTATTAAATTTGAATTTTATTTTGAATAATCATTTGGATATGTTTTTCTATTTTAATCATACTTATAAACTTCGTTGGTTGAAATAACTTATATAAAAGTTTATTAAAATTAAGAATTTCTGTTGGTTCTAAATCCAACGCAAAAAAAAAAAAAATAACAATTGATTTATATTATTTGTAATCATACAAGATTATGAAATTATTTATAAAAAATTAGAGTTAGCATGTCATTTAAAAAAAGAATATTTGGCAAAATAACAAAAACCTACTGCATATTATTTTATTTATATTCACAAATAGTAAAAACCAAATTATATATATAATTCTTATGTAACTATATATCACATCCTGACATTCACATTTACATTTATAACACTTTGACGACAAAAACTTATGCTAAAAGTGCATATTTCACTTTAAAAGAATAAATAGTTTTGGTATTATTCGATGTGATTTTAAAAATTAGAGCGCATGCATGCAAAGATCATTTAAAAAAAAGGAAAAAAGAACGAGAAGAAAAAAGATAGAATATAAAGTAAGAAACTATTAGATTTTATTATTTGTAGAGTGCTTTCAAGGTGCCCTTATTTCTCGCATCACAAAAAGTGCCTCTCCTATTTATAGGTTTGGGTTTATTTTGACACACTACATAGTATGCTATATATATATAATAGAATGCAACTTAAGCAAGGTAGTGGTCGAGCCTCTCAGCTTACTAAGAAGGAAAGACAATATGTGTTGCTCCTATAGAGGAGGCTCACACTGCAAGCTCAAGTTACTTCAATGAGTAAAAAAGTCTACAAGAGACTCGTTGGGCTTATATTGTGTTACCATCAGATTGTTTAGGTTAACCAGAGGATGTGTGCATCCAAAGAGCCTTACAAAAGGTATCCTCAAACTCAATGAATGTCTTCAAAGGACCATTTGAAAGTTTGACATACCATCCAAAAAAAATACTAATTATATTGGTGACAAAAAGTAGCTAGAGTAGGATGTCATTATTGCTAATATTGTAATAGAGTGCTAGAAAATAATTTTTGTGTTGCTTAGGTTCCCATCTACTCAAAGCTATCTAAATTGTGGAGTAAAATCTTTCGAATAAGGGATAGGATTAAAGTCCTCATGATATGGTCTCCCTCTCTAAACATTAGCACTATCAAGCCGTGCCGCCAACATGATCTTGAATTTCTTGTCCACGAGAGATTGTAACCGGCTATCATGCCTAATAACATAAGGTGATGGTGGAATACTCATTGAAATGATCATGTGTTTGTTGACCTCACTTTTGTTGAAGTCTAGTTAGTCTTTCTTAGAAGCCTAGGGTCTAGCCATAGGACTTTTCTGTTGATTATCCCATAAGACTAGTGATGGAACCCTTCTCCATTAGAAATTTTAAACACCTCCTCACTCCTCTTGGAGTTCTGCATGTTTGGTCCTAAGCTCTAGAACTTAGTAGGTGGGAGCCAATTGTGAGGGAGTTCAAGAAGGGACTTCTATAGGATTTCCTGGCCTTAAGGTCAACCCTGGGTGATCTGGCCTTGGGCGAGCTTGCACACACACACTTGAACCCCACATTTTCACTCACTACCTCAAACCCTAAAGCCAAACATGCTCACCCTGGTTCCTTACTTTTTTTGGAAACTCATGTGGGTGGTCCCCCAAACCTTTAGCCCTATGATAGGGTTTGGGCAGGACCAACACATGGAAGATCCAAAATGGGACTTCTCTTTGGTCCATGGCCCAAATAGGGTAAAATCATGGTTAACATTCTCAATTAACCCCAATTTCACCAAAAACCCCCAAATTTGACCTCTTAGCCCCAAAATTCACCAAATGACCAATTTTTTCTTAAGGGTCCTCACTCACATAATTCAAAATGAAACACCAAGTGATGGTTACCCCACTCATAGGGATAATTAAGACATCAAGATCCATTGAGCAACGGGTTAAGATATACCCTTTAAACTGTAATGGATGAATGATTTAGAAATATAATAAGTTCAGAAGAGCTCGAGACGTTTCAAAAGATTTTTAAGGAGGTGTAGGGTTATGCCCCCGCATTCCTTTATAGTCTTTTGGATAACTTGGAGAACAACTGAACCCATTTTATTTTTTTGCTCAAGAAAATCATCCTTAAAAACAAGTGAATGGGAACCCACCAGGTTATGCCCTAGGACCCGGTAGGATCACTTCGAACCTTTCCCGCTTTCTTTTTTCTGTAATTTATTTAAATTTCTGCAAAATTATATATATATATATATATATATATATATATATATATATATATATATATATATATAACATTTCAGCGGGAGTGCGAGGAGATGACATGTACGCCTTTACTGTATCTTCTTACCTGCTTACTTGCAAAACCATAACCGAAACAAAACAAAACTTCTTTTTTCAAAAGTAAATAACATTTTGAAATAAACCAAAGAACTAAATTTAATACACGCTCTTTGGATAATCAAAAATCTCTCGGAAAAGGAAAACTAAGGCTGCTGATGAGATTTCCCATGGTATGGATAAACATATTAAACTCTTTTATTTCAGTTTGGTAAATTCATCTCAACTAAGTGAATCCGAAGAAAATAGTAGTGCCGGAATGAGGGAACGTGGGATCCTACCTGGTATCACTTAATCAACTTAAACTTTCCCCCATAAGACATTTAAATAACAACAACAACAAAACTTGACATACACACTTTAAACATCTTGTAACTTCCTTGAACATCTTAAACCTAACACTTCAAACTTGAACCCTCTGCAACAAAAAACTTGGAGCTTGCACCGTGGGCAGCACGATGAGGACATGCAGAAGAACATCTTCGAGAGAGCAAACAAGTCTACAACAACAAACTCTTTTCTAGAATTAAATAATAAGTCATACGACTTCGAGGTTGTCTGTCTAGTGCAACATACATCCTCGACTGATCTTTTAGGCTTTTGTACAACTCTGTTGTACAATATAATCCCTAACTCGTTTTAGGATTCTGAGGTCATCGATCAATACGACGTAAACCCTCCTATCTTCCAAGCTATTTATATGATTGGTATCATACAAATGTGAGCCCTGTAATAAATTTTGCAGGATGAAATATTAAATATCATCTCTCCAAAATCGAAGCCAAACCATAGATTAGATTGGGAAGTCACCGGGGTTCTCCTCAGGATCCATGACAGCTCCTAGCTTTCTTCCTTTAGATTCCACAATATTGATCCCATTTGCACCTTTCCAATTTGATATTTCCTATGTTCGACCATGAAAATCCTAAACCTTTTGAATTTATAAAGGCAATGTTTCCTGATCATCGTTGATAGCTTTCTTAAGTAACTTCGGTTGCTTAAGATATAATTAAATATAGAAGCTTACCTTTATAGGAAACTTTAAGACCCAGCTTGATATAAATTCTATCTAATTTTTCATATTATGTAGGGGAACTTGTTGGTCAACATAAGGGTTCACAGACCAAACTAATGTCATAAATCTTTTGAATTTATAAAGGCAATGTTTCCTGATCATCATCGATAGCTTTCTTAAGTAACTTCGTTTGCTTAAGATATAATTAACTATAAGAGCTTACCTTTATAGGAAACTTTAAGACCCAGTTTGATATAAATTCTATCTAATTTTTCATATTATGTAGGGAAACTTATCGGTCAACATAAGGGTTCACAGACCAAACGAATGTCATAAATCTTTTAGTTTATTTAGTCGAGCCTCATTTTCAAGAAATGTGTATATCCTTCGGGGTAGGTACATGGTTTACGATGTGGTGCTCGTTTATTTAAACTATTGAATTCATGAGATCAGTTTGATTTCATATTTTCAAATTAAAAATGATACTTTTCAAAATTATATATATATATATATATATATATATATATATATATATATATATATATATATATATATATATATATATATATATATATATATATATATATTAAAATACTTTAAACCGGGTGGTGGGATTCCTATTCCAGCAACCGACAACTTCTGATTTGACAACCGACGGAGTTTAAGGCTTATCACATTTGGAATAATTCATAAGACCACTAGCGGTCTAAAAATGCTCTTTCTATAGCACAATAATCCTAGAAGAGATCGAGTTCATATTGGTCATCATTAGAGCCATCTAATCCTATATATGTGCTAGAAATGCATCCCTTTCTCCCCCATCATCCTTGAGGGAGGGAACCTCCTAACACTCCGATGATCCAAAGGGATCACCCTATTGGAGTCATGATAGGAATCATCGGGAGGGATCCTCCCTCTGGTAATGGCCCTGACATGGCTTACCACAAAGGGGTCAATGAGGAGGGATTCTTTCTTGGTGAGCTCTTCTTCATGCTTATTATTCTTATTCAGGTCATCTAAATAACCTTATGGCACACATGTCATGTCAATAAATAAATCATCCTCAAGATCCATCATGATGTCACCATCAATGGTCAAATGAGACGATGTGGAATAGTAATGTCACCCTAAATAGCTCCCATCACCCTATCCTCGCTATAAATAAAGATAAAAATTGGAGTAGGATTACATGGCACTACCATACTATCCTATGTATAAGTGGGGATAGAGACAGGAGCAAGGATGTATGAGGGAGTTAGCTCAACTATGGAGCTCCACCCACCTGGCTCCTTCTAGACTCAATGTCTCTTGGTCTGAATAGGGTGGTGGGAGGGCTTTCTCTCATATTGGTAGGTGGATCTATATGGGTATCCCCTGGGTCTCCAACCTCTAGAACGTGAGGTATCAGAATAAGTAGAAGCATAAATAGTTTAATCCATAAACTTCTTCACCTTATTTTTAAATGAAATTACATGAGATGTAGTACTAGCTATAAGTACAATAATGGAAGAAAAGTTACAAGTATTGGCAAAGATGTGAGCTTTACCTTTTTGGCTTCCCTTGTGTTATATAAATAAAGTAAAAACAAAGAGGAGGTGATGCATGAATGTCGACAAATTTTTTTTTGAGTTTAAATTTGTAGTTTTAATATCAAATTGTATTACAAAATTCTTCTATTGAAATCCTAAAATATAAAGTAGGTTTTGTTCATTCTTTCATAAATATCTTAAAGAAACTTTCATGAGTAGGCATAATTTTACATTATTTATTATTATTGTATATTTATTAGATATTTTTTCTCATAAAATAATTTAAAGGGAAAATGTATAAGAATGAATTCACCAAGTGATAGCTTCCTTTCTAGCATGGGGATTCAATCTTCCTCTTATAGGACTAGTAATGGGAGCTTTATAACTACGTCTATATGATTTCCTCCTTGATGCTTTCATAACACCTTCATGGAGTTCTCTTGTGACTTCTAAGATTTTGTATAAGCTAGGTTCATTCTAATCTCAAGCTCAAGTCATTGAGCTTTCTCGTATTTTCAATTTTAGGTTATTAAGAAGAAAAAAACCAAAGTTAACAAAAATTAACATTTTTTTTAATTTCGTTAAAGAAACAACATTTCATTGGGTGAGTTCTTGAGTATTCACTTATTCAGTGGATATACAAAGAAAAAAATTTATAAATGTAAAAAATAATTAATTGTGTTTATTTAAAAGATAGAAATTATTTATGTCATCTCTGTTATAAGTTTTTGGGATCTCCTTTCTAATATATGTTTGCAGTTGTATGCGTGAGCCTAATTTATTTTTGAGTGATGTAAGGGCAATTCCATGTGGGATCCATTTTGTTAATTACTAAGAAATGAGATACAATATTTGTTGCTTTCAATATTATGTCTCCAAATTTGAATTGCTTTTTGTTAACATTAGAGTTTCAGTATTTTTCTAAATGTCTTTTAATTTTTTTCATGGTTAATTGAAGGCTGAATTATAAGATATTTCCATAGGTTAAGTATAATTTACATAACTTTATCATTGATACTGCTCAATTCAACAAGTATTATATCTTCAAAATCACAAGTAATGCCAAATTTTTATTATATAAATTATACTCAAAGAATATGAGGCATGGTGAAAAGAATCATTGTAATGATGTTAATTGTTTGGCATATTTGTTATTTACACTTAAATGTCCATTATAAACAAATTTAGAATCAATGATTTTCAAAATAATTACGAGCATCAGTATTATTAATGGCAATAATAAGCTTGTAACAACCATATATATAGCATGAATCAATTGTACTTGAGCGTACACTTACATTTTTATTAGCGATATAAACTGATAACAAGCATCAAATTATTGGTGATGATTTACATCAAATTTGGAAGATATTTTAATATCATTATTGTGGCCAATAACATGTTTTAGCCTTATTGGGGATGATGGATAGCAATATAGTTGGCAATGATCTGCAAAATTCTTATTAGCATTAGTGGCAATCAATATAATTATTAAATACATGCATGGAACTTATTAATGATGACAACAATCGATGATGTTTGGTCGGAGGAGACAATGATTAAGAAATAATAGTCCAATAATAACAGTTAGTAAATGATAATTAGGTTATACTATTAAGTGTTGTTGTTACATTGTCATCAGGCAATACTCTAGAATTCTTAAATTCTACGAGCTTTGTTCAATATTAAAAGAATTCGTAGTTTACATTCTGTAATTAAATGATCTCGTGGTCCACATTGATGCCATTGATTGTTAATTGTTCTTTAAACATTTAAATACAATTGGATTTAAGTTATTTGGTCATGTTGAATTCGAGGTATTAATTTTTCTCCTTTCACTATTGAGTATATAAAATGTGAAAACCGTTTAATTCATTAGTTAAGTATACCATTAAGGCTCAACAAACAAAACTAAAGTACTTTATGTATTGAGTTTCATTTAGTTAAAATACTTATTATTAAGAAAAACAAATTTAAATGATTACATAATTTAATTCACAAACTAGTTTAATAAAAAGACGCTTCAAGTACATTATTTAAGAAAATGCAATTTAGAAAAATTAGTTAGTTTATTAAATAATAATATGCCAAATTTAATATAGTTAAATTATTAATTAATCAAATAATTATCATCAAAACTGATGAATTTATCGCTACTATGATTTTTTAGAGGAATGAATGGCCACGGTCGTAGAAAAAACTTTTTGTTGGTCCTACACCTGACACAAATGAATTTAAATGAGAAAGAAAATGAAGAAACAAAGTCTTTTTTTAATTCTATATTTTGAAAACTAAGACATTTTACAGAGATGACAACAATGAATGAACAGAAACTCAAAAGAAAAGCGACTAGACTTTCTGAAAATCGTATTCAGAGACTCATTATGGTCGAAATCGAGAACCATCAAGACCAACGCCACTACAATGGCCGACAAACTTAAGTTGCTTCACCGACAGCACAGATGGAGGCCGCAGTATAATGTGCACGTTTGTGTCCGCCGCAATACCTGTCAGAATTAAACACCTCACCGCACTATCACACCGACGTCATTTCCACCTCCGCAGCACGCAATCGACGCTTATGACTGATGGTACCACTTTCTTCGTCTTTTTTATCTGTTTCTCTATCTTGGCGCAAATCCATTTCAGTTTGCTCAGCTTTGCATCATCAATATCTGCTTCACACTTGGACCTTCTTATCCCAAGCTGCCATGACCTCGGCATGCTTAGCTTCTCTCAAACCTAAAAATGTCGTTTTTTTGCCTCCCCTGTTAATTTTCTGAAGAATCATTGAGGGCCCAAACAGGGCTTCTGTGGAGTTAAACGGCATGTCGCGATTCTGGGTTGAAGAAGAAAAAGCTCTCGCTTTCGGCTTTTTCTCTTTCTGCTCCTCCGATTGCTGCGGCGGCGTCTTCGAATGGAGCTCCATACCAGGTTCGTATGATTCCTCCAGATAGTTATCTGTATGTGAGCGAATGTGAGCGAATCAGGGAAGTGAGCGAGCAGTGAGCGAAGCAGGGAAGTGAGAGAGCAGTGAGCGAGCAGAGATGGCAGGGAAGTGAGTTTATTTATAGAGAGGGACTTATCATCTTCCTCTTGGAATAAATTAGGAAACTTGATCTGAACATAATCAATTAAAAAATTAATTCAGACGTTGTTTTATTTTTAGAAACATTCTAAAAATACGAAACCTGAACAGAATCTGAATCAATTAAAAAATCAATTCAAACTTTGTTTTAATTTTAGAAACATTCTAAAAATATCAGATTAGGTTTTCTATTTTTTAGTTTATTAAATTCAAATCGCATTATGAATTAAAAGGTCGTGCTTATATAATCTTCATTGGATTAAAAGACCGTGATTATATAACTTCATTAGAGGACTTGACAAAATTATGAATCTCTGTTGGTTTCTTATATAACGTCATTAGAGGACTTGACAAAATTAAAAATTTCTGCTGTTATCTTAACCTAATGCAGTAGAAATTTTACAATTAAACTTTATTATTAATTGATCTATATAACAGTAATAAAAGAGGGATTGCAAAGAAACAAAACTTGAGATTCGCTTGCTAGTAGAGTTTAAAAATTGTTATTGTTCATCCACGCCATAAAGAATGCCTCCCCTATTTATAGGTTAGGGTTGATTTTAACACGCTATATAGTAAGCTACATACAAAAAATAAAAAATACATGAATTGTACATAAATAAAGGTTGTTGAACAAAGACAATCATTGGGATATATGAAATTTACACGGCACCTTCAGAGCTAATGAGGTCAAGTAGTTGAACTAATAAAAGTCATCTTACTGTTAAACACACTTCGAGTCGAACTAAGTATCATGGTTTAGCTTTAATTTTGGTCTGGTCAGTATGAACTTTTGATTTAATCTTGATTTAAGGGGTTTCAACCTTTCATATTCAATTCTATGATTTTTAATCATTTTGTATGTTAATTGTGAAAAAAAAAACAAGAGAATTAAGTGTATATTAATGATTAATAAGCAAGTAGGATAAAATATTATCCTTGTTGCTATGTTTTGCTTTCCATGTACTTCATTCTTATAAATAAGAAACAAAGTTTGAGTCTCAAGCACCGATTCAATTGCAGCTATTCTTCTTATTTGAATTAAAACATGAATGTTGTCTTTGCAAATATGCGAGTATATATCAATAAAGTTTATATCATGGGACTTACTTGTTGCTTTATTTAGTTATGGGAATAAGGATAAGTGTTTAGAGAAAAATAAGTAAAAGAAGGTAGAAATTGAAAGAAAAAAATTGATATTTCAAAGCCAAATCTTCTACCCTGACACATGTTGAAAAGCCTTCACTTCAAATGTCAATTTCTCACGAGTTTAATGATACGAATACTTAATCTATTTCTGTACATATTGAATATGGTACAAAATATGAGAATTTTTATTTTTGAATGATTACTTATGATATTTGGTGAAAAAAGGTATGTATAAAGCAAGTAAGTTTTAAGTTCTATTAACTTCAAGCAAACTGTAGAATAAAGACCATTTTGACCATTTTGTTGATCAAAATGGCTCATGCAACTATTGATCCAGATGTTGAATAGACTCTTGTAGCCAAGAATGTGGTTCCCAAAGAAAGTATCCCACCACCTCTTGAACATCCAAGTGTCGAGGTGATGAGATTTGAAATTGAGATATATTTGTGAAGGGCACCGATTCTTTTTCTTCTTCTTAGGTTAAGACTTTGAGTCTTTTTATTACAAATTATCCAATTGAAATTTTAAATAAATTTTTGTTGCTTCAAGATGTTTTTTTTTTTTTTATCCTATTTAAGTCACTAGTGGATGGAGTTTAGCAACTCTACCAACAATTAAAATTATAGATACTACAAAGAACCCAACATCAATTTTTAGAGAAATTCCTAAAGAAGTTTTTACGACAAATTTTTTTTTTGTAGGAGACTGTAAACGCCAAATTTCTGAAGAAAATTGACAACTTATAAGGCAAGTTGATAAATTGAAATCTACAATCACATTTGATAATGTTAAATTTGAGGCAATTGGAACTTTGTAAAGAAAAGTTGCCAACATGATTTTATAGTTATTTCTATTTTTTTTTAAAGTTTTGGAATCCACTAGATCAAATTAATTTATGAATGATTGTGAGCTCATCATAAAGCATTTTGTTGGAAGCAAAAAAATCTTACTGTTTCGTGCCTATAATTTTTTCTTTGTTACTTTGTTACATAAGAGGTCAAGTAAATATCATCCTATATAACTAAATTAAATTGTTTGCTTTACTTCTACTAGGCATAATGTGTTGTGATGAATTTGTCTAATTATGTAATAAAATTTTGGATTACATTATTTACTAAGTAAATTGAATAACGTTGATTTTTTCACCTCTTTTAGTTAATTTGAAGAACAAAGATATCCCTAGTTATTACTCATGATTTAATATGTTGTTAAAACGATCTGTATTAGTTTTAAAAATGTTTAATAAGATTACTTATTTGCCCCTTCTTGTTTAATTTATTTTCTTTTATTAAGACATCTATAATAAGACCTTAGGGTTGAAAAACAAAACTATATGCTTTTCTTTGAAATCTTGTGGGTTTAAAGAAAAATTAACTCCTTTTATTCTTTCTTTTCTTCATCGTTTTGGTTTTCTTTCTATTTTTCAATTAAAATGGGATTTATATTTTAAAACAGCAGCCTTTGATTCTCAACGAGTTTATTTTCGAGTAGTCAAAGATATCGATGGCAAAATTGAATTTGTTTTAGCTTAATGAATTTTTAATGATTCTATTCAACGAGGAGTGGCAATGAAGGGCAAAACGTTGAAATTAAAAGATAATGTAGCTGACTAGATCATTTCAACTTAGGGTTTCAATTCTACAATGTGAAGAGCTAGTTGATATTTTTAATCTTTATGAAGTGATCCTAACACAAGTAATGTCGAGTTCAGTCAATGGCATTATGTCATTGATCCTTTACATGTGGAAGAATAAGATACTTTGGTAGATAAACTTATTGCATTACTTTCTTAAAAATGATAAATCACATTTCTCATTTTTGAATTCCTAGGAGAAAAAAATAACATCATAAATGATATAACATTAAAATTTTAGAGGTGCTTAAACTACAATTTCATCAAGTTTGTAGTTGAATTTATTATTATTTTTTTTTTCTCATTTAAATTTGACTCAAGCTAACTTCCTCAAGTATATTCATATATTCGTATATTGTTATCTATGTTCTATAGCTATACTTAAGGTCTTAACCATTGAGAAAATGATGTCATCAAATTCCTAGAGGTTAGAGATAAATATATATTGATGATGAGTAGGGGGAAGAAAAACAGGTTTTGAAGGCTTAGATAAAGAGACTTCTAAGAGCACAACTCTATTTTCTCATATTGACTTTTATGCGATATTGGATAATGATTCGTACTTTAAAATTCTTAATTCTTAAGAATACACGGGAAAAATACCAAGCAAGAAATAATCTCCCACTCACCATCCAAAGCAAAATCTTTCAAAGAATAAATTGAGAAGGAAAAAATCAATAATATAAAAGGATTTTTACCCACACAACACTTACAACTTTCATATTTGCCTATACATACCTGCAAAGCACATTAAAAACTTTTTCGTAGAAAAATCGACAATTGTCCACCCCGTTTCTTCCATCACTCTATAGAAAATCTTCCATTTACATATTTTGCATCTTCTTCACCTGTTGATTGGCGAGAGCGAGAACTCTCCTTGTACCTGATACTATTTTATTCACGCTACTGTCTTTGTTCATGACAGCGTGCGAAGGAATCCTTTGGCAAACTTGTGCTGACAACGTGTAGAAGAATCCGCTGACAGCGTGCATAGGAATTCGCCGACAATGTTTAGAGGAATCTACTAACAGTTTTATCGGAGGACTTGACATCTATGACGATCAGCGTTCCTTACCATTATGAATATGGACTTACTAATTTTTTTGACTTTATGTTTTAAGTTTTATATGATCTTGTATTATTAGCCATGCTATCATACCGATCTTTGAATGTGTTTCTTGAATTCTTTTTGTGAAATGTATGAGGGTTTGCTTGCTTGGCTAGCCACACCTTTCAAAACCAAACAAACTTTTCCACTGTTTTGGTAGCACCTTTCTGGAACCAGCCCCAAAAATATGGTCTATATTAAGAAATTTTTTAATTTTATTCAATATAAAATTGAACTCAAATCATGTACATTAAAAAAAAGGATTAATAATGTATATATAGTACTTGATTCATTGTTGTTTACAAATCTAACATTTTTTTTCTTCCCTTTTTTTTCAAATTTTCATATGGGAAAATTACATACCTAGCACAAATTTTTTTATTAGCACTAATATATTTTTATTTTAAATTTATGAATAGTGGAGAGAGATTAATTGATAAGGTTTGCATGTCTCACATTTTCCAGCTATGACATAAATACAAGATAAGATCACATATATGCTTGTCATGTTTAAATATGGTGAATATTTGGCCCAAGATAAAAATCAAGCGAGAAAGAGATATGATGGTGGGAAACAAAGAATACTAAAGTTAAAAAAGATGCGTTGACTTTCATGTGTTGAAGAAAGAGATTGAGTCCATTTATTTTTTACTTAGGAGTACATAGTTTTGAGTTGTATTACCTATATGACACATCAACTAAAGAGTACATGGTTATCAACAATGATTTTGAAGTGACAAAAAAAAATTGTGCAATGTATACAAATGATTAAGTTGAGGATGTAATCACACATAAGATGAGAGAAGGAAGTAACATATTAGGCTTTTACTACTCAAGCCCTGGTAGTATTGATGGTGTTTACATTGATCAAATGGCTTGTAATGAAGAGATTGTGATAACCGAAGGTAAGGAGGATAAAGATGTATTGGTTGGGATCTGTTTCCGTAATTCTCAAATTTTCATGCTAGCTCTCAGATCTTATGCCATCACAAAAAACTTCTACTTGAATATGAAACAGTAATAAAACCTGAGTTGTTACTACATGTTCATATTAAGGTTGTTTTTGGGGGATACGATTGACATTATGTGCAGATGGTGAAACCTTTGAGGTTCAAAAATTAGAAGCAGCACATATATGTTCAGATGTGAACATAGCAACAATCTCTTGAGCAACAAAAGAAATTGAAGTCGTAGTAAAAAAAAATCTTGACATCACTCCAAAGTAGATTAACGATAACTTAAAGAGCACATATAATTTTTCTTTGCCCAATATGAGAGTATAGAGGTCAATAGAACAAGCTCAAAGAGAAAGTTTAGTTCAGTTGATAAAAACTATAGATGGGTACCGATACTATATTTAAAGCTAATTAATAGAAATCTAGGATCACATATTACTTACACGTATGGTAAAAATGATTCAACTTTTGATAGGTTCCATATAAGCTTTGAGATTCGTCTTGATGATTTTTTTGAAATGTTATATATACTTTATTGGGCTTGATGCTTTCCATTTGAAGTTAAAGTACCTAGGTGTTCTATTATATGTAAATTCACTTAATGGTAAAAAAGAATTATTTACAATAGCATTTGCATTTGCAGAATCTGAGTCAAATAAATCTTGGAATTGATTCTTAAGAAATTTGGCAGAATCAATTGGTACCAACTTACAAAACTTAGTATTTATATCAGACATGGAGAAGGGCCTTGAAAATGCAATCACTCAAGTTTTTTCATCTATGGAACATAGAGTGTGTCTACGCAACCTATGGAAGAAGTTGAAATTTTTTTTCATTATAATGATAGCCAAAAGATTAGAAGTTTGTTGTGATTAGCTTCTAATGTATATACTAAAAGCTACTATGAGTTTAGCATGAATGAGACATGCATTACGTGCCCATATATTCACTCTTATTTATTAGCTTTGCCTTGTAAGTGTTCGATAAGTAATTTCTTACCTTGAATAAAAAATTATTACAATACAAATAATTTAATAGAATCATTCAATGCATGGATTGAAGAAGTTGGGTGTAAGTCTGTGATTGATTTAATTAACATGTAGAAAGCTAAGCTTATGGAACTAATAGCAAAGAGAAAATGAAAGTCATAAACTGGCGCCGCATGTAGAAGATTACATTAGTGATATTAGCACTAGAATGGATCAACTCGTTCTGCGCAAATCATCGACGCATACAACTAAGGTTGAATGATACTATGAAAGGAAAGAAGTGAATATTAAAAGTAGAGAATGTACCTGCAAAGTTTGACAAGTCACTTGGTTATCGTGTATTCATGGTGCAACAATTATTGACACCGAAGAGCACCCATTGTGGCATACTTGTGTTTGTGATTGCTACTATGTTGATTGATTTGTAGTGATGTAAAAAAATATTTATATCTTCTCTCCATTACCTCATATGTCAGTAATATTTTTGTTTGAATTATAGATACAAATTGGAATATGAGGACCAAAGTTCTACTCTTCTGGGGAAAGACAAGTGGACTGAAGTCGATGGTGGTACTTATGTTGGTGTGCCCAATAGTTTGTGACCTAAAAGATGACCGAAGAAAAGAAGGATCATGAATCTCCTAGAAAAGAATGGTTAAAAAAATAAAAAAGATTTACAATGCGGTCCTTGTGGCATATGAAGTCATCATTGAACTACATGTAACAATCCACTAAGTAAATCGGGTTCACTGTTGTCGAACAAAGACCTTGCATCATCTAATTTGAATAGGATTAATGTAATATTATTTTTTTTCATTCCTCAGGTTTTTATAAATGTATTATTTACAAGTAAGATCATATTGTTAGCATGATGAAACGAATAAGTACAGACTATCCATCTGGTAAAGTATCTTTTATGTTCTTTTTCAATTTCAATATTAATAAGTATTTTTCCATTACAACTAACTGATTCGTTAATGGAGTATCTTTACCTTAACTTTCTGTAATATCTGTTAAATCATTCGTAAGTTTAGTTTCGTAGCTCACTTGGCAGCTTGATAGTCAATTGTTCTCTACATTCCAAGTAAATACATCTATAAACAAACAAATATGTAATATTCGTACATATATTTCATGAGAATAAATAGAAAATGATGATTCATAAACCCATTCCCAACAGTTGGAGATAATGCTAATGATGATGAATGGAGTAAATGTATTAAGTAATTGATTTTGCAATATTATCATTCGTTTTTTTGTAACTTATCTGATTTTATTGTCCTTTGTAAGTTTTTTTATGGTTACCAAGCATTTTAAAATTCATTTGCTTACTCTAGTAGCATAGAAATTGGTGTGTCATGATGCAGGATTTCATAATCATCACCATTATTTTTATTGTCATATTTACATCATTACTTTTCCATCAAATAAAAAATCAAAGTTTAGGTTTTATATATGTCAATACCTATGAATTAAGGTATGCATGCAGTGAAATAAAATTTGCACAAATCACTTTTTTCCTTCTAGCATAGAACAATATAAGGTCAAAATATGTCTTCAGTTTTTCTTGTAGAAATTTGCGATGAATTTTAGCTTCATGATAACATACGTTTATCTTAGTTTTTATCAGATATGAGCTCGAGTCAACTTTTGAGACGTTTCAATGTAGACTTGAACTCTAAGAGATTAGTAAAGTTGTTTTTGTATTTTGAAACAGTTTATTATTTTGATTGAAGCTATCTTTTATTTCTTTGAATATGGCTAATGGAAACCTAATTGTGGAATTTTGGCTATTGTTTTAATGGATGGATAGATGACCTTATTCATTTTCTTATAGAGTTCATCAGTTCATGTCTTATAAATTAATTTTATGGGGCATTTACACATATCGTGCATTATTATTTTATTTATATTCTCTGCGTAGCACTTTCAGCACCTGAACACTATAACCTTTGAACTTATGCTCGGCCAGTGACGCTTGTATCGTTATAACAGGATTAAGTTTGAGTGCCGATTGGATCCCTTCTAATAACGAAAATCTATTTTGCTCCACATTAAGAAGTATTATTTTGGTTTACTTCATATATAATTAACTATACAGTGGTTCATTTACTTGAGTCGTTTTTTAATGAAACTACAACCAAAAACTCTCTACAAAATTAAAATGGCCAATGAAACTACATACAAATACCAAAACTATAGTGAAATTTGGGATTTAGAATTGTATAGATTTTGGAATAATTCAAACGAAAAAGCTTCTTTCTAGGTGGGATTACTTGCATGTCTGATTCCTTCGTGACTGTCGGCATTGCTGACATTGTAGTTGGAACCAAGTTGTTGGGCCCAACATAACCCGCAATGCCATAATCACACAGAATTGTAATAAAAGGCAGGTATCCTACATATAAAGGCCGGTCTTATGCTGATAAATTTATATTTAAGCTGGTGTTCCGGGCACTAAATCCTTTGTCAGAAACAGAGATTTCATCGCCATAGGTATCTGACACTTCTCCAGTTAGCTCAATAGCTCTTGAACATATTAATCTTGTTAGATAAGCAATCAGCTTCCTGTTGAAAAAAACTGGCAGAAAAGTAATCTAGAGATGCTAGCTGCAGCGATCAATTATGAATAAAATATCAAGCAAAAAATTTGAAAAAAAAAGGCTGTCTGCCAGCTATATTAACTATAGTTATTTTTTTGTTGTGGTTGTTTCAATATGATATTTTTCTTTTTTCTTTTGTTTGAGGTTGTTTTGTCCTAGGGTTCATTAGAAGAGGGCTATATGTTTGTATCGAGCCCTATCTGATATAAGGATGAACAAAATGTGGAGAATGAATTCTTTACGGGGGTACTGTTTGTAAAGGCAAGATAAACCTTAAGGACATTATATGGGCTTAGATTGATTTCCAATAGATAGAAATTGATTTTTAATTTTACAATAGACTTATCTATGGCTGATCTTACATCTGAATTCTTGCGTATTATTCAAAGCCGGTTATCATAATTTTGAAATCTTACTCTTTATTTCTCTGAAATCCCTACTCTTTTTCAAATTCTTAATGGCACTCTATATATATATACACATACTTCTACACATTCATTTATATACATATAATCTAGAATGTGCTTCACACTTCGCTTATGAAAGTTTAAGAAGTAAGATTTTGGTAAATACTTCGATGGATTCATTTGCAAGGATGCCTTACTGACATACCGGTTTTTAATTGTTACACACCAGCTTAAATTTTAATTGACAGCAGGTCAACAGATAATTTCATTCAATGATACCATCAAACTATTTTTGAACTGATGGTAGGCAACGGTGAAACTGTAGATTGCGACCATAATTGACGCTAGAAGATGATATGGTTATATGATGACAAGAATAACTTAGCCATTTTGTTACAAACGATGAGCACTTACCTATCTGACTTTATTGTAATAGAATACAAATCAAGTAATGCGATGATTAACGCGTTGCAGTACCACTATATTTGCATCACTTTCACCAAATGTTATTCACACAACAGTGTTTCATTCTGTCATATATTCCCATTAAAAGAAACTGTTATTAATGATGAGATAACTAATTTGCTTATAGAAATTCAGAAGATGCTTATGACATACCATTTTGTTTTGATAGAGCTGCAAGAATCGCCTCTTTGCAAATCTGGGGACAATTGTATCCTTCTACAGCCAGATAGAAAATCATTTCATATCATGTCATATTGCTACCCATATTGTTAGATACTGATAATGTACCAGAATAATCCGTTCTAAAATTGGGTTGTTTACATACATAGCTCCAGAAACAGTGCTATTTACAAATCTAATAATCCAATGACCACCTCAATTTTACAAGATTTATATGATATGGCTGATATACGTCAAATGCTCAATGCACAATTCTAGAAGTCTTAGCCTCCTTGAGGGTAATATTGTACTTGATAAAATCTCCAGCAGCTTCAGCAACTACATTTCTAGCAAACAATTTGAGTGGTTTGCAAGTTAATATGAATGTTTAAGTGTTGGGTATGTATGTAAATGCCCCTAAAATCTAACCATGAAAGAAGTTGAGGAAGTCATGATTAATTTTTCATAATTTCTAACACTCTAGATTCAACTTCTTAACGCAACCACAAAAATTTCGAAAGTGCGAATATATTAAAGAAGATGGTGCGTAAACTTGAATGAGTGGTAATTGTAGGTTTTCGTTTTGAATTTTCTGGGAATTGATTTTATGCCGAGGTTAGTATAGATATAATCAGTTCTGCACTCGAACATTGCTAATTTTAAATTCCTTGCAGTTCTAAAAGTTTTCCGACGCAGTTATTGGAATTTCACAAGATTTGTAAATAACATATTCTAACAAGATTTATTTGATATAGCTGATTTACTCAAATGCTCATAGCTATTTCAGATTTGTAAATAGCATATTCTCACCAGATTTATTTGATATAGCTGATTTACTTCAAATGATCACAGCACATGATATTATTTAGCCAATTTTGGATATTCTATTTAGAAAATATTTCACTACAGTTTTTCAACAAATCTGCATCGTCCAAATCGGACGCAAATCCGACGCTATTTGGGTATTACCGTCAGATTTGCGTCAAATTTACGTCCAATTTTTTCGGTGGGTAATTCGGGGTTCGCTAATATTAATTTGTCAATTTTTTGCATCAAAATAGTCCAACTCAAATTATTTGTGTTAGCATCAAACTTATTTAGTATGCACATGTGTCGAACTCTGCGTCTGAAAATATCAGACGATAAATAATATCGTTTGATTACCGTCAGATTTACGTTAGACTTAGTTCGATGGACAACTCATCGGATTATTGGATGCAAATCTGACGCAATACTAAAAAATGTAAAAAAAAAATCAAAAAATCAATTGCATTTCCACAACCTACACATGACGTTTAATCTACATCACAACAACATTATATCCAGTCCTATCACAGACCAAAGCTCGTAAGAAAATCAATACTGAAAAATGAGTTACTGTCATAAATCTAAATTATCAAAAGTTCACATATACATCCTGATCAATATAAATTCAGACATGTCGTAAATTAAAAATACATAAAAACTACTTCTAATCCTCATACTCATTCCCCTCCTTATCCTCCTCCTCGACTGTAGCAGTTATTGTTCGCTAACCCCAACGATCTTCTATAATCTTCGTCAGACATGCTATACTCCACTCAATTCTCTGTTGGTCTTCACGTAGATGGTGCACCTCCTCAGTCATAATAGCGATTTGCTTGGCAAGCTCTGCAGTACTCAAGTGTGACGAGCTCGTGCCACCCATAGAAGCACGAGAGATGTCGGCCATCTTCTTCCCCTCTGCTTACGTCTATAGCTCGAATTTAGACTCCACAGTGGTAGATTGACTACGAGTATTGCTAGCAATGCTCGAGGTCTAGGAGGGCAACTACCTCTCCCGGAGCTGCTCGTACTCCTACATAATAAAAACTAATTATTAATTGTCATTTTAAACATAAAAGTCAAAATAAATATTGATAAACCAATTATTTACTTACATTCATCTGCTAAGGTGATCGATACCGACATTACTGTGGCTATCGGTAGCGGGACTAACAACCAAAATAATCGAAGTAATAAACACAAGTAAACTGAGGAATATTCAAAATCTAAACAGGATATATTGTAACTATGTCTAAAGCAAAACTTAAAAACATGACAAGTATGACATACGTATTAGAAACAAACAAAAAGTTCATGAATATATTTGTTGAAAAGGTTTGACAATGAGATCATAAAAAAAAATGTGCACAATATTCTATGCAAGATTTTTGTTTAGAATGACTTAAACGAAGTCAAGTTAAACTTGACTTTTGGATATTTTTAATGGGTGTTTTCCATACATACCGCGAAACTCTATGCATAATAAAATTGGAATACACCTTTTTATGCATGTGCCATGCCATATGAAAAAATTGATGTTTAGGTGTTAGATTGGTATTTACATAATAATTTCATTTTATATATGTAAATCTACCATTTTTAATTTATCAAACGATAAGAACTAGTTAGAAACTTGATTTTGACCTTTAATATTGCATATATCAAAAGAGTATGACCAAAAAATAAAAATATAGTATTTAGAAGAGCATAAGTGAGAAAAAAAAATAAATTAAAAGAGGGATGATATATTAGTTAAAATATCATACTCAAGTTTAGAAGAAACCAAGTTACGAATGCATTGTTAGACTATGAATCGAGTTATATTAATCACAATGCAATCAACAAATTAATAGTAGATCGAGCCATAAAATTTTTAATGAAGGTTCATGAGCCATGGTTCAAGCGCATTAGGTCAATTAATTGGATTAAAGCCAACTGAGATCATATATATTCTAAATGGGTCATGTTGGCTCATTTGGTAATACTTATGATCAAAATAGTTAGAACAAAGTTAAATAAAAGGCATCCTAAAATAGCTCTATGCTAATAAAATTAACCAATTTGATAATTAAAGTCAAATCCATAATAAAATCTAATGATCTTCTCATACTTCTACTCATAAATAGACAAAAGTTATAATACACTATTGGATTTTTTATTGCTCAACTCTTATTACTGATAAATCTCATATCTCGAAGCAACTCTTATTACTGATAAATCCATCAAATCATTTGTTTCAAATCATAATATATTTTTCTGCACTCTAGATGAATTGCATATTCTAAATAATGAGCTTTATGTAATAACTCTCTCCTCACATCACCACTACTAAAGACCAAAATTCAAGTATCATAAGTCAACATGCCACGATAATCTACATGTAATTCAACTCATCATCCTGATTGTATTTGATAAATTAATCTTGTATATCTTCATCTAAATTTTAAGCATTTTTAATCATCTCCTGTAACGAAGTATAGAAATTCTATAAAAATTGTCACACTAATGACTTCATATTTAATGCATCAACAACTACATTAATTTTATCAAGCTAAAATATAATACTTAAATTATAATTTTTTATCAATTATGATTTATTTTTAAAATCAAAACTAATTAAATCCAAAATTGAATGACTCAAGCAAAAAAACTCTCAACCATCCAATCCTAGTTCATGCCTACTCCAAAATCAACTCTAATCTCACCCAAACCTGCTTTTGTACAAAGCTAACTCTCAATACTTATGTCTATAAATAGAAAGATTGTAATACATATCACTCAATACTAATGTATATTTATACACATCACTAACACTTAATTTTATGCATATATATTACTAACATCTAAACTTCCAATGTTACATGCATACTACAGAAATCTTATGCATATACGTGCCTAACACCTAAACTTCAAATGTTACATAATTACCAAAATTTTAAAATTACTAGTCTGAAATTGTTAGATGCATTGTAAAAGTGGAGTGGCATGTATGGAAATCTTCCTTGAAGCTATACAACATTTAGCTGTTAAATTACAAGTGAGAAATTATTAGAAGCATTCTAAACACGGACTGGTATGTATAATGTATGTAAATCTTCCTTGAAGCTATACAGTTCTTGAACCTATACAACATTTATCTGTTAAAATTACAAGTCTGATATTTTTACAAGCAATGCAAAAGTAAAGTGGCGGGAGAAAATTTAAATAAAGTTCTTTTTAGTTTTTTTGATGTATAGTGAGTGGTTTTCACTTTATTCTGGTGTCAATTCATTTAAATATAACATGTAATAAGATTTGGATATGTTTTGTTTCTGAACAGCAACAAATTTACTGAATTTTGTAATAAATGTAACTCCTACATTTATTAGCTTCTTTCAATTTCCAGTGCAGTTTAGGGAGATTTACATGCATTCCACTCAATTACTGTATGTTTACATAACTAGCACCCAAACTTGGTAGCCTTGTACAGATCAGTGTGGGATTATTTGAGAACCGTCATATTTAGAAAATTAAAATTTGCACTGATTCATGACTCCGCCTTTTTCAGATCCAGTCTGGTGGGTTTTCGGTGATCTATCTGAAGTAGAGGGAGAGAGAAATTTGATATTTTTTGAAAGAACGCACTTTCTCACTATTTCAGACATGAATAGCTCGTTTCTTGACAAAATTTGATATTTTTTGTGCCGCTAGAAAATAACGGGATTTCCTATGCCTTTTATATTAACCAACTTATCGAGTTCAGAGTGCACTTACTCTAGTTTATAGAACTGTTTGGAAAAATCAAATCTGACTTGAAATAGCTCCCTATCTTGCTATTTCTGCCATAACTAATTCTTTTTTTGACGGATTTGAGTGTTGTTTTTTTTTTGTTTGTATTTTGAAAGCTAACAAGATCTCCTACAAGTTTTATGTTAACCAAGTCACCCAATTTTGATTATATTTGCTCCATTTTATACACAAATATAAGAAAAAATAAAATTTGTCATGAAACGAACATATGAGAATGCACTATGTTCAGAACAGATAAATATAAGAGATGCATGACTTATTACATAAATTGACATAGTTTATTCGTTTCCCAACATATAATAGTCTGGTTATTCGGACTGAAGTGAAAGCAGGAGAATTGAATGCTATGTATCTAAATGTCTCTAAACATCAACCAGCTATCATTTCCCCCAAAATTGCATTGCTTATTTGCCTAACCCAAAGCTTTTTAATATCAAGGCGTCTTGCACATTAAAATTACAATGCATAATAAATTTCTGAAACATTAAAGATCCCAACTTAGACGATAGATGCTTGATCTAATAATACATCTAAGTTTACATGTAAAAATATTTTTTTTAATGTTTTGATATATTGATTATGATTTACTGATGTAATTTCTTTGGTGCATTTGATATAAAAGATGATCTAATAATGTGTAAATGCGAAGAAATTTCTCCTAAAAAAACAAGAAATTGTTGTTAATTGCTATGCCAATTATATATTAATCGTTTTTGGTTCTTCTTTCGAAATTTTACACATAAGCCTTATCTCATATACAAAATAATGCTAAAAAAATCCAATTCATTAGCACAAAATGAACCTTGGGAATAATAAAGGGAGCTTTCATATAATTCCTCACTTCATCATGTCCTAATTTCAACTTCTATCCCTACTCCCACCAACAGGTAGGCTACAGAACTAGATTGCCAAGATCCAATAAATAAGAAGCATCACAGGCTGAGTTGAGATTAGGCAACGGATTACTGCCCCGGCGGATGCTCAACTACGTGAAAGGATACCGTGGACTGAAATCCAATTTTAAAATTTTTTTGTAAATTTGATTATGTTTAACTATAATTTCTCATGTTGAGTATTATACCTCTATTCCCTGTATATACGTTTCTAACACTTGAAATTTGAATTTACATTTACATCACTTTGTTGTCATAGACTTATGTATGAAAAATGTGTATTTCACTTTTAATAAGTTAGTTATAGTTAAAGATTTGAGTATGATGTCCTTGAATATGAAAATTTTGGTGTTAGATACATAATTACATTATAATGAAGTGGCATGTTATTTTTATCCTGCAACATTGAAGAAATTGGAATTGGAGCATTTACAAACATACCGCAAAATTGGGTTATCTGCAAACATACCACCAATATTTAGGTGCATCAAACCAAAATATCACACTGTGGTTAGTGTACAATCAACAACAATCTGAAGTTAAATTGCATTAAAGGACAATTTGTTTGTCATTAAAAAAACAAAAAAGATTCATACCTAAACAAAAAAATAATACATATCTTTGGAATACACCAAAGTCATCTAAATAAAAATAACACAACAATAACAAAATCATACCAGTGACAATAAATAGTAATGCAATTATAAATTTTATAAAGAACTTTAAATCCTCAGAATTTATTCTCTTCATCTCCTCCGTCAATTATCTTCAAAATCTTCTTGACAAACAATTCATCATCCATTTTATTAACTCATTTAAAATATTTACATAATCCAAAGAGCATTCTTTTAAAAGCAAAAGTCTCATTAGGCTCTTGAATGTGGTCTTAACCTGATCCTTTAGAGCAATGGGAATCTGATGGTACCCTAAGTACCAGTTCAAAGCCAGAAATATGGGTGATCGATTAGCTCTATCCAATATTTGGTCTAAAAAGGGTAAAGGAAAATGATCATTTCGATGGCTAAGTTTAATTTTTTATAATCGATACATATATGCTACACGGTGCATAGTGGGTATTAATTTATTTTGATCATTCACTAAAACATTCACTCCCCCCCTTTTTAGGTTCACAATGGATCATGCTTACTCAGGTACTACCTGAAATAGGGCAAATAATACATACATCTAACCACTTTACTATCTTCCTTTTAATGACTCTTTAATTATAGGGTTTTATCTCCTCTGAGGATTTTCCTTAAGTTTATGTTTTTCTTTCAAAAAGATCCTATGCATGTATATTGAAGGACTAATCCCCTTTATGTTCACTAGAATCCATCCAAATGCTTTTTGAAAATTCCTCAGAACTTTCATCAACTTCTCCTCTTATAAACTACTAAGTTTCGAGGATATGATCACAGGTAACGTAGATGACTTTCCTAAGTAAGTATACTTCAAATACTTAGGAAGAACTTTCATCTCAAGTTCAGAGAGTTCCTAAATAGAAGGGATTAGAGATTTAAAATTTTTAGTAGTGTCCAACAACTTAAATCTCTCCCTAAAAATCCTTGGATTATCCTCTATAAGTTGAGCAGATTCATCCTTAAAGTCAATGATATTATCCTTGATCCAAGTCTGCTCCACGGTTTTAACTTCAAAATACTTATGATATTGGCGACTACACAATCGGTCAATCAGATCCATCTTATAACATGCATCCTCATTAAAATCAGAATGGAATTTCATAGATTTTCAAACATTAAAAGTAACCTCTTAATCATTCGCTCTCATAATAAAATCTCTCTTCTGCACATCAATTATAGCCCTACCAGTGGTTAAGAAAGGTCTACCTAATATAATGAATATTTCTTTATCTTCCTTTATATCTAATTTATTGAATTCAACATAGAAAATAAACTTATCAACCTTAACTTGAACATCCTCTATAACCCCCCTAGGATAAGTAATAGAACGATCAACAAGCTGAGGGGTTACAGTGGTTGGAGATACCTCTCCTAATCCTAATCTCTTAAAAATTGACAACGACATGAGGTTAATACTAGCACCCAAATCACATAGGGCTTTCCCAAAGAACTTCTGTCCAATAGCACATGGAACAATAAAGCTATCAAGATCCTTAAGTTTCTAAGAAAGCTTTTTCTGGATAATAACACTACACTCCTCACTATGTGCTATAGTTTCAAAGTATCTAAACTTCCTCTTTTTGTTAAGTATGATTCACGAAATTTACATAGTTGGGCATCTTTTCCAGGGCCTCAACAAAAGGGATGTTGATCATCAATTTCTTAAACACTTCTAAGAATCAAGAAAATTGTTGATCTAATTTTTATTTCTAGAGTTTCTGGGGAAATGGTGGAGGTGATCTTTTTGAGTTATTCCTTGTGGGTGCAACTAGTTTTCCTACATCTTTAAAAGAATCTTCTATAGTTCCTTCAGGTTCAAGGTTCTCTTTCTCCACCTCAGACTCTTTCCTCTTCACTTCTTCCAACTCCTTTCCACTTCTCAACTTAACTGCTTTCACGTGTTCATTATTCTTTTCCTTAAGATTAATCTCAATGTTTCTAGGAAGGGTTCCCTAGGGTCGGTTACTAAGTGAGTTAGCAATCTACCTCAATTGGTTCTCTATATTCCTAATACCTGACCCATCTGCAATACAGCTTCCTCCCAAGAAAGCTTATTTTTCTTAAGTTTTTGGTTTAAGTTAAAATTTGGGGGATAAGAAGGCCTCAAGTTAGTACTACCCTGATTGCTCTAACTTTCATGAAGATTTGATTGATTATTCCACCATTGTGGATTTCTTATCCCTTGATTGGTATTCTAGTTAAAATTAGGGTGGTTCTTCCAACTAGGATTATAGAAATTGGAATACAGGTTATTCGTCCTATTGTTGATCCCATTTAGAGTCACAAGTGGCAAAGCATTTGCATCAATCAGTTGTCCAAATGAATTTTCCTCAATTACTTGTGGTCATTGTGGTCGGTTCATCCTTAATTGGTTTAGCTTCCTAGATATATTTGCTACTTGAGAAGTCAAAATTGAAAGAACATATGTGCCATGAACACTAGCTACCTTCCTAGGGTTCAATCTATCAACAGGCTAATGAAAGTTATTGATTGTCATTTCTTCAATTAAAGAATAGGCCTCATCAAAGGGTTTTGAAATAAGTAAACCACCTGCAACAACGTCAAAGATCGACCTAAGAGATCCTACTAAGCCATTATAAAAAGTCTGAATTATCAACCAATCAGGCAATGCATGGTGGGGGCACTTCCTCAGAAGTTCCTTGAATCTTTCCCAAGCTTCATAAATAGATTCACCTTCATGCTAGTAAAATGAAGTGATATCATTTTTAAGTTCGGTTGTTTTTGAAGTCGGAAAATACTTACTAAAATTTTCCGGCCCAATTCACTTCATGTCCTAATTTATCCAGGTGCTAACGTATTTAACCACATTTTGGCTTTGTCCCCTAAGGAGAAAGGAAAAAAGCACTAATCTCACAACATCATTGGAAACGCCATTATTGCGAAATGTGGCACTAAGTTTCAAAATACTCACTAAGTGAAGGTTTGGATCTTCAGACGGGGTTCCCACAAAATGATTGTTCTGCACCATTTGCATAATAACAGGCTTCAACTTAAATGTGTTGGCTTCTATGGTAGGGGTTTGAATACTAAGATGGATTTCATCTGTAGTAAGGTTAGCGTAGTCTCTCAAGGGTCTAGGTGTATCTTAATGTTCATGAGTTTCTTGGTTGTTTTGAGGATTGTTTGGCATCTCTCCCAAAAGTTGTTCATGTCTTTTTTTGTTTTCTAATTTTCCTAACAGTTCTCTCTAGCTCAAAATCATAGGATTCAAGTCCAGTAGGTCCTGAACTACGAAAATACGAAAGTTAATCATAGCATTTGCTTCTCCCTAGCTAACAAATGCTATAACAATTCTCTCTAGCTTCTCCCTACAGTATATATTCCTACTCCTATAAGTTAATGTGATTAACCTACTTGACACCACTATAGTATTTCCCAAGACTTATAATTCATAACATATTTTAATACATCACTTGACCGAAATGAAATGTAAATGAAATTTAGAAAGTTAATCATCACCATGGATTAATTTTAATTAAACAGACCTTCTCAAATCAATCTATCTAACTTAGCCATCTCAAGGAAGAATTGAAAGTCTACTCACTGTGCATACTTATAACATCAACACAATATATTGATTCAAAGAGAATTCAACTACAAATATCTCATATATAAATGATTACAAAAACCAAAACAGATTACTTAGCTTTCTCTCCTTCACGATGACAAAAAGATGAACTAAAAGCAAAATCTCTTACTCTCTATCTTCTGTTGTTATCGTACTGCTCCTCTTAACTACTCCAGGAGAAGAAGAATGGAATTCCATCCAAGTAGACATCACCAAGCATCCACCTCCAACAACAATGACAACAATGACCACAACCCAACAACAACAACCATCTTCTCTGCCATCTCCTTTCGTTTTTTAATCTTGTCCCAAGTAGTTTCCACGATCACTACACGTTTCAGCACGATCCCCCATGATATGGAGGTCAATACTTCTCCAACTGCAACTTTCGGTTTCAGGCGCCTAGGCACCCAAGGACTGACACCTAGGCGCCAAGCTGTCTGTCTGGATTGGTACATCGGGCGCCAAAACGCTCAAGTGGTCAGTTCCTAGGCGCCAATATTGCGGTGTCTAAGCGCCTAGAAGATGGCGTTAAGCTCCAAGCTCTCGGGTTCTGGCGCCTAGGCACCATTGTTTCGAGCGCCTAAGTGCCTAGTAGGAATTATGTGCACCTTAGCTCCATTTCCATTCCTGCTATCAACACTTTAATTCTCTGTTGTTACTTGTAATATAAACACAAAAGTACATTTCTCAACAGTGCAATTTCATTAACAAACTCTATAAAGATAAACCAAATTACTAGCTAACTTATCAACACATCACTTCCCCTTGTGAGAAATTCTATAATAATGTTTTTTGCTTGATATGATATCCATCATAATACTAAGCTTTGTGAGATTATTTTTAGTAGTTTTTGAATTTTTTCTTCTCATAGGGCTCTTGATTTTTGTATTTAGGCTATTTATCAAATTGCTATTATAAATGGTTTTACTTCTTTATGGAATAATCGAAGTAATTACTCTCATCATAATGTTTATTTTTATCTTCAAGAATATTTACTTTGTGTTGATTGATATAAGTTTTTGGTTCAAAGGTTTTCCTTTAAAATTTGTTTTGCATTTTTGGAAAATTATTCATAATGGGCTTAAAACTTGTGATATTATTTCTTTTAAAGGAATTTATGTTAATATTGTATGTGTTCTTTGCTCTAATGAGATTGAATCTCATAATCATTTATTTTTTAATGTTCTATGTCTCATTATCTTTTTAATAAATGTATTCCTCATAGTCAACTCTTTATTATTTCTCCTAATAGATTTCAAGTTTTACATTATTCGGCAGTTATTTATTTCCTTTAAAATTTATAAGAGATTTAATCTTTTAGCTATTCAAATTAAAGCTTATTATATTTGGTATAAAAGTAAGTGCAGAATTTTTAAAACGCATGTTACTCCGGTTGAAATTATTATTCAAAATATTCATTAGATGGTAAATAAGAAAAATAAGAAATGAATGTTCAAAAACTCTATTTCTTTGATTTTTAAAAACTTTTATAACTTACGTTGATTGTTGTATTTCATGTTGTGGATTTCTCTTGCAGTTTTCTTCTCCCGATTTCTTTTTGAGATGCTTTATCTGTGATTTTTGTTCCATGTGTTGTTAAAATTCAACCAGATGTTGATTATATTTTTATATATATTTCAAATCTTTGATGAAATTTTAATATTTTCTTATGGAGGAATGGAAGTTTGAAAATTGTATTCCAACTTTTATTAAAATATTTCTACAAATTTTAACTTCTAGCTTCTCTGATAAGAATATTTCTTCTGTACTTTATTCTTTGTGGTTGTTCGGTGTTTTTATTAGTTGAGTGATTATTGCTTTTCTTTTACTGTTGGAGTTTCTGGCTTGATGTTGATTAGAGCTTCTAGCTTGATTGAAATATTGTTGCTAGGCGGTCTTTCATTCTATATTGATATTTTCTTTTCGCTGAGATGGGTTATGTGCTTTTATTCATTAAGCTTCTCTAAATGTTTAGTTTGATATTGAGAACTGATGAATTCAAGCTGTTATTAAAATTGAATCAATTTCTGAATATATTTTATATATTCAAAATTTAGGATGAAATGTTAATGTAAATCTGCGGGTAATCTGTGATTTAGTAGTTAATTTGCCCTCTTATCTCTTTTTTTTGGATTTTGTCGTCCATTTTGAATTTTTGATCTTCTCTTTATCTTCCCCCCCCTTTTTTTTTTGTTAATTCTCTAATATTTTTGCTGCTGTTTCATGTTTTTTTATTTTTTTGCAGTTACCATTGAGATTGCTGCTACTGTTATTGTTGCTATTGGAGTGCTGTTCGAGTTCTATTGCTGTAGGAGTGCTGTTGGTGTGCTGATAGGGTTCTATTGCCTGGAAGAGTGCTATTTGAGTCTTGTTTTGCTATTTTTATTAGTGTTTATTTTGCCTGTTAATGGTGTTTTATGGCTTTCTCGTGAGTTCTAATTTGAGTTTTCATTTTATAATTCTTTATTTCTTTTGAATAAAATTAAGCGTGACGCTTATTTTTCTTCCAAGAAAAAAATAAAATCAACTGGAGAGTTTCCTCATGTTAACAAATTCCTTAAACTCTAAAATTATAAACAGATATTTATATGAATTTGTTAATTGGTTTTTAAATAGTTTTTTTGTTAATAATGTACCAAGAAAAATTTAAAAAGATTTTAATTATACTTTAACTATATTAAAACTATAAGATATTTGAAATGGAAATATAAAAAATAAGAATAAGAATGTAAAATTATTTGAGCAATTAAATGAGCAAGAATGGTGTAAGTCTTTACCGAGCTTTAATCAAGCATCTCAACGAGTATATCCACAAACTTTAAATGATCTTATTTACAATGATAAATTAGTCAAATGATAATACATTCAATCTTGTTTATTTAAAATCAAGTATTTAAATAAGTATTCAACGCTATTCAACTACTTAATTAAATGATTATAAATGAGCTATAATCGAGCCAAGGCATGAGTGCTTTGTCAAACACTTGGTTCATTTGAAGCCCTACTTCTCAGCATGAGAACGATTAGAGATTCATATTGCTATTCCACATAATCATAAAAAGATATGAAAGTTTTGGGGTTAGATATGTAAAATTATAAGAGTTGGGTGGCATATATGTGAATGAGTAACACGAAGAGAAAGCCTTTGGAATTATTGAGAAATACTTATGGCCTGTTTGGGATAATTAGTACATTTGCTTGGACAGCTCTTGTGGTGAATGCTGCTTGTGGAAAAGTTAGCTATGGTAAGTTCGATTAACTGTTTGGGGTAGCTGTGTGAAAACAACTATGGGGTAGTTGTTTCTGGAAAAATAACAATTCTGCCCCTGTTTAGTGAAGTTGTTTAAAACAGAAATGTGAGAACGACATATTTGATACTTCAGAAGCATAAATTAGTTTTAAAACAAATTAAATGTTCAAATACATCACTTACTTAAGAGTAGGGCTGGCAATTTGGCTCGTTGTTCGCGAACAGTTCGTGTTCGGCTCGTTAAGTAGCTCGTGTTCGGCTCGTTCGTTAAGCCTAACGAGCCGAACACGAACAAATTTTTAAACTCGAAATGTTAACGAGCCGAACACGAACAACTGTTTGTTCGCTCGTGTTCGGCTCGAATTGGGTCGAAATAAAAAAATAATCATATAATTATTTATATAATAATTTATTATATATATTATTATATATTAATATATTATATATATTTATATTTAAGTTTAAATCATAACTACTTGTGTGGTAGCGTGGTTATGCTTCGTGTTCCATTCATTTGGTCGGGTTTGAATCCGACGCTAGACATATATTTTTCCAATTAATTTTAACGAGCCAATTTCGAGCCGAACACGAACAAGAATATTTAATTCGAGCCGAACACGAACACACCTTTCACGAGCCATTTCGAACACGAGCCGATTTCGAGCCGAGCTAATTTCGAACGAGCCGAATGCGAGCCAAGCCTGAGCTCGCTCAAGCTCGGCTCGTTTACAGCCCTACTTAAGAGTGAGTAAAAGTTCAAAAAATAGAATAATAAAATTATAAGTAAAATAATGATTATATTATTTTTAACATTAAGGCGATCTATGTCTCGTCTTAAACTGTCCCTCAATGATGCTATCAATTAGCGATCACTTTCGGCAGTGGACTCAACCTGTTCGTCAACCCAAAAGAAGTCACACTGTTCTGCGAGTCTCCGGGGGCATCTGTAAAACTAAAGGACTCGACCGTCGAATACCGTCGCTGTAATGGATAGCCAGCATCGACCAAATAATATTTACTTGGAATGTAATGTAGGTTTAGTACAATGTTTAAATTGAAAAACCGAAGGACTACGGGCTGTAACATACCGTGTGAAGGGTGTGGGAAGTTGTAGTTAAGAATCTAAGTAGCGGCCTTAAAAATTTTGTTGTCGTGCGCACTACCCTCCTAACCGGACATGACAAAAGTAAAACACATGTTAAAGTCGCACACAACCATCAAATTCTGCGTGGGGGCTTCGCAATGCCGATAAATGCAATCTTTTCCTCATTTTTAACTCTGACATCAACGTGGGTACCATCTATTACTCAAATACAAGCCTACACAGATAAGTTTAACTTATTAATGTTTGTTATTCATGGTTAAAATAAATACTAGAAATTGTAAATGTTACCTTAAAGAATGACATGTGATGTGTGATCCATAAAAAAAAATATACCTATTTTTATGCCTTGATTTTTATCAATTTCTAAGGATATTATGCTTTAATGAAATGTATTTTTGTGTTTTTGGATGTAGGTGATGTAAAAAGGTCCAAAAAAGGAAAAAGGGTGAAAAAGGAGCAAAAAGGAGCAAAAATGGAGAAAATACAAGAATTATAAAAAATTATGGCCTGGCGCCTAGGCGCCAGAATTTGGCGCCTACGCGCCAGACTCGATACAGAAACTGTCAAGTTTTTGACGACTTTGGACTGTTGTTTTGACGGAGTAAGCGGTTATTGGACATTCTAGAAGACTGGCAGTTGTTCCTTGATAATAAGACATGTGATACATTGCATTTGGATGCTCCAAAACTGTTCTAATCGCGAAGAGGTGCGAGCCAAAGTGAAAAGGTGCGAAGAACTTGCCCAAGGCAACCCTTGAAGCCTATAAATAGGAGTCCACTCCTTCAGAAAAACGTGCCCCCATTATAACACTTATCTCTTATCCACTTTAGGATCTCTCATCCTTAGAGAGAGAAATAGAGAGAGAAATTTAGGGCTACTTTTATTTAGTTTAGTGAGTTTATTTTCAAGTTGTTGCATCTGGAGTTCATTACACTGTGGAGTCAGTAGGAATCAGAAGATCTGTAGAACGAATATTTGAGATAAGTATTTTATTTTTAATTCAAAGTTTATTTATTATGTTTTGCTGTTTATATTCAATGTGTTTTGAGTAGTTAGTTTACTTTCTTCCCTCAATTATGAAAAGATAAATAAGATAATATAAAATTCGATGGAGAATTGAAAATCAAAATATTTTCAAAACATTGTGATGATATTAATACATGATCTTACTTTACTTTTTAAATTAGTCATTTAAATTGTTAGAACCTGTTGAAGAGTTTTGAGACCTAGAAGGAGAAGAACTCTTAACTTGTAGATGTCACATGAATCCTTGGGTAGTCGAAGGCCATGCGCGGGCTATTCAAGGTGAAGTGCAAATAAATAGGAAGATAAGATTTAAAGGGCGTAGAATTGATAAGTTTTTATAGTGACAGACTAAATTCTTATAATTTGATTTATAGATAAGGAAAGGGTCACTAGTAGGGCCGACCATAGCCACCCTTGGACATCTAGTAGTGTGATCGATACTGGGGACCCATTCTACTAACAATACATCCGGACCTGATTTGTAGATTAGCCAATGTTCTTTGCGCCTGGATCAAAGGGTAAATAATAGGAATGCTTCTATTTGGCACAATACCATAAAATAGATTCTCCAACGAATATTAAATTATCTTTAAAATCTTGGATTAATTGAAAGGAAGAAAGTTGTTTGTTTTATATTGTTTTCACAAAATCATTTTCTTATTATTGTTTTATTTACTTGCATTTAGTAAATTAAAAGTAATTAATAGTTAGATTAAAATACAAAAAGATTTTGAAATACAATATTTAAAAATTTATTACCATTTTTCCCCATGGGATCGATACTGGGGTCTTTGTTTCAAAGCCCTTTATTACTTGAAACGATACGTATACTTGCGTAGTACCCAAAAAAGTATATAAAATATTTTCCTTTAAAATTATATTTTGCTATATAAACATATATTTAAAAAATATTAATCACTAACGGCCTAGCATTCAGCAGCGATCAAGTTTTATTTAAATGCTATTGCCGTATTAAAATTTGGTACATATCTATATTGCAAGTTATTCGAGTCGAGTGTGTTGCACCTTTGCCGGAAATTAAATTTTCTAGTAGTGGTAATAAATTCTTGTATTTGAAAATACAAAAATCGAGTCAAGTTTTGGCGCCGTTGTTCAGTGAATAGAAGGTACATTTTAAATATTATATTTCCAAAAAAATAAAAAAAATATATAATAATATAAGAATAAAAAAAATATAAATATAAAATAAATAAAAAAATTTCCTTGCTTAATTTTTTATGCGTAGTTTTGGTTCTGAAGGATTAATACCTTTAGATTCTGAACTAGAAAGAACAATTAGAAAAATTAAAAAGGGAAAACAAATTCAAAAATTTCAAGAAATGACTACTTTACAAAATCCAATTGAACTTAATGATCAAAATATTTATAAACCATTAAGGGATTATGCTAACCCTACAGATTGATGAACTTCATAGTAGTATTCAAATACCCATCTGTAGATGCTAATTCTTTTGAAATTAAACCGTCTATTATTCAAATGGTGCAAAACAATCAATTTGGTGGAACACAAATGAGGATCCAAATTTACACCTTGTTAGTTTTTTAGAACTTTGTGCTACCTTTAAATATAACAATGTTTCGATGATGCTTATTAGACTTAGACTCTTTCCTTTTTCCTTAAGAGATAAAGCAAAGATGTGGTTAAACTCATTAGCAATCTGGTTCTATTAAAACATGAGCTGAAATGACACAAAAATTCCTTGCTAAATATTTTCCTCCTTCTAAAAGCTGCTAAATTAAGAAATGATATTACTTCGTTTAGTTAATTTGACGAGGAGATAATATATGAAACTTGGGAAAGATTTAAAGAACTATTAAGAAAATGTCCTCATCATGCTTTACTCGATTGGTTAATTATTCGAAACATTTTACAATGGATTAATTGGATCTTTAAAATCAATTATTGATGCTGTCTTCTTGGAGGTTCTTTAATGTCTAAATCATTTGAAGAAGCTTACACTTTAATTGAAGAAATAGCTAATAACAATTTTCAATGGCCTTCCGAAAGGCTTAATCTAAAAAGATGGCAAGTATTCACGATAATGAAGCCTTTTCTATCCTAGCTTCACAAGTAGTAGCAATGTCTAAAAAATTAGATAATTTTGCAATTAATATTTCACATAATAACTCTGCTAATATTGAAGATTCTCAAACTATTGAAACTTTACAAGCTATTGCAAGTAAAAATAATCCTTATTCAAATTATTATAATCTCGGGTGAAAAAATCATCCTAATTTTAACTGGAATAATTCACAACAACAATGGGGTAATAATCAAGCTCATCCCACTAGAAATTGGAATAATCAAGTTAATCCAAATTATAAACGTCCTGGATTTAATAATCAACAGAAAAAGTTATCAATAGAAGAATTAATTTTACAAATGAATAATCAATTACAAAATCAAAATACTGCTTATTCGTAATATCGAAAATCGAATAGAGCAAATTGCTACTTTAATTAATAACGGATCCGTAGGAACACTTCCTAGTAATGTTGAAATTAATCCAAAGGAAACTGGAAAAGAACATGAACATGTTAAGGCTGTGCAACTTAGAAGTGGAAAGGAATTAAAAGAAAAAATGCAGAATGAAATTGAAAAAGAGATTGAGGTTGAAGAGATTGAAAAACCTAAAGAAACTCTCTCTCCTAGTCAAGATCAGACTATTATATCTATTAATGTGGAAGTTGAAAAACCACCACCACCTTTTCCTCAAAGACTTAAACAGCAGAAACTTGATCATCAATTTTCTAAGTTCTTTGAAATTTTTAAGAAACTTACTATTAGCATACCTTTTCGTTGAAGCTTTGGAACAAATGCCAACTTATGCAAAATTTATGAAGGATATTTTAAGCAAGAAACGAAAATTTGAAGCTTTTGAAAGCTGTTGCATTAAGTGAAGAATGCGGTCTAATAATTCAAAAGAAATTACTTGAAAAGCTTAAGGATCCTGGAAGTTTCACTATACCCTGTGCTATTGGAGAAAAATTTTGTGGAAAAGCTTTATGTGATTTAGGAGCAAGTATTAATCTCATGCCATTTTCTATCTTTCGAAGATTGGATTTAGGAGAGATTACTCCCACCACTGTAACCCTTCAGTTAGCTGATATATCTATCACTTATCCTAAAGGAGTTATAGAGGATGTCCTTGTTAAAGTGGATAAATTTATCTTCCCTGTAGATTTCATCGTACTTGATATGGAAGAAGATAAAGAGATACCTATTATTTTAGGGAGACCTTTTTTAGCTACCGGACGAGCTATGATTGATGTGCAAAAGGGAGAATTAACCATGAGAGTTAATGATCAAGAAATTAAATTTAATGTTCTTAAATCAATGAAGTACCCTGATGAAGAGAAATGTTATGGAATGGATATAATTGATTATTTAATTGAGAAACATTATCAAGAAAAATGTAAAGTCATTTTTGAAGAAAAATTTGAATTTTTAACTGATGAAAATGAATAAGTAAAAGAAGAAGAGACTCATTTTATTAAAGATAACTGGGAAACTTTAGACATAACTCAAAATTATATACTTTTACCATCAATTAAAAAAGCCCCTGAACCGAAATTAAAAATATTACCTTCACATTTAAAATATGCGTTTCTTGGAAATTCGTTAACTTTACTCGTTATTATTTCTTACGAGCCGAGTAAAGATCAAGAAGAAAAATTACTTAAGTGTGTTAAAGAATTATAAGAAAGCTTTTGGTTGGACTATTGCTTGATATAAGAGGAATAAGCCCTTCCATTTGTATGCATAGAATTTTAATGGAAGAAAATTTTAAACCCACTATTGAACCGCAAAGAAGATTAAATCCTATCATGAAAGAGGTTGTTAAAAAAGAAATTGTTAAGTGGTTAGATGCTGATATTATTTATCCTATTTTGGATAGTCAATGGGTAAGTCCTATTCATTGTGTTCCGAAGAAAGGAGGTGTAACTTTCATTGTTAATGATAAAAATGAACTAATTCCTACAAGACAAGTTACTGGATGGTGAATTTGTATTGATTATAGGAAATTAAATAACGCCACTAGAAAGGATCATTTTCCTTTACCTTTCTTGGATCAAATGCTCGATAAATTAGCTGGACACCCATATTTACGTTTTCTGGATGGATATTCTGGTTATCATCAATTACTTATTGCTCATGAGGACCAAGAGAAAACAAATTTTACAAGTCCTTATGGAACCTTTGCTTTTAGAAGAATGTCTTTTGGTTTATGTAATGCACCTGCAACTTTTCAAAGATGTATGATGTCAATATTTTGTGATTTGATTGACAAAGGAATTGAAATATTCATGGACGATTTTTTGGTTTTTGGAACTTCTTTTGAATCTTGTTTGGAAAACATTTCCAAAGTTACGAAAAGATGTGAAGAAACAAACATAGTTCTTAAGCGGGAAAAATGTCGATTCATGGTCGCAGAAGGCATTGTACTTGGTCACAAAGTTTCAAAAAAAGGGATGGAAGTAGATCAAGCGAAAGCGAAAATTATTACTGAATTGCAACCAGCTACTACTGTTAGTGATGTGAGAAGTTTTCTAGGTCATGCTGGATTTTATAGAAGATACATAAAGGATTTTTCTAAAATTGTTAAACCTCTTTGTCATTTATTGGAAAAAGATGTGAAATTTTAATTTAACAAAGAATGTATTAATGCTTTTAATATTCTAAAAGAAAAACTAATAACTGCACCTATCATTGTTGCACCTAATTGGAATAAATCTTTTGAATTAATGTGTGATGCAAGTGATTTTGCAATTGAGCTGTATTAGGACAAAAATATGAGAAGGTTTTCAAAGTTGTATATTATGCTAGTAAAACTCTCACTGAAACACAAAGAAATTACACTACCACTAAGAAGGAGCTTCTAGCTATAGTATATGCCTTTGATAAATTTAGACCTTATCTTCTTGGTACTAAATGCATAGTTCATACTGATCATTCTCGCTATTAAATATCTAATATCTAAGAAGGATTCTAAACCTAGATCGATAAGATGGGTTTTACTTTTACAAGAATTTGATTTTCAAATAGTAGATAGAAAAGGAACTGAAAACCAAATTGCTGATCATTTGTCTAGAATTAAAAATGATATTATCTCGGAAGAAAATATAAATGAGAAATTTCCTAATGAATCTTTATATGTTATTCAAGGATGCAAAACACCTTGGTATGCTGATATTGTTAACTATTTAGTTAGCAATATTTTACCATATGAATTGGATAACAAATTTATTAAGAAATTTAAATATGATGCTAAATCTTATATTTGGGAAGATCCTTATTTATTTAAAATTGGAAGAGATTCTATAATTCGAAGATGTGTACCTTATGAGGAAACTTTTGCTATTATTCAAAAATGTCATGATTTCGATTTTGGAGGACACTTTGACATATATAAAACTGCATTTAAAATTATAAATTCTGCATTTAAAGATGTGAGACATTATGTGAAAACATGTGATCGATGTCAAAGGATGGGAAAAATATCTAGGAAGGAGGAAATGCCTTTAAATTATATATTGGAAGTTGAAATTTTTGATATATGGGGTTTAGACTTTATGGGACCATTTGTTCCATCATCTGGAAAAATTTATATTTTATTAGCAGTTGATTATGTTTCAAAGTGAATTCGACGGTTGCTTTACCAAACTTGTGATTCCAAAAGTGTTTCTAAATTCTTAAAGAAAATAATATTTTCAAGATTTGGAATGCCTAAGGTAATTATCACCGATGGTGGAAGTCATTTCGGGAATATAAGGATTCGATCATTACTACAAAAATTTGGAATCAAACATAGAATTGCAACTGCTTATCACCCACAAACAAGTGGAATGGCTGAAGTATCAAACAGAGAAATTAAAAGAATTTTAGAAAAGATTGTTAATCCTAAAAGAACTGATTGGGTTGATAGACTTGATTATGCATTATGGGCTTATAGAACAGCTTATAAGACACCAATCAGAATGTCACCTTACCGGTTAATTTATGGTAAACATTGTCACTTACCTGTTGAACTTGAACATAAAGCTTATTGGGCAATAAAGGAGTTTAATTTTAATTTGAATGAAGCAGGAGAAAAGCGATTATTGCAATTGAATGAGATGGAAGAGATAAGAAATGAATCATATGAAAATGCAAGAATTTATAAAGAGAAAATGAAGATGTTACATGGTCGGAAAATTTCAAGAAAATTTTTGAGCACGGACAAGAAGTATTACTTGTTTAATTCTCGTTTAAAACTTTTTCTGGAAAATTAAGATCTAAATGGATTGGACCCTATATAATTGAGAAAGTATACCATTATGGAGTTGTGGATATTAAAGACCCCAAAACAGGAAAATTTTTTAAAGTAAATGGATTATGATTGAAGCCTTATTTGGGAGATAATAAAATGATTTATAAAGAGTCTTATGAATTTAGTCAACTCTGATTAAAGATTTACTTAAGTCGGGTCGACGACGTTAAACCAAGCGCTTTGTGGGAGGCAACCCATAATTATCTTTTGTTTTGAGTGTTTTTATGTTTTTAATGTAAGGTTATGCCTCGATCTTGACTAATTTTATATTACTTAGAAAAATTTGATGCTTATAAGTCTTTGTTGACTTAAGTCGAAGATTATTTTGAAGTATGTAAGATTTAGAAATTGGATCACTCTATTCTAAATATGAGTAAAAAGGAGATCAAGTTAACCTTCATTATGATTACTTATAATTTGTGTTATTGAGTCTAGATTACTCTTACCAATATAATTTACCTATCTTGAAGAACGAAACTTTGAAATTTGACAATTAGGCGAAACGGGTTGAACATAGTTCCGACGCCTAGGCGCCAAGATTCGGCGCCTAAGCGCCCGAGTTAAACTATGTATCAATAGGTCCGACGCCTAGGCGCCAGATTTGGCGCATAAGCACCACGGTTACTGGGTCGTGCAAAAACCGAAAATTTTCAGTTTTTCACACGATTTTCACCTTTAAATCAACCCATCTTCATCCCTAACCATCAAGCAATCAAAGTTACGTCCATTACACTTCATTCTTGAGAGATTTGAGAAATTTTTGAAGAAATGGAAGGAAGAAATCATGGAGAAGAGGCTAGGGACAAGGTCTCAAAGGATCCTCAACCCTTCTTCAATGGTTTCATCGCAGTAAGTTTAGAGAAAATTTCTAGTCATTTGGATAAGTTTGAAGCGGAGTTTAAAAGCATTGGAGATCGCCTTCATGAGATGTTTCATCAGATTGAACATCTAGAATGGCAGATGAAACTTCAATTTGCTCATTTTTTGGCTTATCAAGATGCTCAAGTTGAAATGTATGCGAAGAACAAGTGGATTGACGAAAAGACGACTACTGATTTCCCGAGAACGTTAGTATTCTTTCCAAGTGGAATACACAATTTCCCTTGTGAAGATTAGAGTATTCTGGTAATGAGATCATTATTGTCTGATTTGTTGAGACGTTGTATCGATTTAGTGAATCGATTGTGTTTGTTTGTGTATTTGCTTCCATGTTCAATGTGTGTTGTTTTTGCTTAGAAATTGTTGTGTTTGATTGTGTATTAGGAACTTGAATCAAGTATGATAATTATCTGGAATATATTGAGCCAATATTGAAGATTATAAATGGAATTTAGTGAAATTTGATTTAAACTTTATGTTTGATTGGTGGATTTAATATTTAATTTTTAAAATTTTTTGGAAAATGTTTTGTAAGTTAGAAACTGAAGCCCTACTCTAATGTGAGTAATTGGAAGTTGAATTTATGAATTTTAGTGGAAAATTAAATTTAAAAATAATTTTTTGTGAAAGGCGAGTCTGGCGCCTAGGCGCCAGAATTCGGCGCTTAAGCGCCGGTTCGGCCTGTACCCGAAAAATTCCTTAAATACCCCCAAAAACCATTATCGACGCCTAAGCCTTCTTCTTCCTCCATTTTTCGCGAAAATAAGCTTTTAGAATCCATTTTGAGGTCAAAACATAAAGGATTTGGGCGCGAAACCACTCGATTTCTTTGTCTCAAGGTCAGATCTACACTTTAAACCATTTATTTGCAATTTTCACCATAGATTTCCCTAGGTTTTGCTAAGAACCGAAATTTTGAAATTTTTTTTGATTTTTAGTGATTTCTTTGGATTTTTAAACTTATTTTAAGTTTTCTAAACTTAAAAAGAGTTTAAATTTTTTATTCCTAAATTTGTTCTTGTTTTCTTTCACGTTTAGATGGATCCGAAATCTAAACGCGGGAAAGCACGAGACAACTTCAATAGCAGCAAATTTTCAACTGCGGCTTGTTGATCTCATTTTTGATGAGGTCTCCTCTCCTTCTTTTTAGTACTTAGGATCTAGCCTTAGGCTTTTCCTTTGACTATCCTAGAGGATTAGAATTGGGACCCACCACTTAGAAATTCAAACCACTTCTTAACTCCTGCAAACTCCGCAAACTTGATTGTAGACCCCTAATCACCTAGAGGGTTGAAATCAAATGTGGAAGTTTAAAGGATGAGTTCCCATAGGACTCTTTGGCACTTAGGACCGCCTACAGGTGGCACAGTCCGGTGAAGGGGCTGACTTACACACACACTACACCTATACAATACACTTTCACACACCTCCTAAGAACACACCCATACCCAATTTGACCTCCCGACTCATGAAGGTGATTCGCATGGATGGTCCTAACCCCTAAGCCCTTGGCTAAGAGGGTTAGGAACAACATAGTGGGTGCCTCAAATGAGTCCCTTCATGGCTCATGTGGGCTTGATGTGGCTTCATGGCTCAACCAAAATGATTTCATTCCACTTCAATTTTCCAAATCTTCAATTTTCCAAATTTTCAATTTTTGACCCCCGGGACCCTACACCCACCTAGCCTACCCAAAACCCTTGAAATTACCCAAATTTTCTAAAATCTCCAAATCACCCAAAAATCCTCAAGACCAATCCCAAACATTCCCACATCACTCAAATTGATCATTCATACCCAAAAATACCAAAAATTCCAAAAATACCCCCCAATACCCTCCAAATACCCAAAATGCCCCTCTTAGCAAAAAAAAATCCAAAAATTCAGAAAATTCACAGAAAATTCCAAAAAATCCCAAATATTCCCAATTTCATTTTGTTCAACTACACCATGGGCCAATTTTGTCAATTTACGCCACTTTTATCAAAACCCCCAATTTGACCCATTTTAACCCAAAATGAACCCAATGTCAAACCAAACCTACCCAATTGACTCAAAATCTGGTCCAATTCAATTCTAAACTTCAATTCAACATCCCAAACACCAATCTAGACCAAATCCAAGTCCAATTTGATTGACATTTGGATCCAATTTCACTTTTGGCCTTAAAGCCCAATTTGGACCCATGACCCAAACTTAGCCCAAACTCACCCAATTCAACTCCAATTAACCCCAAATCTTTTCTAAACCTTCCTTAACATCCCCATAAACAAAACGCTAACATGATTTGCCCAAAATTTAGACCCAAACCCCACTCAAATTCAACCCAAAATCAAAAAGCCCAATTTTGACCTAAACCCAAACCTAACCCAAATAAACCCAAACCTAACCCAAATAAACCCAAACCTCAAAATCAAAACCCAACCAAAGCCAAAACCTCTTTGAAACACTCCCATAAACATTTCCCAACATTTATTTTACATCAATTTCAACCCTAGCCCAACATTGGCCCAAGTTAGCCCAATTTGACCTATATTGGCCCATTCACCAAGGAAGCCCAAATTCAACCCAATTCAAGCCCAAACTACTTCAAATTGATTCCAAATCATTCATGAAACATTCCTAAATTAAATTCAACACTTATTGGATCCAATCCTTTGCAAAATTTTCATCCTAAAATTTGTTTTGAAATCTAAAAGCCCACTTCCCTTAAACCTTCCTAAAAGCCCACTTCCATCAAATTCAAAAGCCCAAATTCATCCAAAGCCCACATGACACTTCCCCTCATCATCCATTTAATCAAAATCACCCCTAAGTTTCAAAATTTATCAATTTAACAATTCCAAATCAAACCCCATAACAATTTCCATCAAAATGCCAAAGTCCATAATATCCCTTTTCATGAAATTGACCCAATTTTTTCCCAAGCCACATGGAGCCATGAAGCCACATGTAAGCCATTGGCAAGCCATGAGGATTTCTAAGTGGTCAACCCTCTTTAAATGGTAAAAGGAGGAGGTCCTTTAACCACCTCCTAAAAGTCATTAGCCTTAAGCATGTTTCCCCTTAACCAAGATTTAATCCAAATATTCTTGGATAAGGACATCACCACCTTTTGACCAGCTAGCCTAACCGATTTTCTCAGCCCAAGGCCAGCCATGGGGAGGTGAACCCAGCCCAAACAAATGGGTTGACCAAACCTAGCCAAGTATAGCCTTCCCCCCATTCCATTTCAATCCAAACACTTTACACATGTCCAAGCCCAATTGCCTTCACCAACTTCAAGCCCTGACCCACCTGACCTTGAGGGTGACCTGACTCTGGCCGGCCAGCCACCACAGCCGCAGGAAACCACCAGGCCGAGAGCTCACATGTGAGCCCAAACTTGGAATTCTCACCTCGCCGAGCCGCCCCATGCCCAATGGCCACCATGGTCGTTCTTCCCATGCCAAGAGCAGCCGATCCCAACCCTTGGCCACCCCGGGAGAGCCTCCAGCCATGCCTATTTAAACACCACCCCCTCTCGGCCATGAGAGGTGCTGAACCAAACCCGAAGGAAACTCGCCAAAATCATTCCAGCATCACTCTCCACACATAGAGCACTTGATCCCCACCGAATTCCAGCCCCAATTCCCTCCAAGTGAGCTCAATTTCGAGCTCAAACTTTAGCCCAAAACCAGGACACTTCTCCACGAGTGAGCCAATCCCCAAATCGATCGGTCCTACACCTTCACCGTACCAAGAGGAGAAGTTTCCCACTCGAAAGCCCCATCCCAGAGCCACCCAGCTTGTTCCAGCCTCCAAGCTTTGTGATCGGTCGTGGTCACTTTCATAGCTAGACAATTCACCAGACCAAGGGAATTCATCTGGAGCTTACTTGGACCTAATCGAAGGTGACACAACTCTCAGATCGAAGCTTCACTTCTCTGAGCAAAGGTATGGACTCACTCTTCTTCCCGAGCTTACAGAGATTCTCCATTTAATTTGAGTCAATTTAAATACATGTTTACCGTATGGATGTGTTCGTCTCCTCGAGACGAATCCATAGAGCATAAGAACACGAAAATCCGTTGAGAATCGAGTGAGAAATTAGGGCTAGAAGGTTGACGGTCACGGGTGCGCACCGGCCGTAGACGATGATCGGGAGCCGTCGGATCGAGCGTGTATCGAGCGGACGGTCTGGATCGAGCCGGACAGCGCGATGGTACGTGAACCGCGGGGCCCTGGAGCGCTGAGTCGGATGGAGGCGCCGAATCAGAAAGCGCCACGCGGCGCTTCGGAGATGCTAAGGTTGACGCGGCGCCGACTCGGATAAGTAGAAAAATAGGGATTTTCTGATTTATTTAATTCCCTAAACTTCAAAAATGCATAACTTTGTGTAGAAAAATCATAAAAATAAAATAAAAATACCCTCTTGCTCGATAAACGAGAGAAGAATAATGTGGAAAAGAAATCATTTAATTTCATCAAGTATTTTATTTTTAATGATTTATTTACCCTCTGCATTGTTTTAATTCTCCATGCATATAGGAAATTCACCATGGCATGAGACCATAGGGCTTTTGAAGCCTCTGAATTTGGGAACATTCCCTGAATTTTTCAAAGTCAGAGGCCATCCCTATGAGAAGTTATTGATTTTTCAAATTCATGTTACTGTTTTGTGTATTTTAAATCCAATAATTAGCATGTTGTGAAAGAAATTCTAGGAAAATTTGGTGATGTTTCTTATGACCAGAGGACCCTAGGAAAAATAGGTTTTGAACTAATTCACTTGGAATAACCCTAATTGGCTTAAACACCCTAAATAGATCTTTAATTAATTAGAGCTAATCATGCATCAAATTGACTTGAAATCAATTCTCCACTGACCTTCAGGATCAGAGGAACCCACCATAAAAGTTTGAAGTCAATTGGGTTTGGTTAGCCCTACTAAATGGGTTGATTAAACCATTTAGCCAATTTAAACTTTAAAAATTCATAACTTTCAAAATGCTTTTCAAAAATTCAAAAAATTGGTTTTGGAGCCTCTCTGATATTAGGGGAATTTAAAAAAATTAAAATTTTAATTTTCTAAAAAAAGTTGATTTTTTGTATTATTTTAATATTTTAATAATTAATAAAATAATAAAAATCACAAAATAATAAAATTCACCAAAATGTCTCATTTTGAATTTTAGTCACTTAGGAACAAATCCCATATTTTTCTTAAGTCTCTATGATGAGATATTAAATTTTAAAGCCCTAAGGTAATTTTAAAATTAAAAAAAAAATGTATTTTCTAGCATTTCCACTAAAATAATTCTAATAAATCAAAGAAAAATCAGAAAATTGTGAAAATTGATTCTCTGATTTCCTTGATATCAGAGATATTTTTGAAAAATATAAAATTCATTTTTCAACTTGTATTTTATTTTTAAATTAATTAATACTCTAAAACTCAAAATAATTATAATAAAAAGAATATAATTCAAAAAATCACCAAAATTGGTCCAAGTGGTCCTCTGGTCATTAGGAATGTCCCATAATTTTCTTAAGGACAGAAACTTTCCCTTGGTCATATTATTAAATTTTCCTTGGAAATCTCTATTTTCCACCAAAAATAATTACATAAATAAATTAAATACAGAAAAATCACATTTTCTCCTCTAATGTCTTCATTGACATATGAGTGGAGTCACATAAAAATTTCAAATTCATTTAAGCTCAATTTAGTGAGTTATAGAATTATTAAGCTTTAAGGGCAAAATGGTAATTAAAATTTTAACCCTTAATTAAAAAAACTTTAGGCTTAATAAAATTAAAAGAGTAAAATATTTGATCTTAATTTGTTTTGGATGATTGAAATTTAAATGATTGAAGGGTAGAAACCTATTAAACAATTCAAAAATAATTGAAATGAACTTTAATTAAATAATTAATTAAATTTGGAAGAATAATAAAATTGGAATTATTAAAATAGGGATATTATTAGGAAGAGATTTGTTCTTTAATTTAAGAATCCCTAAATTAATCATCCCAATAATATTTAATTCCTAATTAAAATGATAATCCAAGTTTAAGATTTAAAATGCTAAAAGATTTAATCATTAAATTAAATTAAAGTTAAATTATTTAAAGCAAACCCTTTTAAAATAAAATATGAAATTAAAATTTAAAAATTAAATTAAATTAAATTAAATTAAATTAAAACACATTAAATTAAATCAAATTAAATTAAATTAAATTAAATTAAATTAAATTAAATTAAATTAAATTAAAACACATTAAATTAAATCAAGTTAAATTAAATTAAATTAAATTAAATTAAATTAAATTAAATTAAATCAAATTAAATTAAATGAAATGAAATGAAATTAAATTAAATTAAATTAAATTAAATTAAATTAAATTAAATTAAATTAAATTAAATTAAATTAAATTAAAACACATTAAATTAAATCAAATTAAATTAAATCAAATTAAATTAAATTAAATTGAATTAAATTAAATTAAATTAAATTAAATTAAATTAAATTAAATTAAATCAAATTAAATTAAATTAAGCTAAATCATTAACTTAAATTAAACTAAATTAAATTAAACCACATTAAATTAAATTAAGTTAAATTAAATATAACATCACTTAAGACATAAAGAATTCAAAAGTAAATCTAAAACAACTTGAACAACTATTCCAAACTTAAATCCATTAACTAAAATTAAATCATAAACCACTTGAACATCCATTTGCCCTCAAAAGCTCGTGATGTCATAACTCTTAAAAGGAGCGTTAAGTGAAGTGTTACTTCACTTATAGGATATTCAAATGTCCTAGTTCACTGAGCAAGATAACAAAACTTAAACTCCCGGACGATTAATTCATTTGTATAGTTAAATTCTCTTGGACTTAAAACAATCCTAGAAATATTGAAAAGATGTTTAAGATTCGTCTTAAGCACTTCCCCGATATGATAGGATATTTATAAGAACAATTGAACTTAATTATTCTTTGATGAAGAAAATCGTCCTCAAACTAAAATACAAGAACCTAGACGTCATAGGAAATGACTAGCTATAGGATTAGGAACTTGGTAGAAAACCATAACCCTTCCCTTAGCTTTACCTAGGAACTTGTTTTAAATGCTTAAATATTCTAATCGTGTTTTAAGTGCGGCTTGGGATGACGGGAAGACCCTCCGAGTACGCTTTTATTGCAATTTACCTCACTGCAATTTATTTAATCGCATCGCACTTACTTTTCTTGCATGATAAACAATCGTTGCATGAAAACCCACACCTTTAGGATAGTCCCTAAAATCGAAACCAAAACTAAATTAAAAATCATTGCAAGATAAAATTCACCGCCACAACATTTCAAAATATAAGACAACTCAAAATTTAATCACAAACGAACAACAAAACTACAACTACAACTAAATTAAAACGTCTTGTTGGATGATCGGGAATACCTCGGATGATGTAACCTACGTGTTGCTAACGGGATTTCCCACGGTCTAAATGAAAGTGTGGAACTCATTCGGTTTAGTTTAGCAAATTCATCTGGACTAAGTGAATCCGATAAAAATAACGATGCCGGAAGGATGGAACCGTGGGATCTTAACCGGTGTTGTTATAATCAACTTTAAGATTTGTTTTAACTAAAACACTAAAAAACACTTAGATTTTAAGACTTCTCTAAACCAGAACACTTCTCTCATCTCCTGATTTATGATTTCTAAAACTAAACCACTACAACAACAAGGAGCTCGGAGCATGGTGGGCAGCACGGCCATCGTCATCAGCAAAACCTGAGTCTACTTCAGCAAAACTTTCCTTAGAACTAAATAACCAAGCCATAGGACTTCGAGGTAGCTTGCCTAGTGCAACATAAATCCTCAACTCTTCGTTAGGCATTTGCATGATCATGTCATGTAAATTAAGTCCTAATCGGTCTTAGGACTCCGAGGTAGTCGTCCGATGCGACATAAACCCTCACATCTTCAAGGCTATTTGTATGGTTTTATCATACAAATATAAGTCCTAACTAATTAAAATTGGCAAGATCAAAATACTAAATAAACATTAGGGCTTTCCTAAATCCAAGCCAAACAATAGGATAGTCGGGAAATTACTGAAGTTCGCTTCGAATCTGTAATTTCTCCTACCTTTCCTCCTTTGAATTCCCAAGATATAATGTTCCAAATTTGATCCATTCCCTTTTGAAATTCCAAAATTCGATCCCTTGAAAACTTAAACTTTGAAATTCTTGAGAGCAGAACTACTGATTATTATCGAGAGTTTTCTTAGGTGATTCCGTCACTTAAGATCTAATTAACTATAGGGGCTTGCCCTTATAGGGAATTTTAAGAACCTGAGTAATATAAACCCCGTTTAATGTTTTCATATTAAACGGGGAATTTGTCGGCTTATAAAATTGGTTCGCGAGACCAAACGGATGTCACAAACCTTTCTAGTTTATTTAATCGAGCCTCATTATCAAGCAGTATGTCTATTCTTCGGGATAGACACACGGTTTGTAGTGCGGCGCTTGTTTATATAAACTATTCGGGATGTGAGATCAGTTTGATTTCATATCTTAAAATTTCCAAACTCAAAATTATTTTCAAAATCAAATGCTACTTTCTAAATTATATATATATTTAAATTAAATTTAAAACCTAAAAATTCGCCGACAATTTCTGTTAGGCGACCCCTTTTCAAAATACAACACACATAACCTAAAAATATGCCGACACGGCTGCGCATTTTCGATTCCACGAATTTGCGACGTTGAGGAATTTCATTTCAGAACGAAGTTTCTATCATCCGGGGGAGATGATTGAAAACACTATCGTTGCACACAACTAGCAATGTGTCGGCATATTTTTAGGTTGAGTGTTGTATTTTTGAAAAGAGGTCGCCTACAGAAATTGTCGGCGAATTTTTAATTTAATTTAAATAAATAATTTGAAAAGTAGTATTTGATTTTGAAAATAATTTTAAATTTGAATCTTTTAAGATATGAAATCAAACTGATCTCACATCCCGAATAATTTATATAAACGAGCACCGCACCACAAACTGTATATCTATCCCGGAGAGTAGACACACTGCTTGATGATGGGGCTCGGTTAAATAAACTAGAAGATTTGTGACATCCGTTTGGTCTACGAACGATTTTTATAAGCCGACAAGTTCCCCTGCTTAATATAAATGAATTAAAAGGGTTTATATTACACAGGTTCTTAAAGTTCCCTATAAGGGCAAGCCCCATAGTTAATTACATCTTAAATGAAGTGAATCATTTAAGAAAACTCTCGATAATGATCGGTGGTTTTGCTCTCAAGAATTTCAAAGTTTAAGGTTTTCAAAGGATTGGATTTTTGAAATTTCAAAAGGGATTAGCTCAAATTTGGGACATTTATTTTCAGGAGTCCAAAAGGAAGAGAAATAGGAGAAGCTGAGGATCCAAGAAGAATCTTGGCAACTTCCCAAACTATCCTATTGTTTCGCTTGGATTTGAGAAAATCCTAATATTATCTTATATTTCAATCTTGCCAATTTTAGTTAATTAGGACTTATATTCGTATGACATGATCATACAAACAGCCTCGAAGATGTGAGGGTTTACGTCGTACCAAAAGACTACCTCGGAGTCCTAAGACCGGTTAGGGCTTAATTTACATGACATGATCATGCAAATGCCTAACGAAGAGTTGAGGATTTATGTTGCACTAGGCAACTTACCTCGAAATCCTATGGCTTTGTTGTTTAATTCTAGGAATGTTTAGCTGATGTAGAGTTATTTTGCTGACGAAGATGGCCGTGCTGCCCACCGTGCTCCAAGCTCCTTGTTGTTGCAGAGGTTTAGTTATAGAAGGTGGAAATCAAGAGATGAGAGAAGTGTTTTGTTTTAGAAATCTTAAAGTCCAAGTGTTTTTAATATTTTAATTAAACAAATCTTAAGGTTGATTAAACAGAACCGATTAAGATCCCACGGTTCCGTCATCCCAGCACCGTTATTTTCATCGAATTCACTTAGTCCAGATGAATTTGCTAAACTCAACTGAATGAGTTCCACACTTTCATTTAGACCGTGGGAAATCCCGTTAGCAACACGTTGGTTACATCATCCGAGGTATTCCCGATCATTCAACGAGACGTTTTAATTTAGTTGCAAATGTAGTTTTGTGTTCTGTTTGTGATTAAATTTTGAGTTGTTTTATATTTTGAAATGTTGTGGCGGTGAATTTTATCTTGTAATGATTTTTAATTTAATTTTGGTTTCAGTTTAGGGACTATCCTAAAGGTTTTGGTTTTCATGCAACGGTTATTTATCATGCAAGAAAAGTAAAGTGCATTCTGCGATAAAGTAAATTGCAATAAAATAAAAGCGTACCTGGAGAGTCTTCCCGTCATCCAAGCTGCACTTAAAATACATGTTAAGGCATTTAAATATTCCAACAAGTACCTAGGTAAAGCTAAGGGAAAGGTTTTGGTTGTCTACCAAAGTCCTAATCCTATAGCTAGTCATCTCCTATGACGTCTAGGTTCTTGTGTTTTGGTTTAAGGACGATTTTCTTCATCAAAGAACAATTAAGTTCAATTGTTCTTATAAATATCCTATCATATTGATGAAGTTCTTAAGACGAGTCTTAAACATCTTTTCAACACCTCTAGGATTGTTTTAAGTCCAAGAAAATTTAATTATACAAGTGAATTAATCATCCAGGAGTTTAAGTTTTGTTATCTTGCTTCGATGAATTATGACATTTGAATATCCTATAAGTGAAGTAACACTTCACTTAATACTCCGTTTAGGAGTTATGACAACAAGAGCTTTTGAGGGCAAATTGATGTTTAAGTGATTTGTGATTTAATTTAATTTTAATTAATGGGTTTAAGTTTGGAATAGTGTTCAAGTTGTTTTAGATTTATTTTGAATTCTTTATGTCTTAGGTGATGTTATATTTAATTCAATTTAATTTAATTTAATTTAATTTAATTTAATTTAAATTTTAATTTAATTTTATTTTGATTTTAATTTAATATTTTATTTTTTATGTTTTAAAGATGATTTAATTTAATTGTTAAAGTATTAATTTAATTGAAATTTTGGAAGGATTTAATTTAAATGTTTTAACTTTAATTTAATTTAATGATTAAGTCTTTTAGCATTTTAAATCTTAAGTTTGGATTATCATTTTAATTAGGAATTAAATATTATTGAGGTGATTAATTTAGGGATTCTTATATTAAAGAATAAATGTCTTCTTAATAATATCCCTATTTTAATAATTTCAACTTTTATTAATCTTCCAAATTTCATTAATTAATTGATTAAGGTTTACTTTAACTAATCTTAAAAATGATTGATGGGTTTCTATCCTTTAATTATTTAAATTTCAATCATACAAATCAGATTAGGATCAAATATTTTACTCTCTCATTTTATTAAGCCTAAAATTTTAATTAAGGGTTAAAATTTTAATTACCATTTTGCCCTTCAAGCTTAATAATTTCATAACTCACAAAATTGAGCTTAAATGAATTTGAAATTTTTATGTGGCTTCACTCACATGTCAATTAAGATATTAGAGGAGAAAATGTGATTTTTCTGTATTTAATTTATTTATATAATTATTTTTTGTAGAAAATAGGGATTTACAAGGAAAATTCAATAAGATGACCAAGGAAATTTTTATGTTCTTAAGAAAATTATGGGGCACTCCTAATGACTAGAGGACCATTTAGACTAAATTTGGTGATTTTTTGAATTATATTTTATTTATTAGAATTATTTTGAGTTTTGGAGCATTAATTAATTTTAAAATAAAAATAAAGTTGAAAAATGGATTTTATATTTTTCATAAATCTCTCTAACCTCAAGGAGTCCAGAGAAATAAATTTTATATTTTTCTGATTTTTCTTTGATTTATTAGAATTATTTTAGTGAAAGGTTGGAAAATACATTTTTAATATTAAAAAAAAATACATTAAGCCTTTAAAATTCAATATCTTACCCTAGGGACTTAAGAAAAATATTTGGTTTGTTCCTAAATGAATAGAATTCAAAATGTGACATTTTGGTGATTTTTAATATTTTTATAATTTTTATTATTTTTTAATTATTAAAAATATTAAAATAATGATAAAAATCAACTTTTTTAGAAAATTACAATTTTAATTTTCCTAAGTTCCTCTGATATCAGAGAGGCTCCAAAACCATTTTTGTGAATTTTTGAAAAGTATTTTGTGAGTTATGAATTTTTAAAGTTTAATTTTACCCATTTTTGCTTAAGAGGCTTAATCAACCCATTTGGTGGGGTTAATCAAGTCTAATTGGTTTCAAATTTTTATGTGGTGTTCTCCTATCCCTAGAGGACAGTGGAGAATTGTTTTTAAGTTAATTTGATGAATGGTTAACCCTAATTAATTAAAGTTCAATTTTGGGTATTTAGGCCATTAGGGTTGTTCAAAGTGAATTAACTCAAAACTTATTTTTCCAGAGTCCATACGGTCACAAACAACATCACTAAATTTTCCTAGAATTTATTTCTCAACATGCTAATTATTGAAATTAAAATACTCAAAACAGTAACATGAACTTGAAAAATCAATAACTTCTCATAGGGATAGCCTCTGACCTTGGAAAATTCAGGGAATGTTCCCAAGTTCAGAGGCTTCAAAGCCCTATGGTCTCATGCCATAGTGAATTTCCTATATGCATGGAGAATTAAAACAATGCAGAGAGTAAATAAATTATTAAAAATAAAATACTTAATGAAATTACTTGATTTCTTTTCCACATTATTCCTCTGTTCACTGAGCAAGAGGGTATTTTTATTTTATTTTTAGGATTTCTCTACACAAAGTTATGGATTTTTGAAGTTCTGGGTATTTAATAAATAAGAAAAATCCCTATTTTCCTACTTATCCACGCGGCGCCGCGTCAACCTCGGCAGCTCCGAAGCTCCACGCGTCTTCTCCTGATTCGGCGCCGCCATTTGACTGGGATGCCACGCAGCTCGCGGTTCATGTCCCGTTGCTCCGTCCGGCGTGATCCTGGCCGTCCGCTCGATACACGCGCAATCCAGACGACTCACGAGTCATCGTCTACGGCGGTGTGAACCGCGGCCGTCAACCTTCTAACCACTAATTTCTCGCTCGATTCTCGACGGATTTTCGTGTTCTTATGCTCTATGGATTCGTCTTGAAGAGACGAACACATCCATATGGTAAACATACATTGAAATTGATTCAAATTAAATGGAGAATCTCTGTAAGCTCGGGAAGAAGAGTGAGTCCATACCTTTGCTCAGAGAAGTGAAGCTTCGATGCGAGAGTTGTGTCACCTTCGATTGGGTCCGAGCGAGCTCCGGATGAAGTCCCTTGGCACAGTGAATTGTCTAGGTATGATTTCGACCACGGCTGATCACAAAGCTTGGAGGTCGGGAGCAATGGCTGGCACAGTGAGGGGGCTTTGCTTGGGAAACTTCTCCTCTTGGTACGGTGAAGGTGTAGGACCAATCGATTGGGAGATTGGCTCACTTGTGGTGAAGTGTCCTGGTTTTGAGCTTGGATTTCAACTCGGAAATTGAGCTCGCGAGAGGAAATGGCAGGGGGATTTCGGTGGGGATCGAGTTCTCTATGTGTAGAGAGTGGTGCGGGATGATTTTGGCGGGGTTTCGGTAAGTTTTGGTTCAGCACCTCTCTTGGCCAAGAGGAGGTGGTGTTTAAATAGGCATGGCTGGAGAGCCTCCCAGGGGGAATTATGGCTTGGGATTAGCTGCTTAGGTCAAGGGAAGAACAGCCATGGTGGCCATTGGGCATGGGGCAGCTCAGCAGGTGGGAATTTCAAACTTTGGCTCCTCCCAAGTTCTCGGCCATGGTGTTTTCCGGCGATCCGGGTGGGCTGGCGGCGAGGCATGGGTCACCCTCGAGTTCGGGTGGGTCGGGGCTGGAGGTTTGTGCGAGCAATTGAGCTTTACCATGTGTAAAGTGTTTGAATCGAAGTAGAATGGGGTAAGGGTGTATTTTGGTCGAGTTTGGTCAAATGCATGGATTGGGCTAGGTGCACCTTCCCATGGCTAGTTTGGGTTTGAAGATAAAGTGGTTTAGGTCGGCTTAATTAGTGGGGAAGGGTCGCCATCCAAGTACAATTAAGTTTAAGCAAGGTTTAGTGGAGTCATGGAAGTGGCTAATCCCTCAAGGGAATATGGAAAGGGCCTCCTCCTCTTGCCATCTTGGGTATGGTGAGGTGGAAAGTAGATCCCATGGCTCTCATGGCTCCCATGTGGCTCATGCATGGCTTCATGGCTCATATATGGCTTGGGAAAAGTTGTCTCACTTGCATGAGAAAGGGTGTTGGAATTTTTCATGGATTTAAGGAGAATTGTCATAAGGCTTGATTTGGGTTTATTTGGTGATGGATTGGGTTTAGGTCAAAATTGAGCTTTTTGGTTTTGGGTTGAATTTGAGTGGGGTTTGGGTCCAAATTTTGGGCAAATTATGTTAGTGTTTTATTTGTGGGGATGTTAGGGAAGGTTTAGAAAAGGTTTGGGGTCAATTGGAGTTGAATTGGTTTGGTTTGGGCTAAGTTTGGGTCATGGGTCAAATTGGGCTTTAAGGTCAAAAGTGAAATTGGATTCAAATGTCAATCAAATTGGACTTGGATTTGGTCTAAATTGATATTGTGAATATTAAATTGAAGTTTAGAATTGAATTGGACTAAAATTGGGGTCAATTGGGTAGATTTGGTTTGACATTGGGTTCGACTTGGGTTAAGAATGAAGCTAAATTGGGGGTTTTGGTAGAAGTGGGGTAAATTGACAAAATGGGCCCATGGTGTAGTTGGACAAAATGAAATTGGGAATATTTGGGATTTTATGAAATTTTCTGGGAATTTTCTGAATTTTTGGATTTTTTGGCTAAGAGGGGCATTTTGGGTATTTGGAGGGTATTGGGGGTATTTTTGGAATTTTTGGTATTTCTGGCTATGGATGATCAATTTGATTGGTGAGGAAATGTTCAATGTTAATTTTGGGGAATTTTGGGTGATTTGGAAATTTTGGAGGATTTGGGCAATTTTAAGGGCTTTTAGTAGGTTTGATGGGTGTAGGGTCCCAGGGGTCGAAAATTGAAATTTTGGAAAAAAGAAGATTGATCAAATATGAGTGAAATGGAAGCACTTTGGTTGAGCCATGAAGCCATGTTATGCCTATATGAGCCATGATAGGACTCATTTGAGGCATTCACTTATGTTGTTCCTAACCTCTTAGCCGGGGGCTTAGGGGTTAAGGCCCATCCATATGAATTACCTACATGAGTCGAGGAGTCGAGTTGGGTATGGGTGTGGTTTTAGGATTTGGGTTGTGTGTGTGAGAGTGTAGAGTATGAGTGTAGTGAGTGTGTAAGTCGACCCTCACCGGACCGAGCCACCTGGGGTGGTCCAAGGCGAAAGAGTCACATAGGGAACTCATCCTTTAAACCTCCACATTTGATTTCGACCCTCACAGGTGATTAGGGGTCTATAATCAAGCTTGTGGGGTTTGCGAGGAGGCAAGAAGTGGTTCGAATTTCTAAGGGATGGGTCCTCAATTCTAGTCCTGCTAAGATAGTCGAAGGAAAAGCCTAAGGCTAGATCCTAAGCACTAAAGAGGGAAGAGAAGACCTCTTCAAAAATGAGGTCAACAAATGGACCCCCAATAGGTGTGGTGTGCTAACCAAGCACACCGCGCATATTGGTGTTGACCTAAGAAATCAAAAAAACCAAAACAGGTGTCCAAGTGACAAACTTAGGACGAAGTAGAAGAATTTCCGCTAGGGAGTATCAGCTAAATCTCCAAGACTGAAGATTCCAGAACTCTCGCTGGGGAAAAAGGAGGTGAATTTCAGATCACAAGATTTCAAGAGATTGGATCTTAGATTCGTTTAATTTTTTACTTCAAGTTTTAATTATGAGTTTGAATTTCGATTTGAGTTTCAATTTTGGTTTTATGCGAAGAAAAGAGTAGGGCTAAGGCCCACCCGAATGCATTTGTATGCTTGAGAGGAAGTAGGATTTGAACTTATTCCAAATGCTTTGAGAAGGAATAGGACAAAGCTTTATCCGAAATGCTTTGAGGAAGAATAGGACATAGCTTATTTGAAATGCGAGTGCTTTAATTTCAATTTCTTGCTGAGAGGATCAAATTTTGAGATTCGTTGAGAAAGGAGTTGGATCGTGCTCTATCCGAGTGCGAGAATTCTTTGAGAAGGAGTAGGGCGGAAGCCTATCCAGAGTCTGAGATTTCTTTGAGATTTCTTTGAGATGGGAGTAGGGCGGAGGCTATCCCGAATGTCGAGATTCGTTGAGATGGGAGTACGGCGGAAGCCTATCCCGATTCTTGAGATTCGTTGAGATGGGAGTAGGGCGGAAGTCTATCCCGATTCGTTGAGATTCGTCGAGATGGGAGTAGGGCGGAGGCCTATCCCGAATGCTGAGATTGCTGAGATGGGAGTACGGCGGAAGCCTATCCCGATTGCTGAGATGGGAGTATGGCGGAAGCCTATCCCGATTGCTGAGATGGGAATACGGCGGAAGCCTATCCTGATTGCTGAGACGGGAGTAGGGCGGAGGCCTATCCCGATTGCTGAGATGGGAGTACGGCGGAAGCCTATCCCAGTCGTTGAGATGGGAGTACGGCGGAAGCTTATCCCGATTGCTGAGATTTAGTTTATGCAGTGGTTGTGAAAAATTTTGTCGATATTTGATTTATGTTGTGACTATGAAGAATTTTGCTGAGATTTGGATCATGCTGAGATCGAAATAAGATATGAAAGTGTTCCATATCAAAGTCTGATTACTTGGCGAAGGGTACGAACCTATGCCATCCGAATCAAACTGAAGATTCCTCGTGATTCGAAATCATCCCGAGAGAGGGTTTCGGAGGAGGTCCGGAATAGATCTTGATTTGAAGAAGGATTGGAGGATTTGAAAAGATGGACGTAAACTGGAATTCAATTTGAGCTTTATGTTTGTTTTGTTTGTTCTTTAACTATCCCATTTTTTTTTTGTTTATTTGGTGTTCATGTGGATTTGAAATTCTTTTTTTTTTAATGTTTGGATTTTTATGGAAGAGAGTTCTTATTTATTTTCTTTTTCTTTTCTGTTCTTTGTTCGAAGTTCATTTAACTTTAATGGCGTTTCCCGATCAATTTGCACAAAAAGAGGTGAAGGCGAAATGTGACATGGTCACTTTCATTCCAATCTTGTTGAATATACATCATACAACTCGATCCGAAATATCTCTCATACAATCCATGACTCGAAACGGACTATGTATGATTCTTGTTGATCCATCCAAAAAGTATACGTTAAATCCATGTACGAATAATGAGATACACGGTCGATAACATCACCTTCCAAGCCATCCTTGGTAGGAATGCCACATGGATGTGCATTGGAGGTGTCTTATTTCCCGTGTAACTCACGGCTCGTAGGGCCGGAGACTCTCCGATTACGGATGCGGTCGGAAGTGGTAAGGTGCCTTTCTGTCGTCCATCCTTCTAAAAGTGACGGAGATCCGCTCCACTGCTTCTCCCGGTATGTAATGCTTTGCGACGTCTGCTCCATTTCCTTGTAATATCATGACGGAACCTACCGGAAGTGGTATCTCCACCGGCCCTCGGAACTTACCCGGGCCGGCTATCCGGAGGTCAGATCCGAACATGATATTGCATTGGTTGACGAACGAAACTGTGCAGAAAGGTCTCAAAAAGTCGTGGTGGTCTATGTGTGGAGGTATGCGGTCGCCCTTCGATAAATGTTGATGATGCAAGCTGTTAGGTATGCGGTCTGCTGCGAGTACCCTCACGTTATCATTCTTTTCACCATTCTTTTAATTATTCTCGGCATTGGATCCACCTTACGCGTGACGGAGTATCCCTGGTGGATTTCCTTTTACGTCCTCTGCGAAGTTATAGCAACATCCGCATTGTATTGTGACTCTTCCTTTCCACGGCATCCATTTCCGGGGTTCCGAATAAGTCTTTTCTCTCGGACGGCTGCTCGACCCATCTTCGAAGTTCTAGAATGCAATCCACAATCTGCTGTTGCTCGTACTGCGAGAATACACTGTGTGTAACTCGAGGCCTTCCAAAATGTTGATTCTTTTGCCTCTAATCCTTTCAAAGTATTCGAAAGTCTTCTTCTCGACATTTTGCATTCTTTCTAGTTCATATTCGAGATGATCTGCAAGTGACGAGGCCTAGTAACGTATTGCGGGATGTATGGCTCGATCCGTCGAGTTCTCCTGCATACCTTGTCTCCTCGGGGATTGTCTCCGTCGGGACATCCTCCGGGGTTGCTTCCGCGACAAGGTTCTTCGGATATGGTATCTCTATCTGGCGTTGAGGCAATCTCTCTGCCTCTGATCTTCTCAGAGTTTCCCTTATCCTTTCTGTTGTTCTTGGAGCTTGTTCTCTCTTTTCAGGTTCCTGATGAACCGACATCTTTGAAATGCGTGTGTCTGTGAAGGTGGTTGTTTCCTCGTGTTGATCTGCTGCAAGTTTAGTCAACATCTTGCGGATACGGCGATTCTTATTCCTTCTTTGAGTAGCAGTGAGCGTAGCTCTCCTCACTTCTTGAATTTACGTGGGCGCGGTCTTGGCGAGGCTTGCCTTGCAGCGTGGCAACTGCGACTTGATTTTCTTGCTTTCTTCGGTGTTTGCCTTTCTTTTCTTGTTCTCTGGATTGGTGGCTTGGGCCACCCATCTTCATTCTTGTCCGGCTATGAAGCTCCTCTTGGTCCACTTGGGACCCGGTCATTTTCTTCATGCTGTAGGCTGGGCTGGTGTGAAGTCGGAATCAATTTCTATCATTGCTCCATCCTTCACCCTCTTTTCATCGAGTGCGAGGCCGACGCCATTTTTAAAGTTTAGGACCAACCGCCTGGTTCGACATTTCCACTGCGAAGAAAACAAGGAAAGGATCGAGGTACATACTAAGAACAAGAACATTAAGAAAGTATTTATCACTGAAGATTCTTATTCACTTATTCCAATTTTAATTTTTAAGGAGAATAGGAAAAGATAAAGAAAGATCAGGAAAAAGATTTGATTTGAAAGGAGGGGTAAAACTTTATTATTATGATTTTCACATATTTTATTTTTAGTACATATTTTATTTTATCCATTTTTATGTTTTTTGGGTTCGGACCCAGTCACAAAGTGATCGCTTTACCCGTGTTTCTAGGGATAAGACTCTATTTTAGAGGCCACCCTTCGAAACATCAGGTTGCGTAATACTTCTTCGAATATCGTCCATTGATTGGAAGCATTTGTCGTTCTCCTTGGTAATTCACAAGTTGGTAGGAGCCTCCCGAGTAGGCGCCTCGACCACAAACGACCCTTCCCGAGTCGGTTCAAATTTGCCTCCTATCTTGCGATGTGCGAGAATAGGTCTTACGAGAACAAGAACTAAGTCACCCACTTTGAAAGTTCTTGGGCGGACCCGGTTTATCATGGGCTCGGATCATCTTAGCTTGGTACAGTTCCAAATTTTGTTGCGTTGCGCAAGTCTCTTTCCTTCCAAGTTTTCCGGTTCTTCCGGTCGTAATCGGCATTTTCTTCGTAGTAATTTTATTTGCAACTGCAATCCTGAGTGATGGAAGCTGGACTTCCAATGGTAACACTGCCTCAGACCCGTATACTAAAGCATAAGGCGTAGACTGAGTAGGTGTCCTGAAAGTTGTCCTGTGGCCCATAAGGCTGCTAACAACTTCTCGTGCCAATTTCTCTTGTTGTCATCCAAAGTTTTCTTTAAAATTTGAACGAGAGTTTTATTAAAAGCCTCAGCCAAGCCGTTTGCTCTTGGGTAGTAGATTGTTGAGTATCGCCAATCGATTCCATGTCTTCGACAAAATTGTTGATCTTTGTACTTCGAATGCGGACCCATTATACGAAATGATTACGCGCGGTACTCCGAAACGGTAGACGACTTGATTTTTGAAAAGCTGTAGCACGTGGTGTGCCTTTACTTCTACGAGTGGACGCTTCGCCCATTTAGAAAAGTAGTACTGCAGGCTGCGAGGATGAAGCAATGTCCTCTTGAAGAAGGTGGTTCATCGGACCCCACTATATACGTGCCCCGACACTCGAATGGCCACGACGCAATTGTCGGATGTAGCACGTTTGGAGGTTGGTGTAGAACCACTCCGTGCACTTGGCACTGGTGACAACTTTTGGCGATCTTCATGCGATCGGTCATCATCGAGGGCCGATAATACCCTAGTCTTTTAATTTTCATTTTCATTTTCGGACCCGATTGATGAGCGCCACAAAGCCACGAATGCACCTCTTTGACAATTTCACGAGCCTCGGACCCGCTCGGGCATCTTAACCACATCCGATCAAAAGACCTTCTATATAATGTCTTGTTTATTAATGCGTAAGACGAGCTCTTTTCTTGATTTGATGTCTTAATGATTTATCGTCACGTAATTTTTCTGTTTGCGGGTAGTACTATTAGCGGTTGATGCCGATCTATTGTGTTTTCAGTCACTTCTGTCTAGCTGATTCCTCTGCTTTTCGATTTACGTATCATATCCATGTCGAGTCTGTGATAGGACTGTCGTCCTTGAACTAACACTTTAAGCGACTCATCTTGTAAACGGGAAAATTCTTTTGCGAAGCGAGCTAGAGCATCTGCGAGGGCATTTTCTCTTACGGGGATCTTGTAGATTGTTACATTCGGAATTCGTTCCAACGGTTTCATGGCATCTCGAAAGTATTGCTCGAGTCTTGGCTTTAAGATTACGTATTGTCCTGCGACTGTTGAATGATCGGCGAGAATCTCCGTAGATGTTGATATCCGTTATTCCCATTTGAATGGTCATTTCTAGTCCTGTTATGAGGGCTTCGTATTCTGCCTCATTGTTTGTGCACGGCTCTGTTAAGTGGTAGGAGTATCTTAACATCCCCCGCTCCGATGTTATAAAGATTAGTCCGATTCCTGCTTTACCGGGCACTATCGTTTGCAATTCTTTGTCTTTCTGTGCTGAGGATGCTCCATCGAAGTATAGTTCCTAACGTCGATCATCAGTGTCTTCTAGGTTCATTATTTGTTCGTCTGGTAAATTGTCGTCGAGAGGCGAATCTGCCGGTAAAGGGTGCGTTGCAAGGAAGTCAGCTAGCACTTGTCCCTTTACGGCACGAAGAGGAACGAAAGTTATGTCGAATTAGAATAGTATCATCGACCACCGGCAAGTACGCCGGAAAGTGTTGGACGGGTCATCGAATATTGCAACGGATTAACTTTCGAGATAAGGTTGACCTTATGAGAGAGCATGTAATGCACGAGTTTACGTGCGGCGAAGATCGGGGCTAAACAATGCTTCTCGATTGGAGGATACTTTACTTCCATCGGAATCGAACGATGGCTTAAGTAGTAGAGAGCATTTTCCTTTCCCTCATCATTGACACTGGGCTAGCGGGGCTCCGAGGAGTCGTCTGAGCCGTGGTATAAAGTATCGACGGTCTACTCGAGGCCAGGGCTGCTAAGACGGGAGGTGTCATTAAGTATTGCTTAATGTCCTCGAAGGCCCGTTGGCATTTCTCTTCCCAAATGAATTTGGCGTCCTTTTTAACTAATGCGAGAAGGGCTGACACCTACCTGACAAGTTCGAAATAAAGCGTCGAAGATATGCCGGCTTCCCTTGAAAGGATCGTAGCTGTTTTAAGGTTTTGGGAGGCGGCATTTCTAAGATAGCTTTAATCTTTTCCGGATCAATTTCAATTCCGCGATGTCGGACAACAAATCCTAAGAATTTCCTGGAGGTAACGCCGAAGGCGCATTTTAAGGGATTCATCTTAAGGTTGTTTTACCTTAGTCGCTCGAAAACAATTCTCAAATCATACAGGTGATCTTCCTTCAGTTTGCTTTTGATGACCACATCGTCCACGTAGCACTCGACTTGGTTGTGAATGAGATCATCAAAAAACTTTATCATTGCTCTTTAGTATGTTGCTCCTGCGTTCTTTAGTCTGAATGGCATTAGTGTGTAGCAATACACTCCGATTGGTGTTCTGAATGCCGTGAGCTTTTCGTCTTCTGGTGCCATCTTTATCTGGTTGTATCCTGAAGATCTGTCCATGAAAGAGAATATTTCATGTGTCGAAGCGATGTCGATCATTAACTCTGGAATTGGTAGTGGAAATTCATCCTTTGGACATGCTTTGTTCAAGTCTGCGAAATCCACGCAAATTCCGATCCGACCATTCTTCTTCTCGGCTGGTACCACATTGGCTAGCCAAGTAGGGTATTTTTCTTCAACGACAAATTTAGCGTCGATTAGCTTCTTAACTTTGGCTATTACTTGTTGTTCAATTTCCAAACGCATTCTTCCGGAAGCTTGTCGACTGGAACGGAAGTAGGATCCACTCCTAGCACGTGAACTGCGACTTCTGGAGCTAATCCCGGCATTTCGTCGTAACTCCAAGCAAAACAGTCCTTGAAGTCCATTAATAGCTTGATCATTTCCTCAGAATCTTCTTTATTGAGTAAGGAGCTAACAAAGGCTGGTCTAGGCTTTTCGCTAGTACCTAAGTTAACTTCCATTAACTCATCTATTGTAGATTTGATTTCTTCTTCGAACTACGGTGGAGCGTCTCCGATTTGCGGATCTTCAAGCTCTTACGTAGTTTCCAAGCCGGTCTTCATTAGGTTCGCAAGTGACAACCAAACAAAATTCCGTATCGTCGGCCGAACCTACTTGTGCCGAATCCGAGACCATGTTTTGAATTGGGAGGCCGACCGGCATTATCCCATAATTTTTCGAAGTGTTGTGATCGGCCCTTTGTCCATTGTCGAGGTAAGACACCACGCTGAATTAAATTTTAAACACAGGGAGAGTACCACTCAAAAGGTAATTCCATTAATTCGGAAGAAGTGACATCTTCAAATTGTACATTGTTTTTCAGTATTGGAAGAAGAAGTGCCACGGAAAAATTTGATTGGCTTTGCACCGCTGCTATGTACTTCTTTGACCACCATACCCTCGATCTTATTAGACTGGATCGGGGTCAGCGTCATAGTGTGTACATAGTGATTAATCTTCTCGTACATTGATTTGTATTCTTCGTTCTTCTCATCTTCGAGAGAAATCTTGAATTGTGGTTTCTTCCGGTTTATTGTAGCTGCTTCTTTCTTGACTTCTTCTTCTTCCTCAGAGCTGTTCTCCCAATCAACGTTGATCATCGGCTTTTTCTGTCCAACTGTCCCAGTGTCTCTTCCACGACCTCGTCCCCGGCCTCGACCTCGGATGCGAGTCCTGGAGAAACCTTCACCATCTTGCCGTAAGGGAGTGGTGAGTGACTGTTGGACTAGAACTTCAGGTTCTTCATTGTCTCGAATTTCTTTTGCCTCATTTGGCATGGTGTTTCTGGAGAAGATTGTTTTCTTCGGAGGTGCGTAATAAGCTGCATCTTCATGGATTCCAATCTCATGTACGGAGAAAGGTTGCAAATCACCTTTAATGCACTGTTCTCCTCCTTCGTAGTATTTTATGCACTGATGCAGAGACGATGGTACCATCCGGTTTTCATGGATCCACGGTCGGCCCAGTAGAGCGTTGAACGATGTCTCAGAGTCAATTATGTGAAATTTTACGGTTGTCTTTGCTAAGTCACCGGTCTTCATCAATAGTGTTATTGATCCAAGGGCTCTTTCTCCTTTCTGGTTGAATCCTCTTAGTAACATCTTGTCCGCTTCAAGCTCGCGAGCATCAATTTCCAAGTATGCTTAGCGTCCGAAGATTCATTATGTTGATTGACACTCCTGGATCCACCAATACTGCGGAGAGCGTAAACTTTCCGATTGTAACTGAAATGTACAACGGTCGGTTGTGATCGGTTGTCCCAAGTAGTAGATCACTGTCCGTGAAGGTAACACCTCGCTGTTCCTTTAACGAGCAAACCTCGTCTAAGGAATCTCCGGCCATCTGAGCTAAACAAATCTCTCGGATCAAGTAAGGCCTTGATCGAGCTTCCCTCATCTCTTTTGATAAGATGAGAGCGTCGTAGATGCTCGGTTTGGTACGGTAGTTTCCTAAGATGGGCTAGTACGTTATAGTCCACTTTGTTACCATGTGTTTCGGCTTCTTCCGAATGGGAAATTCTTCTGCTGGGGTTGATTCTTCCTGAACAACCATCTGCTTTCCTTTGTCTTTTGGACCCATTCTCGGAGGTAGAACCTTTCCGCTCCTTAAGTTGACTTCGTGGTTTCTTCGAATGCAGTGCGAGTCTACAGGTGTCTCCTTTTGAATCAGCATGACAGGTTCTTCTGGAGTCGCTTCGAAATCTGAAAGCTCTAACTCTATTGTGATTGGAGTCTCTTGGAATTCACAAATAGATTCATTGCTTGTTGAACTTTCGTAGCCTTCTTGGTGAATGTCTTCTTTGTCATCGTGATTGTCGAGGTTGTGTATGATTTGAGAATTGTTATTGGTATCGGAATCGAGATTCGGATTAGATTGGTTGTCGTTAGTTACGTAATCGTTAGAAACAGTCAAAACGTAGCTAACGCCATAACTCTTATCATTATAAGATCCCGCCGGAGCGAGCAAATAATCATACAGAGTCAGAGGTTCGAGGAATTTTTCCCCCGAATCGGAAACAACCATCCTAGGATAAGCAGCCCCTAGTCTAGCCTTAGGAGCCTCGGTCCTTTCTTCTTCTTCGATCTCCTTCTTTTCTATGATCTTTTCTTCCTGGGGCGGTTCTTCAATTGCAAGCGATAGCGCCGACTTGACAGGTTTCAAACTTTGAATTGAAGCACGCGCCGAAGCGGTTTGGATGCGATCCAAAATTTTCTTCGATGACTTTGTCCCAGCGGTACTCCAACCATCATCGGTCGTGTAAGGGTCTATCGGAACAATGGGATCCGTTGAAATAACATTGACAGAACCTCCTTTTTGGGGTTCTTTCATGTATTCCTTTGGGATCGTTACGTTCCCTTTTCGGAGATTGTTGTCAAGCCAACTCTTGAAGGTAATGCAATCCTCTATCTTATGTCCAGGCATCTGGTGGTAAGGACAGTAGTTGGGATGGTCTTTCTTGATGACTTCTTCTGGCTTCCTGGGTTCTGGCAGTCGAAAATCAGAAGTTTTCATCAAACTGCGGAACATCTTTTGCACTGCCTCATTCTTGAATGGATATTCTTTATTTATAAGCTCCTTTAACGTGCGTTGTGGGCGAGGCGGTTGCTCATATTGTTGAGTTGGCTGATAACCGGGTTGAGGTTGTTGGTAGTCGTGGCTGCGGCTGCTCCAGTTGTATTTGCATTGGTCGCTTGCCCTTATCGACTGCAGCGACGATCCCGCATTTCTTTTCAAATGTCTTCACAGGCTTCTGTTTGTCTGTTTTGTCGACGAAACTTAGTTGCTTTGCTTCCTCTTGCAAGCTTCCGACCTTGCTTAACAACTTCTCGAAAGTCTTAATTGTAAATCCCTTAAGGAGAAGTGCTATCGGGCCATGAATGCTTTTAAGCAAGATACCAACTGCATGCTGCTCTTGTAGTTGTGGCTCACACTTCATGCTTAGATTTCTCCATCGAAGTATGTAGTCCACTAAAGTTTCGTTCGTTTTCTGTTTCTCCACCACTAAGTCACCAATGGTGATATGGTGCTGAGCTCCGGTAAACCGTTTCACGAAAAGGTTTTCTAATTCTGAAAATGTCTTTACCGAACCGTTCGGTAACTCTGCGTACCAATCGAAGGCGATCCACGACGAGTGGCCGACGAATTGTCGGAAGAGTAAGGCGTCACTCCCACCGGCGTTGCAACAACTAGCATGAAAATGTGCAACATGCTTGTCGAGGGTTTCCGGTACCATCAAAAGTTTTAAACGAGAGGTGGTACGAAGCCTTTTGGGTATTATGCGCATCAAATTCTTCAGGGTAAGGTCTACCCGTCTGAATAGATGCTCCGCTCTTAGACTGTGCTAAGGCTTCTCGCACCTGCTGTTCCACCATATTCTTGATGTCCTTTTACGGAATCATATTCGAGTAGAGTCTTTCTTCGGTCGATCGTCTCCGTTAACGGATGTAATCTCTTTTCCTCCGTCCGTAATATGAATAACTTACGGAGGCGTTTCTCTTGGGGGTTGAGCCCGACTGCGAAGAGTGGATAGAGGCTGCGACCATCTCTTCCATCGTTTTTGCCATTTGAGAGATCGTATCATCTTTTTCTCGAATTTGTGCTCTTAATGCTTCCGGTTCATCTCTCTCAGCACTGTCGGGGCACCTTGCGAAGGCGACGATGCTCGTGTTTCAACCATGTTGATCTCCACATATTCGTCATCCATGAACTCCGACGAGTCAACTTCATCTCCAAACTTTTCTTCTCTTTCTCTTGCTAATCGTTGAATGTCGGTTCTTAGCTTTTCCATAGCGTCTTCCAATGGTCTTTTTCGTGCGGTTTCGTAGTTATCATGCGATGGCTGTTGGATTTCCTTCTTGGGAGTCCCCTTCATTGCAGTGGCGCTCTCTTTGGACTCAAGTCTCCTAACGAGACTTTCCTTTTCAGGTCATTGTTTCGGTCTCAATTGGCCAGTAGTAGGACGCCACACCATCCTTCTAGCAGCAGAAGGCCTAGGACCGGATGGTCACGTCGGTCGAATGCTAGAAGGTGGTATCCTCCACGATCCGTAAACCGAAACAACAACGAGTGGACTAGCTTTCATCTTCTTATTCGGCTTTTCTGTGGCGATAACCGGTTCTACTCGTGGCCCATGACGGGACTTGGCTGGCACCCGCCCTATTCTTCTTAAAATCTCAGATACAGGACATTTCTCTTTCTTTGCTAACTTCTCTATCACAGTCTATAGTCGGGCAAATGGTGTAATCCTAGCCCTTTTCTTTCGAGTCGTCGCTATAGTATGCGGGTCGAGGTAATGTAGAAGCAATCTTGCGGACATTTTCCTCGTCGAGTCGCGGCGGAAAGGGGATGGAATCTACTTCCTTCCAAAAGCGGTGTGTACTCGAGCAATGGTATGTACTCGGGTAGTGGTGTGTACTCGGGGATTTCTTATAAGAAAGCTACTTCGGCGGCTACGGCCTTTACAGCGATCTTCCTACCTCTGTTTCTTCTGCGAGTACGTGTTAGGGGTGGAACCCTTGAGCTGGACCCGATTTCGAAAACGAAGGTCTTGCACGGAAATCTGTACCCTCCACGGTAACATGCTCGTTACAAATTTGAACTTCCTTCCCCTTCGGTTTGGCGGAAGCCGGGGTAGGTGCGGAGACGGCCGGCCGGTGGGGGTAGAGATATCGGTCCTCCCATGGACGGTAGTATTCCTCTCGGTTGGAACCCTTTGCGGGGAGGGAACTCTTGAGTTGACTTGAGGTTGAATTCGATCAAAGGTCTTTCAGTTTCAGATACTTTGTCTGTAAGTGTGAAAAGGGTAATGTCAGTGATCTTGGCATTTGTGTTCTCGAATCCTTGTCCAAACCGGATGATCCCATTGTCGGGCAGCTTATCTTTGTAAACGGCGAAGTCCGAGTCCATTGGTGAAGGAGAAAATCGGCTTTGGGGCGGACATCTTCGCAAGGTAGATTTTGATTGTCGATCCAAAGTTATGCTTCTTCTCATCAGGACGAAAAGAAAGGAATCGAAAAGAGTCCGAACACATTTTTGTTCATGTATTTATAAAAAGGAGTTATTTTTTAAAAGAGTTATTCATTAGAGGGTTTGTTTATTAGGAACAGAATGTTCAAAGGCGTAGAGAAGGTAAGGAATCCGATTCAGAATTGGAAAGGAAGAGCATGTCTTATGCAGGACTTCTCGACTCAAAGGACCGCTCCTAAACTAACACCTATTGGGGGTCCACCCCACCTCAGAAAAGAGGTAAAAGGATCTCGGAACCTCTCAGTTTAGGGGTGTCTAAACAGTGGCTCCTAAATCCAAGAGGAGTTGGCTATACTCGTTCAAGACAGAAATGAACGGGGTATTCCAATGGAAGAATGGTAGTTTGGTCCACTAGGGGCATGGGCTCACTACCGATTTATGAAAGCAAAACCATCTGATCAAAATGGAGAGAGGAACTAGTCCCCAACGGAGTCGCCAGAAGTTGTCGGCATATTTTTAGGTTGAGTGTTGTATTTTTGAAAAGAGGTCGCCTACAGAAATTGTCGGCGAATTTTTAATTTAATTTAAATAAATAATTTGAAAAGTAGTATTTGATTTTGAAAATATTTTTAAATTTGAAAATTTTAAGATATGAAATCAAGCTGATCTCACATCCCGAATAGTTTATATAAACGAGCACCGCACCACAATCGTATATCTATCCCGGAGAGTAGACACACTGCTTGATGATGGGGCTCGGTTAAATAAACTAGAAGATTTGTGACATCCGTTTGGTCTACGAACCAATTTTATAAGCCGACAAGTTCCCCTGCTGAATATAAATGAATTAAACGGGGTTTATATTACTTGGGTTCTTAAAGTTCCCTATAAGGGCAAGCCCCTATAGTTAATTACATCTTAAATGAAGTGAATCATTTAAGAAAACTCTCGATAATGATCAGTGGTTTTGCTCTCAAGAATTTCAAAGTTTAAGGTTTTCAAAGGATTGGATTTTTGAAATTTCAAAAGGGATTAGCTCAAATTTGGAACATTTATTTTTAGGAGTCCAAAAGGAAGAGAAATAGGAGAACTGAGGATCCAAGAAGAATCTTGGCAACTTCCCAAACTATCCTATTGTTTGGCTTAGATTTAAGAAAATCCTAATATTATCTTATATTTCAATCTTGCCAATTTTAGTTAATTAGGACTTATATTCGTATGACATGATCATACAAACAGCCTCGAAGATGTGAGGGTTTATGTCGTACCAAACGACTACCTCGGAGTCCTAAGACCGGTTAGGGCTTAATTTACATGACATGATCATGCAAATGCCTAACAAAGAGTTGAGGATTTATGTTGCACTAGGATAATTACCTCGAAATCCTATGGCTTTGTTGTTTAATTCTAGGAATGTTTAGCCGATGTAGAGTTGTTTCGTCGACGAAGATGGCCGTGCTGCCCACCGTGCTCCAAGCTCCTTGTTGTTGCAGAGGTTTAGTTATAGAAGGTGGAAATCAAGAGATGAGAAAAGTGTTTTGTTTTAGAAATCTTAAAGTCCAAGTGTTTTTAACATTTTAATTAAACAAATCTTAAGGTTGATTAAACAGAACCGATTAAGATCCCACGGTTCCGTCATCCCGGCACCGTTATTTTCATCAAATTCACTTAGTCCAGATGAATTTGCTAAACTCAACTGAATGAGTTCCACACTTTCATTTAGACCGTGGGAAATCCCCTTAGCAACACGTGGGTTACATCATCCGAGGTATTCCCGATCATTCAACGACACGTTTTAATTTAGTCGCATTTATAGTTTTGTGTTCTGTTTGTGATTAAATTTTGAGTTGTTTTATATTTTGAAATGTTGTGGCGGTGAATTTTATCTTGTAATGATTTTTAATTTAATTTTGGTTTCAGTTTAGGGACTATCCTAAAGATTTTGGTTTTCGTGCAACAGTTGTTTATCATGCAAGAAAAGTAAAGTGCATTTGCAATAAAGTAAATTGCAATAAAATAAAAGCGTACCTGGAGGGTCTTCCCGTCATCCCAAGCTGCACTTAAAATACATGTTAAGGCATTTAAATATTCCAACAAGTACCTAGGTAAAGCTAAGGGAAAGGTTTTGGTTGTCTACCAAAGTCCTAATCCTATAGCTAGTCATCTCCTATGACGTCTAGGTTCTTGTGTTTTGGTTTAAGGACGATTTTCTTCATCAAAGAACAATTAAGTTCAATTGTTCTTATAAATATCCTATCATATCGAGGAAGTGCTTAAGACGAGTCTTAAACATCTTTTCAACACCTCTAGGATTGTTTTAAGTCCAAGAAAATTTAATTATACAAGTGAATTAATCATCAAGGAGTTTATGTTTTGTTATCTTGCTCAGTGAATTAGGACATTTGAATATCCTATAAGTGAAGTAACACTTCACTTAATACTCCGTTTAGGAGTTATGACAACAAGAGCTTTTGAGGGCAAATTGATGTTTAAGTGATTTGTGATTTAATTTAATTTTAATTAATGGGTTTAAGTTTGGAATAGTGTTCAAGTTGTTTTAGATTTATTTTGAATTCTTTATGTCTTAGGTGATGTTATATTTAATTCAATTTAATTTAATTTAAATTTTAATTTAATTTTATTTTAATTTTAATTTAGTATTTTATTTTTTATGTTTTAAAGATGATTTAATTTAATTGTTAAAGTATTAATTTAATTGAAATTTTGGAAGGATTTAATTTAAATGTTTTAACTTTAATTTAATTTAATGATTAAGTCTTTTAGCATTTTAAATCTTGAGTTTGGATTATCATTTTAATTAGGAATTAAATATTATTGAGGTGATTAATTTAGGGATTCTTAAATTAAAGAATAAATGTCTTCTTAATAATATCCCTATTTTAATAATTTCAATTTTTATTAATCTTCCAAATTTCATTAATTAATTGATTAAGGTTTACTTTAATTAATCTTAAAAATGATTGATGGGTTTCTATCCTTTAATTATTTAAATTTCAATCATCCAAATCAGATTAGGATCAAATATTTTACTCTCTCATTTTATTAAGCCTAAAGTTTTAATTAAGGGTTAAAATTTTAATTACCATTTTGCCCTTCAAGCTTAATAATTCCATAACTCACTAAATTGAGCTTAAATGAATTTGAAATTTTTATGTGGCTTCACTCACATGTTAATTAAGACATTAGAGGAGAAAATGTGATTTTTCTGTATTTAATTTATTTATATAATTATTTTTTGTAGAAAATAGGGATTTCCAAGGAAAATTCAATAAGATGATCAAGGGAATTTTTCTGTTCTTAAGAGAATTATGGGTCACTCCTAATGACTAGAGGACCATTTAGAGTAAATTTGGTGATTTTTTGAATTATATTTTATTTATTAGAATTATTTTGAATTTTGAAGCATTAATTAATTTTAAAATAAAATTAAAGTTGAAAAATGGATTTTATATTTTTCTTAAATCTCTCTGACCTCAAGGAGTCTAGAGAAATAAATTTTATATTTTTCTGATTTTTCTTTGATTTATTAGAATTATTTTAGTGAAAGGTTGGAAAATACATTTTTAATATTAAAAAAATAAATTAAGCCTTTAAAATTCAATATCTTACCCTAGGGACTTAAGAAAAATATTTGGTTTGTTCCCAAATGATTAGAATTCAAAATGTGACATTTTGGTGATTTTTAATATTTTTGTAATTTTTATTATTTTTTAATTATTAAAAATATTAAAATAATGATAAAAATCAACTTTTTTAGAAAATTACAATTTTAATTTTTCTAAGTTCCTCTGATATCAGAGAGGCTCCAAAACCATATTTGTGAATTTTTTAAAAGTATTTTGTGAGTTATGAATTTTTAAAGTTTAATTTTACCCATTTTTGCTTAAGAGGTTTAATCAACCCATTTCGTAGGGTTAATCAAGTTCAATTGGTTTCAAATTTTTATGTGGTGTTCTCCTATCCCTAGAGGATAGTGGAGAATTGTTTTTAAGTTAATTTGATGAATGGTTAACCCTATCTAATTAAAGTTCAATTTTGGGTATTTAGGCCAATTAGGGTTGTTCAAAGTGAATTAACTCAAAACTTATTTTTCCCAGGTCCCTCTGGTCACAAGCAACATCACCAAATTTTCCTAGAATTTATTTCTCAACATGCTAATTATTGGAATTAAAATACTCAAAACAGTAACGTGAACTTGAAAAATCAATAACTTCTCATAGGGATGGCCTCTGACCTTGGAAAATTCAGGGAATGCTCCCAAGTTCAGAGGCTTCAAAAACCCTATGGTCTAATGCCATAGTGAATTTCCTATATGCATGGAGAATTAAAACAATGCAGAGAGTAAATAAATCATTAAAAATAATATACTTAATGAAATTACTTGATTTCTTTTCCACATTATTCTCCTCTGTTCACTGAGCAAGAGGGTATTTTTATTTTATTTTTAGGATTTTTTACACAAAGTTACGGATTTTTGAAGTTCTGAGTATTTAATAAATAAGAAAAATCCCTATTTTCCTACTTATCCACGCGGTGCCGCGTCAACCTCGGCAGCTCCGAAGCTCCACGCGTCGTCTCCTGATTCGGCGCAGCCATCTGGCTGGGATGCCACTCAGCCGCGGTTCATGTCCCGTTGCTCCGTCCGGCGCGATCCTGGCCGTCCGCTCGATACACGCGCAATCCGACGGCTCCTGGTCATCGTCTACGACTGGTGTGAACCCGTGACCGTCAACCTTCTAACCCTAATTTCTCACTCGTTTCTCAACGGATTTTCGTGTTCTTATGCTCTATGGATTCGTCTTGAAGAGACGAACACATCCATACGGTAAACATACATTGAAATTGATTCAAATTAAATGGAGAATCTCTGTAAGCTCGGGAAGAAGAGTTAGTCCATACCTTTGCTCAGAGAAGTGAAGCTTCGATGCGAGAGTTGTGTCACCTTCGATTGGATCCGAAGCAAGCTCCGGATGAAGTCCCTTGGCTCAGTGAATTGTCTAGGTATGATTTCGACCACAGCCGATCACAAAGCTTGGAGGTCGGGAGCAATGGTCGGCTTCGGTGAGGGGGCTTTGTCCGGGAAACTTCTCCTCTTGGTACGCGGTGAAGGTGTAGGACCAATCAATTTGGAGATTGGCTCACTGTGGTGAAGTGTCCGGGTTTTGAGCTTGGATTTCAACTCTGAAATTGAGCTCACAGAGAGAAAATGGCAGGGGGATTTCAGTGGGGATCAAGTTCTCTATGTGTAGAGAGTGGTCTGGGATGATTTTGGCAGGGTTTCAGTAAGTTTTGGTTCAGCACCTTTCTTGGCCAAGAGGAGGTGGTGTTTAAATAGGCATGGCTGGAGGGTCTCCCAGGGGGAGTTAGGGCTTGGGATCAGTCGCTTAGGTCAGGGAAGAACAGCCATGGTGGCCATTGGGCATGGGGCGGCTCGGCGGTGGGAATTTCAAACTTTGGCTCCTCCCGAGGTCTCGGCCATGGTGTTTTACGGCAATCCGGGCGGCTAGCCGTGGGCATGGGTCACCCTCTAGTTCGGGTGGGTTAGGGCTGGAGGTTTGTGCAGGCAATTGAGCTTTGCCATGTGTAAAGTGTTTGAATCAAAGTAGAATGGGGTAAGGGTGTATTTTGGCTATGTTTGGTCAAATGCATGGATTGGGCTAGGTGCACCTTCCCATGGTTAGTTTGGGCTGAAGATAATGTAGTTTAGGTCAGCTTAATTAATGGGGAAGGGTCACCATCCAAGTACAATTAAGTTTAAGCAAGGTTTAGTGGAGTCATGGAAGTGGCTAATCCCCTTAAGGGAATATGGAAAGGGCCTACTCCTCTTGCCATCTTGGGTATGGTGAGGTGGAAAGTAGATCCCATGGCTCTCATGGCTCCCATGTGGCTCATGCATGGCTTCATGGCTCATATATGGCTTGGGAAAAGTTGTCTCACTTGCATGAGAAAGGGTGTTGGAATTTTTCATGGATTTAAGGAGAATTGTCATAAGGCTTGATTTGGGTTTATTTGGTGATGGATTGGGTTTAGGTCAAAATTGAGCTTTTTGGTTTTGGGTTGAATTTGAGTGGGGTTTGGGTCCAAATTTTGGGCAAATTATGTTAGTGTTTTATTTGTGGGGATGTTAGGGAAGGTTTAGAAAAGGTTTGGGGTCAATTGGAGTTGAATTGGTTTGGTTTGAGCTAAGTTTGGGTCATGGGTCCAAATTGGGCTTTAAGGTCAAAAGTGAAATTGGATTCAAATTTCAATCAAATTGGACTTGTATTTGGTCTAAATTGATATTTTGAATATTAAATTGAAGTTTAGAATTGAATTGGACCAAAATTGGGGTCAATTGGGTAGATTTGGTTTGACATCGGGTTCACTTGGGTTAAGAATGGGCTAAATTGGGGGTTTTGATAGAAGTGGAGTAAATTGACAAAATTGTCCCATGGTGTAGTTGGACAAAATGAAATTGGGAATATTTGGGATTTTTTGGAATTTTCTGGGAATTTTCTGAATTTTTGGATTTTTTGGCTAAGAGGGGCATTTTGGGTATTTGGATGGTATTGGGGGGTATTTTTGGAATTTTTGGTATTTCTGGCTATGGATGATCAATTTGTTTGGTGAGGAAATGTTCAAGGTTAATTTTGGGGAATTTTGGGTGATTTGGAAATTTTGGAGGATTTGGGCAATTTTAAGGGCTTTTAGTTGGTTTGATGGGTGTAAGGTCCCGGGGTCAAAAATTGAAATTTTGGAAAAAGAAGATTGATCAAATATGAGTGAAATGGAAGCACTTTGGTTGAGCCATGAAGCCATGTTAAGCCTATATGAGCCATGAGAGGACTCATTTGAGGCATTCACTATGTTGTTCCTAACCCTCTTAGCCAGGGGCTTAGGGGTTAAGGCCCATCCATATGAATTACCTACATGAGTCAAGGAGTCAAGTTGGGTATGGGTGTGGTTTTAGGATTTGGGTTGTGTGTGTGAGAGTTTAGAGTATGAGTGTAGTGAGTGTGTAAGTCAACCCTCACCAGACCAAGCCACCTGGGGTGGTCACTAGGCCGAAGAGTCCTATAGGGAACTCATCCTTTAAACCTCCACATTTGATTTCAACCCTCTAGGTGATTAGGGGTCTATAATCAAGCTTGTGGGGTTTACAGGGAGGCAAGAAGTGGTTCAAATTTCTAAGGGATGAGTCCCAATTCTAGTCCTCTAAGATAGTCAAAGGAAAAGCCTAAGGCTAGATCCTAAGCACTAAAGAGGGAAGAGAAGACCTCATTAAAAATGAGGTCAACACAACGATTCTGTTATTTTACTGTTGTTGCTGTTATCCCTATAGTTCGAGAGTTTTATGAAAATTTTCTGGATGCCGAAGATTATGAAGTTTTTGTCAGAGGTGTCGGAGTAGGATTTACTCTCGAAAGGATCAATGTATTTTATGACTGCCACCGACTATAGAGTGCCACTATTACGGATAATCTCCATCCGAGGGAGATTTGGATATGATCATTGCTTATTTGATGACGGTCTTGGATCTTGGAAGATCGGGAACGGAAAAAGGGTAAACTTCAAATCCTCCGAGTTAAATGGTATTTCTAAAGCATGACACTTATTTTATTCGCAAGATTGTTACCTTCCAACCACACGAGTGAAGTGACTAGAGATCGAGCGATCTTAAACTACTGCATTCAGGAAGGGAAGCCTATTGATGTCGGCGGTATTATTTATGATTCTATGGATTCTACTGCGAGATCCAGCACTTCTGCTGGACTGGGATTCACATCTCTGATTTATTCATTATTTATTAGTAATGGAGTCAATGTAGATATTTCAGAGGAAAGATTGCAGACTACTAAGCCGATTGGTCAGGAGAGCATTAGCATATATGATCGTCTTCGAGGGAAGAAATCGGCTTGCTCCTTCTTCTTCGCACCCACTCCGGGTAGACCTTCCACTTCCCGACCTTCTACTTCGCCGAGCCACCATCGAGTTTACGGGAGTCGATGCATGATCGGTTTATAGAGCGATAGCAGGAGTTATTTCAAACTCACTGCAGGGTTGATACTATTGATAGGAAACTTGATCATTTATCTGATTATACCCAGAGATGCTGAGTATAATGAAGCCCTCGTCAGATTTCTGAAGGGTGAGCATGATGTTAGTTTCCCTACTTTTCCTAGTTTCACACCATTTGTTGATCCTAAGGATGTTGAGTTTTCCTTTGGTGACGATGATGATGAGGCTACAGCCAGTGACTAGTAGTTGATAGATCTCTATGTTGTGCTACTTTATTGTTAGTTTGTTTTGTTTGGTTTGTTGGTTTGTTTGATGTTTGATGTATGTTAATTTGTTATGTACTTGTGTGGATTAATTAGTGTTAAGATTCTGTTGTTAGAATATTCTTAGTATATTGTGTTTGAGACTAAGATTAGAGTTAATTTATGATATGTTTGCTTCGATCTACTTGTTTAGTAATTAATAATTTTGCTCTGCTTTTATTTTGTTTTAAATTTAGTATAATCATAAAAATTAGCCTGCTTACTTTTTATACCTGCTTCAATTTTATCTTTATTACTCATAAAAGCATAATTAGAAGTAAATTTTTCTTTTTAAGATCGTTTTTACATACTTATAAAAATTTCCTTTTTAAAAATTATGATTTTCTTTCTCTCATACTTTCAAATTTTCATAGTATACCAAAACTTAAGTTTGGGGGAAGAGAAAATACATTCAAATTTAAGTTTTATTTGTCCTTAAAGAGCTAATATTTTCTTAAAATAAAAACTTTTTGACATAACTTAAGGAATGAAGAATCTATTTAAGATCACTTTTATTTTTTGAAATTATAAACAATTTAGTGAACTTAACCAAAATTTTAATAACTTTGATTGATTTTAAGAATAGAATTATTTAACTTAAAGAAGAATAAGATTAAGGAATTTTTCTATTCATGGTAGAAATAATGGAATTTTAGATATTAAGTAATAAAAAATTATCACTTGAAAAAGAAAAGATTGAAAATCTTTTTGAATTTTTATTCATGTTATAATAATTAAGTGGAAATGCATAAGTTTTGAAAATATAAGTTAAGGATAGTGAAGTTCAAAATCATTAACAGTTTATCCAGGATATAGTAATCATCTCTATTAAAAAAAAAAAAAGAAGAGAAGAGAGGAGAAGCTTGAGGAAATGCCTAATCAAAAATTGGCTTCACTTAAATTATCTTATAGAAAGAAAATTAGTTACATATTTTACTTAATTTTTATGCATGAATCATTATTTAAGAAAGGTTTTTCAAGAAGATCTTTTTCTTGTAAATAATCTATGAGATCTTAATATAATAAACTTCTATTATTTTCAAAATGGCTGAAAAATTTGAAATCTTATGATTTGGTTTTGAATATTCTTTAAATTCTTAAAATTAAACCTAGTTAGTGAAATTGGGTTAATAATTTACTAATGACTTTATAAAATCAAAAATTATAAGGAATCTTAAATATTTATCTTTTATTCCAAAAGTTTATACATTATATATAGTAAAAAGGGTTACTTGAGGACAAGTAACATTTAAGTTTGGGGATTTTGATCCATAAAAAAAATATACCTATTTTTATGCCTTGATTTTTATCAATTTCTAAGGATATTATGCTTTAATGAAAGGTATTTTTGTGTTTTTGGATGTAGGTGATGTAAAAATGTTCAAAAAAAGGAAAAAGGGTGAAAAAGGAGCAAAAAGGAGCAAAAATGGAGCAAAATACAAGAATTATCAAAAATTATGGCCTGGCGCCTAGGTGCCAGAAGTTGGCGCCTACGCTCCAGACTCGATACAGAAATTGTCAAGTTTTTTACGACTTTTGGACGGCTATTTTGACGGAGTAAGAGATTATTGGACATTCTAGAAGACTGGCAGTTGTTCCTTGATAATAGGACATGTGATACATTACATTTGGACGCTCCAAAACGGTTTTAATCGCGAAGAGGTGCGAGCCAAAGTGAAGAGGTACGAAGAACTGGACGCGGTGTCCGGCGCCTAGGCGCCAGACAGACCTTCTAGAAGATTCATTGAATTTGGACATGTTTTGAAGAGGTGCCTCAAGGCAACCCTTGAAGCCTATAAATAGGAGTCCACTCCTTCAGAAAAACGTGCCCCCATTGTAACCCCTATCTCTTATCCACTTTAGGATCTCTCATCTTTAGAGAGAGAAATAGAGAGAGAAATTTAGGGCCACTTTTGTTTAGTTTAGTGAGTTTATTTTCAAGTTGTTGCGTCTGGAGTTCATTACACTGTAGAGTCAGTAGGAATCAGAAGATCTGTAGAAGGAATATTTGGGATAAGTATTTTATTTTTGATTCAAAGTTTATTTATTATGTTTTGCTATTTATATTCAATGTGTTCTGAGTAGTTAGTTTACTTTCTTCCTTCAATTATGAAAAGATAAATAAGATAATATAAAATTCGATGGAGAATTGAAAATCAAAATATTTTCAAAACATTGTGATGATATTAATACCTGATCTTACTTTACTTTTTAAATTGGCCATTTAAATTGTAAAAACCTGTTGAAGAGTTTTGAGATCTAGAAGGAGAAGAACTCTTAACTTGTAGATGTCACATGAATCCTTGGGTAGTCGAAGGCCATGTGCGGGCTATTCAAGGTGAAGTGCAAATAAATAGGAAGATAAGATTTAAAGGGCGTAGAATTGATAAGTTTTAGAGTGACAGACTAAATTCTTATAATTTGATTTATAGATAAGGAAAGGGTCACTAGTAGGGCCGACCATAGCTACCCTTAGACATCTAGTAGTGTGAGCCTAGATTAACCCATTCTACTAACAATACATCCGGACCTGATCTGTAGATTAGCCAATGTTCTTTGCGCCTAAATCAAAGGGTAAAGAATAGGAATGCTTCTATTTGGCACAATACCATAAAATAGATTCTCCAACGAATATTAAATTATCTTAAAAATCTTGGATCAATTGAAAGGAAGATTGTTGTTTGTTTTATATTATTTTCACAAAATCATTTTCTTATTATTGTTTTCTTTACCTGCATCTAGAAAATTAAAAGTAATTTATAGTTAGATTAAAATACAAAAAGATTTTGAAATACAATATTTAAAAATTTATTACCATTTTTCCCCGTGGGATCGATACTGGGGTCTTTGTTTCAAAGCCCTTTATTACTTGAAACGATACGTATACTTGCGTAGTACCCAAAAAAGTATATAAAATATTTTCTTTTAAAATTATATTTTATTATATAAACATATATTTAAAAAGTATTAATCACTAACGGCCTAGCATTCAGTAGTGATCAAGTTTTATTTAAATGCTATTGCCATATTAAAATTTGGTACATATCTATATAGCAAGTTATTCCGGGTCAAGTGTGTTGCACCTTTGCCAGAAATTAAATTTTCTAGCAGTGGTAATAAATTCTTGTATTTGGAAATAAAAAAATCAGGTCAATGTGCATCGCGTTGAATCTCCGTAAGAGTTTGTACGAATGTTTGATCGGTTATTTTTATTACTTGTGTAGCTAGGTTCACAAGTGCATTCAGACCTGCAGAGAAGTATATGCTGATTATCTCAGATGAGTATTGGAATTGTTCCATCGCACCATGCATTGACTCGTTTTGTGATAATATGTTGAGAGTCATCGCCAACACCTCATGTTGCGTCATTCACGTTGACACATGAAGACCATGAGATCCAGTAAGTTATGCTAGAAGATTTGTAAATATGTCCTGCCTCATGCGGAATATATTGTTGAATCTGGTTGGATGTCCAACTAGCAATTCTCCAACCCATTTGTCTCCGATATAAGACGATGTGAAGCACAGAGAGCGGTCAATGTACGTGTGTAGTACTCAACGATAAAGAATGATATTGCATTTATCCATCTCTGTCTTTCTTGGTCTGAATCCACGTTGATGCATATTGCACTAGTGTTTAGAAACATAATATAATTAATAAATCACGAAGAAAGCATGACGCAAGAATTTATAATAGATAAAATTAACGCCTTACAAATATTGAAAAAGCATATCGTAAGAGAATACATTAATAAAATAAAAGTGTCCCAAGTAATGACAAATAAAATAAAACTGTCTCAGACAATAGCAAATATGAAAAATTTGTCCTCAAGTTTCCTTGCGAGCATAAAAATGTCGTAGATATGGTATCCATTTTTCTTTGGAAATTGTTGAAAAAATAATCTTTGTGAACCAAATCATGAAAAAGCTCAAATGCAGAAGGGTATAGCTCAAAATCCTCTGAAATTTCTTCATCTTCATCCAGAATTTGCACGACTTGCTTAATGGAAGTTGCATTTGTGGGGCTTCATTAGAAGTACCTACCAAATGTGATATATGGTTTCTGAGATAAGGAGCTCTAACCTTTTTTCTACCCGCCACACGGGGATGCTTAAAATGGTTGATGGACTGGATTTCGAGGAGTTCTGGGCTGTGGAGATCGGGTGAATCACCTGATAGGCTGACGACCTCATTTTCATGGAAACCAAAAAACCCTGTCTCACTTGAAGCGCATGCATACTCCAAACATTCGGTCAAACCTCTTCTTGAACTCAGGTTTAATTCCACAAAATTTGTGCTTCTTCACTGCGGGAACCACCTGCAAAATCATATTAAACACTACAATTAGCATTAAAAAATGAAATGAATCAAATCAGACAAAATGAAAAATTGCTCACCGTAAATCTTTCTATCCACCAATCCTCTGATGCATCAATGGTTCACTTCATCGGATCCCAACCAAAGCTCATTGATCCTCATTTCAAATCCTTCCAAATTTTCCAATCCTTCTTGAGTTTATACCCTTATTCTTCATTTGCATCCTGTCATACACCCTGACTGTACTTTCATTGAAGTTTGTGATTATATGTTGTCACCTGACTGTACTTTCATTGAAGTTTGCAATTATATGTTGTCACCCTTCATTATTGAAATAGGTTGTAGGCCTATTTCCCAGTTTGATCTTATTGAAGAAAGGCCACAAAATAACAATTTTGTTTTTTTTTCTCACAATGCTGGTGTACCAGTGTTTTTTGTCTTATTAGTCATTGTATTGCTAAAATAAAATAATTTATTCAAAGGCTATCTTTTTTACTGCCTCATTTATGGGTGTGTGCGTGTCATTAAAAAAAAAAAAGCTTTTCTAAGCATAACAACTCAGAACACATTGAATTCACACAACAAAACATATTTATAAAACCTTGAACCAAGTTACAAATACTTGTCTGGAATGTTCCTTTAAGTGATCCTTTGACTCCAATGCAAGGTACAAGCCTTCAACAGCAATAACACTTACAAACTCTCACTTACTACTCAAGGAATTGAGTAGTAACACTCAAAATAACTAAAATAAACTCACTAAATACTTAAGAAGAAAATATGGTGGCTCTCTAAATCTATCTCCGGATGCTGGAGATCGAGGGGGGGGGGGGCTCGTTCTCTGTAGAAATGTCTCATATTTATAGAGCTTTAAAAATGACCAGGGGTTGCTTAAGGCACCTCTTCAAAATTCTTCCAAATTCAATGAATCTTCTAGAAAGTAACTGTGGCGCCTAGGCGCCGGGATTTGGCGCCTAGGCGCCGGAGTCCGTGACCAAGCCTTCGCACCTCTTCACTTTGGATCGCACCTCTTCGCGAGTAAAACCGTTTTTCTGTGTCTAGATGCATTGTATCACTTGTCCTATGTATTGAGAGTAACTTCCAGTCTTCTAGAAGGTCTGATAACCGCTTAACACCTTCAAAATAACTGCCTAAAGTTGTCAAAAATCTTAATTGCTTCAGTATTGAACTGGCGCTTAGGCGCCGGATTCTGGCGCCTAAGCACCATACCTATAATTTCGGCAACTTTGTTTTTTAGCTCTATTTTTGCTCCTTTTTGCTCATTTTTCCTTCTTGAACTCTTTCTTCATCACTTATATCCAAAAACATAAAAATACATTTCATTAAAGCTTAATATCCTTAAAAATTGAATCATAAATAAGGCATAAAAATAGGTACTTTTTAAGTGGATCAAATTCCCCCAAACTTAAACGTTACTTGTCCTCAAGTAACCCTATTTTTACATAAAATGTATAACATCTGGAATGAAGTTTAAATATTTATGATTCATTGTAATTTTTAGTTTTATAAATGCTTTAGCAAATCATTAACTAAATTTTACTAATTAAGGTTAAATTTAATAATTTAAAGAATACTTAACTACCAAATCATAAGACTTTAAATTTTTCATTTATCTCAAGAATAATTGTAATTTATCATATTAAGGTCAAATATATAATTTACAAGAAAAAGACTTTCATGAAAATTTTTCTAGTAAAGATATTTGTACATAAAAATTAAGTTAAAAATGTAATTAGTTTTCTTCCTATTAGATAATTCAAGTGAAGCCAATTTTTGATTAGGCTCTCCTCAAACTTCTCCTCACATTTCGTTTTTTTTTTCTTTTCTTTTCTTTTCTTTAAGGTTATTTTTAAATCCTCCATTTTTTTAATTTATGAGGATTACTATATCTGGATAGCCTGTTAATGATTTTGAACTTCACTATCCTTAACTTATATTTAAAAACTTATACATTTTTACTTAATAAATATGACATTCTTAATAAGTATTTTTCAAAAATTATTTCAATCTTTTCTTTTTCAAGTAATAATCTTGATTCCTTAGTATTTCAAAAACACAATTCTCTTTACTATAAATAGAAAATTTTTAATCTTATTATTCTTTAAGTTAAATAATTCTATTCTTAAAATCAATCAAAATTATTGAAATTTTAGTTAAGTTTACTAAATTATTTATAAATTCAAAAATTTAAGTAATCTTAAATAAATTTTTCATTCCATATGTTATGTTAATATTTTTAAAGAAAATATTAGTACATTAAGGACAAATAATATTTAAATTTCAAAGAATTTTCCCTTCCCCTAAACTTCAGTTTTGGTATAAACATAAATAATGAAAATTTCTAAAGTATGAGAGAAATAATAACATATTTTTACCAGGAATTTTTCTAAGTATATGAAAAATAATCTAGAAAGGAAAATTTTGTTTCTACACATGCTTTTTATGAATATAAAAGAAATGTCTAAGCATATATAGAAAAATTTTAGTAAGCAGTATTAATTTCTACAAAAATCAAATTTTTTTATTATTTTTTTCTTTATAATAATTTAAAAAAAAATAACTAAACTAAATAGGTGTTCTGATCACTATACTAACACTGAAATAAAAAATCTCATTACAGAAATAAACTTTAACAATCAAACAATCATCAGTACATCAATAAGTGTCTCGTAACGATTGCATCAAACATAAAAACAAACAAATTATCACATACATGCAAAACTCACACAAAACATAACATAAATAACACAAATATACAATACTAAAAATCTAATCATCACTAACAGTCTCCTCGTCCTCATCATCATCAAAGGAAAAGTCTACATTCTTGTTCTGGATATCAAATGGTGAGAATCTAGGGCAAGTTAGGAACTGAACTGAATGATCACCCTTCAGGAATCTAAGAAGAGACTCAAAATACTTAGCATCAAAATCACTCTTCCTCTGGGTCTACTCAGAAAGATGATCTAATTTCAAATCTATAGTATGGACTCTACACTGGGTCAAAAGTAACATATTCTACTGCTCTAAAAATTCTCATGCATATTCTCCCAAAAACTAGATGGTGGCTCAGCAGCAGAAGTAGAGGGTCCAGAAGTAGAAGGTCTACGAAAAGTAGGTAATGAACTAGAGGGTGCGGTAGAACTCTTACCTCGGAGTCAATCATAACTACTGACACTTTCGCATCCAATGGGCTTTGTAGACTTGAGCTTCTCCTCAGAAAGCTCAGCAACAACTCCAGAACTTTCACACAGAGAATAAATCAAATATGGGAATCCCAATCCTACAGAAGTGCTAGAACGAGCTGTGGCCTCTACAGAATTATAAATAATACTCCCAACATCAATCGACTTCCTCTCCTGTATGCAGTAGTTGAGGATAGCTTTGTCTTTTGTAACCTCACTCAAATGGTTGAATGGAAGGAGGCGAGCACAAATAAAGTAATGCCATGCCTTAGAAACACCATTTAGCTTAGAAGATAAAAAATTTATTCATTTTTCGTTCCGGTTCTTCCAAGCTCCAGTACCATTAGTTAAGTATGCAATAATCATCTCTAAATCTCCCTCAAATGGAGATAATCCAGAGTATAGCACTCGGTGTTCGGTGGCAGGCCATAGAAAATGTTGATTCTCTCTGGATTAAATCCTACTCCAACTCCTCTCACGGAGATCTCATAATTTTCGGCATCCAAGAAATTTGCATAAAATTCTCTGACTACAGGGATAACGACAACAACAGTGAAGTAACAGAATCGTTGCCAGTTCAGTGCAACGATCATATCTTCAATCATTCCACCAGGATTGTAAAAACTACTCTCTGAGATAAACTTTCTTGTCGTAGCAAAATCGTTGTAACGAAAAATGTGCTGCGGCAGTGGCAAAATTGCTACGATCGAAATTTTCTCGTTCTTTCCCTCACTTAGATTTTGGAGCCATCTAAACGTAAGAGAAAGAAAATGCAAAATAAATTAAAGATCAAAAGAATAAGCTTATTTAAGCTTTTAAAAACTTAAATAAAGCTTCAAATCCGTGGATTAAACTCCAAAAATAAAAAAAAATTTGGTTTTGCTGAAAAGTTGGAAAATCCATGGTGAAAATCAAAAATAAATGGACTAGAAGGTAAATTTGACCTCGAGATGAAGAAATTGAGTGATTCCAATATCAAAAACTCGAAAATCCGGCCTAAAAATGGATCTCTAAAGTTAATTTTCGCAAAAAAGGGAAGAAGAAGGGAGCTTAGGCGCCGTTAATGGCGTCGGTGGATTTAAAAACCTGATTTTCGGGTGCAGGCCGAACCGGCGCTTAGGCGCCGAGTTCTGGTGCCTAGGCGCCAGACTCGCCTTTCCAAAAATTCGATTTAAATATTGTATTTTCCACCAAAACTTAACAAATTTGACTTCTAATTACTCACATGAGAGTATTAATCAAATTTCTAACTTTGAAACATTTCCACAAACAATTAAAATGATAATTTAGATCCAACATTCAAACACCAGATATAATCAAACTCTTCCAATTCCATTTCAAAATTTTCCATTCCAAGCTTAAGAAATTCCAGAAAAATACTATAACAAGGTTCATCATTCTATAAACAACACAAATAACACTAATTCAAAGTAAATTCACAATCCAACAACACATTTTGAACAATGAAAGCAAACACACAAACTAAATATTCGACTCACTAGAACATGACTCAATCACACCTAAAACACATTAACGATCTATTCATCACCGAACTTTAAATTTCCATCCCTCTCTCAATGAAGTTTGCTAGGCCCGCATGGATAGAAAACCAATGCCCTTGGAAATTCCAAAGCCGTCTTCTCATCAATCCATTTGTTCATAGCATACATCGCTACTTGAGAATCTTGATAGGCCGTCCTATGATCGAATTGAAGTTTCATCTGCCATTCCAAGTGTTCAATTTGGTGATACATCTAATGCAGATGATTTCCAACGCTTAGCAATTCCGTCTCAATCTTATCTAAATGACTAAACAATTTCTCCAAACTCACAACAATAAATCCATTGAAATAAGGTTGAGGATCTTTAGAAGACTTATCTCTTATTGCATTGCCATGATCTCCTCTCTCCATTGCTTCTAAACTTCTCTTTTCTCCTCCAAAATAAATTGTTCTGGTCGAAAATAGGGTTGCTTAGGGATTGGGGACGAAGATAGGGCAATTTATAAGAAGAATTCGTGTGAAAAACTAAAGATTTTCGGTTTTTGCACGAACAGTAACTGGGGCGCTTAGGCGTTGAAATCTGGCGCCTAGGCGCCGGACAATCGATACACATGGTTATGCTGGCGCTTAGGCGCCAAGTTTTGGCGCCTAGGCACCGGAACCACGTTTGACTCCGTTTCGCATATCGTCAAATTTACAAAGTTTCGGTCTTAAAATAAGTCTATTAAAATGGTGTGATCAACACACAAACATCGATTAAGATAAATTCAAATCACAAACAATCACAATGATAATATATGGGTTGCCTCCCACAAAGTGTTTGGTTTAACGTCGTCAACCCGACCTAATCAGTTGAATTAATCGGGTAGACTCAGTTCATAAGCCTCCTTGTAAATCAGTTTCATTTCTCCTTTATAAGGCTTCAGTCTTAATCCGTTAACTTTAAATATTTTTCCCGTTTTGGGATCTTTAATATCCACAACTCCATAAGGGTATACTTTCTCAATTATAAATGGTCCCATCCATTTAGATCTTAATTTTCTAGGAAAAAGTCTTAAACGAGTATTACATAATAATACTTCTTGTCCAGGCTCAAATATTTTTCTTGAAATCTTTTTATCATGCAATTTCTTCATTCCTTCCTTATAAATCTTTGCATTTTCATAAGACTCAGTTCTTATCTCTTCCATTTCATTCAATTGTAACAGTCGTTTCTCTCCTGCAGCATTCAAATCATAATTGAACTCCTTTATCGCCCAGTAAGCTTTATGTTACAGTTCAACAGGTAAGTGATAATGTTTACCATAAACTAACCGATAAGGTGACATTCCGATAGGTGTCTTATAAGCTGTTCTATAAGCCCATAATGCAGAATCAAGTTTATCAACCCAGTCAGTTCTTTTAGGATTAACAGTCTTTTCTAATATTCTTTTAATTTATCTGTTTGATACTTCAGCCATTCCACTTGTTTGTGGGTGATAAGTAGTTGTAATTCTATGTTTAATTCCAAAATTTTCCAATAATGATTAATTCCTTATGTTTCTGAAATGATTTCCCCCATCTGTGATAATTACCCTTGGCATTCCAAATCTTGTAAAAATCATTTTCTTTAAAAATTTCGAAACACTTTTAAAATCACAGTTAGGTAAAGCTACAACTTCAATCCACTTTGAAACATAATCAACTACTAATAAAATATAAATCTTTCCAGATAATGACATAAAAGGTCCCATAAAGTCTAAACCCCATACATAAAAAATCTCAATTTCTATTATATAGCTTAGAGACATTCATCTTTTCTGGATATATTCCTCATTCTTTGACATCGATCACAAGTTTTCACATAATATCCAACATCTTTGAATAATGTAGGCCAATAAAATCTGGAATTTAAAATTTTAAACGCAGTTTTATCCACTTCAAAGTGTCGTCCAAATTCATAATCGTGACATTTTTGAATAATTGCAAAAGTTTCTTCATAAGGTACACATTTTCGAATCACAGAATCTCTGCCTATTTTAAATAAATGAGGATCTTTCCAAATATATGATTTAGAATCATTCTTGAATTTCTTAATATATTTGTTATTCAATCCATACGGTAAAATTTTGCTAACCAAATAGTTAACTATATCTGCATACCAAGGCATTTGTAATCCTTAAATAACATATAATTGTTCATCAGGGAATTTCTCATTTATGTTTTCTTCAGTAATCTTCTGACTATTATTTTTAATTCTTGATAAATGATCGACGATTTGGTTGTCGGCTCCTTTTACGTCCACTATTTCAAAATCAAATTCTTGTAAAAGTAGAACCCATCTTATCAATCTAGGTTTAGCATCTTATTTAGACATTAAATACTTAATAGTGGAATGATCAGTATGTACGATACATTTGGTTCCAAGAAGATAAGGTCTAAATTTATCAAAGGCATATACTATTACTAAGAGCTCTTTCTCAGTGGTAGTGTAATTTCTTTGAGTTTCATTAAGAGTTTTGCTAGCATAATATATAACTTTGAAAAGTTTCTCATATTTTTGTCCCAATACAACTTCAATTGCATAGTCACTTGCATCACACATTAATTCAAAAGATTTACTCCAATCAGGTGCAACAATGACAGGTGCAGTGATTAAGTTTTCTTTTAAAATATTGAAAGCATTCAGACAATCTTCATTAAATTCAAACTTAGCTTCTTTTTCTAATAAATGACAAAGTGGTTTAGCAATCTTAGAAAAATCCTTTATATATCTTCTGTAAAACCAGCATGACCCTGGTGGCGATGAAAGATTTGATATATAAAATTTCATGTCCTTGGTGCGGATGGGGTCATGTCATCGCCATCCAATGTCAATGTCAAGGAGTCGCCATCTAATATTAGCCTAGTTTTATTCATATAAATCCTATGAAGGATTTAGAGAAATTTTAGGACTAATAATAGAAAAGGATGTTTATGATAATTTTTATATGAGGATATTCTAGAATAACATATTCTAGAATTTTCATATTAAGAAAATCATGGTAAACCAGAGATTTCTATTTCGGGTTCTTTTAGATCTCCTATAGAGGTAAGCCTCTTTAGTTAATTACATCTTAAACAATTTTCAATTGTTTAAGAAAACTTCTGATTAATGTTAATCATTTATTTTCTAAGAATTTATTTTAAGGAGAGATGTACCCACTATCACTCCCGAATGTCGTTATATCATGTTATTGAATATTTTAGGTATTATGTCTAACCTAAAGGTTTTGGTTTTGTTGTCCATGTTGTTGATTTGTTGAAAAATTTCAAGTTATATGTCTAACCTAAAAGTTTTGGTTTTGTTTTTATTGTCAAAAGTTTCAGGTTGTATGTCTAACCTAAAAAGTTTTGGTTTTGTTTTTATTCCATCGTCGACGTCCGACAAAACAAAGTTAGCACATCCTATAACATGCAAAGAAAATCTAAACGAAATTTCTTGCTTTCACCCTGCAAAGAAAACATTGTCAGAAATAATGTCACAGAATATTTGGATATGTCTTGGATGTCAATTTATGTCGAATTATTTTGAAATGTCAATTTTTTTGTTGATTATGTCAATTTTGGTTTTAAGATATTGAATTTATTAACTTGAGTTCATGTCTACCTAAACTCTAAGTTAAAAAGGTTTGGAATTAGATTCAATATTGATTGAATTAACTTGGGTTCATGTCTGGTTGAACCTAAGTTAGATTCAATGTTGATTGAATCTATTTAACTTGAGTTCATGTTTGTTTGAACTTAAGTTAAAAAGGTTTGAAATTAGATTCAATATTAACTTGGGTTCATGTCTGGTTGAACCTTAGTTAGATTCAATGAATCTATTTAACTTGAGTTCATGTCTGTTTGAACTTAAGTTAAAAAGGTTTGAAATTAGATTCAATATTAACTTGGGTTCATGTCTGGTTGAACCTTAGTTAGATTCAATGTTGATTGAATTTATTTAACATGAGTTCATGTCTGTTTGAACTTAAGTTAAAAAGGTTTGGTTTAGAATAGATTTAATTAAGTTTTAAGTCTTGTTTAAATAGGACTTAAAGGTAAATCAAGTCTAATAAATTAGACTTGATTAGATTTGCAGACCATCTAAGTCCCTTTTAGATAAGACTTAAGTTTTAATTAAGTCTATTTAAAGTTAGACCTAGACTTAGGATTGAACTTAAGCCAGGCTTTAGTTTAGATTCAAGTTAGGTTGAATCTAAGGATTAAATTAGACTTAGGTTTATATCATGTTAAACCTAAGTATAGTTTGACTTAAGTCTAATATGGGTTAGACTTAAGTTAAATTTTGAGTTTAGATTAAGTTAGGTTCGAGTCAGGTTGAACCTAGACTTAAGGTCGATTTAAGTTCAATATGGGTTGATCCTAAGTTAAGGTTTAACATGGATTATATTAGGTTCTAGTTAGATTGAACTTAAGTTCAGTTCAGTTTAGGTTAGGTTCAATATGGGTTGAACATAGGGATTCAAGTTAAGTTAGGTTCGATGTGGGTTGAACCTAAGATTTAGGTTAACTTGAGTTCAAGTTAGGTTGGTCTCAAGTTAGATTAGGTTTAAGTTAGGTTCAATGTGGGTTGAACCTAAGGTTTAGGTTAACTTGAGTTCAAGTTAGGTTGGACTCAAGTTAGGTTAGGTTTAGGTTAAGTTCAATGTGGGTTGAACCTAAGGTTTAGGTTAACTTGAGTTCAAGTTAGGTTGGACTCAAGTTAGGTTAGGTTTAGGTTAGGTTCAATGTAGGTCGAACCTAAGGTTTAGGTTAACTTGAGTTCAAGTTAGGTTGGACTTAAGTCAGGTTAGGTTTAGGTTAGGTTCAATGTAGGTTGAATCTAAGGTTTAGATTAACTTGAGTTCAAGTTAGGTTATACTCAAGTTAGGTTAGGTTTAGGTTAGGTTCAATGTGGGTTGAACCTAAGGTTTAGGTTAACTTGAGTTCAAGTTAGGTTGGACACAAGTTAGGTTAGGTTCAATGTAGGTTGAACCTAAGGTTTAGATTAAATTGAGTTCAAGTTAGGTTGGACTCAGCTTTAGTTAAACCTTAGTTGATTAAGGTTTAATAATTAATTAAGTCTAATGTAGTAGACTTAATTAGGATTTGTGTTTGATTAAGTCTTACTTAGTTAAGGCTTAATAGTTTAATTAAGTCTAATGAGTTAGACTTAATTAAGGTTTATGTTTGATTAAGTCTAATTTAGTTAAGACTTAATGGTCTAATTAGGTCTAAGGGTTAGATCTAATTAGGATTTAAGTTTGATTATACCTTAATTAGTTAAGGTTTAATGGTTTAATTAGGTCTAATGGGTTAGACCTAATTAGGGTTTAGGTTTGATTAAACCTTAATTAGTTAAGGTCTAATGGTTTAATTAGTTCTAATGGGTTAGACCTAATTAGGGTTTAAGTTTGATTAAACCTTAGTTTGTTAAGGTCTAATAGTTTAATTAGGTCTAATGGGTTAGACCTAATTAGGGTTTATGTTTAATTAAACCTTAGTTAGTTAAGGTCTAATGGTTTAATTAGGTCTAATGGGTTAGACCTAATTAGGGTTTATATTTGTTTTAAACCTAATGTGTAAGAAGGTTAATTAAGTTTAATATGTCTTTAAACTTGATTAAGGGTTTGGTTTTGATTAATTAAGTTTAACATATTCTTAAACTTAATTAAAAGTGTTGATTTTTGTATTTAAACCTAATTTAGGTAAGGTTTAATGGGTTAATTAAGTTTATTATGTCTTTAAACTCAATTAAAAGGTTTGATTTTGGTTAATTAAGTTTAATATATCTTTAAACTTAATTTTTTTATATTAAACCTAATTTAAGTAAGGTTTAATGAGTTAATTAAGTTTATTATGTCTTTAAACTTAATTAAAAGATTTAATTTTGATTAATTAAGTTTAAGATGTCTTTAAACTTAATTAAGATTTAATTTTTATATTAAACCTAACTTAAGTAAGGTTTAATGAGTTAATTAAGTTTAATATGTCTTTAAACTTAATTAAGATTTAATTTTTATATTAAACCTAATTTAAGTAAGGTTTAATGAGTTAATTAAGTTTATTATGTCTTTAAACTTAATTAAAAGATTTAATTTTGATTAATTAAGTTTAATATGTCTTTAAACTTAATTAAGATTTAATTTTTATGTTAAACCTAATTTAAGTAAGGTTTAATGAGTTAATTAAGTTTATTATGTCTTTAAACTTAATCAAAAGATTTAATTTTGATTAATTAAGTTTAATATGTCTTTAAACTTAATTAAGATTTAATTTTTATATTAAACCTAATTTAAGTAAGGTTTAATGAGTTAATTAAGTTTATTATGTCTTTAAACTTAATTAAAAGATTTAATTTTGATTAATTAAGTTTAATATGTCTTTAAACTTAATTAAGATTTAATTTTTATATTAAACCTAATTTAAGTAAGGTTTAATGAGTTAATTAAGTTTATTATGTCTTTAAACTTAATTAAAAGATTTAATTTTGATTAATTAAGTTTAATATGTCTTTAAACTTAATTAAGATTTAATTTTTATATTAAACCTAATTTTAGTAAGGTTTAATGAGTTAATTAAGTTTATTATGTCTTTAAACTTAATTAAAAGATTTAATTTTGATTAATTAAGTTTAATATGTCTTTAAACTTAATTAAGATTTAATTTTTATATTAAACCTGATTTAAGTAAGGTTTAATGAGTTAATTAAGTTTATTATGTCTTTAAACTTAATTAAAAGATTTAATTTTGATTAATTAAGTTTAATATGTCTTTAAACTTAATTAAGATTTAATTTTTATATTAAACCTAATTTAAGTAAGGTTTAATGAGTTAATTAAGTTTATTATGTCTTTAAACTTAATTAAAAGATTTAATTTTGATTAATTAAGTTTAATATGTCTTTAAACTTAATTAAGATTTAATTTTTATATTAAACCTAATTAAAGTAAGGTTTAATGAGTTAATTAAGTTTATTATGTCTTTAAACTTAATTAAAAGATTTAATTTTGATTAATTAAGTTTAATATGTCTTTAAACTTAATTAAGATTTAATTTTTATATTAAACCTAATTAAAGTAAGGTTTAATGAGTTAATTAAGTTTATTATGTCTTTAAACTTAATTAAAAGATTTAATTTTGATTAATTAAGTTTAATATGTCTTTAAACTTAATTAAGATTTAATTTTTATATTAAACCTAATTTAAGAAAGGTTTAATGAGTTAATTAAGTTTATTATGTCTTTAAACTTAATTAAAAGATTTAATTTTGATTAATTAAGTTTAATATGTCTTTAAACTTAATTAAGATTTAATTTTTATTTTAAACCTAATTTAAGTAAGGTTTAATGAGTTAGTTAAGTTTATTATATCTTTAAACTTAATTAAAAGATTTAATTTTGATTAATTAAGTTTAATATGTCTTTAAACTTAATTAAGGTTTGATTTTTAAGTAAGGTTTAATGAGTTTAAATATTATTTTAAATTTATTTAAGTCCAATTTGGTCATTTTAGACTTAAGTGAAATTTCTCATTAGTCTATCATAGACTAGAATCATTTTCAAACTTTGATTGTTGATGAAAATAGGTTAAATTTATAAAGGGGTATTTTTAGGATTAAAATTGTTTAATTAATAAAGGATTTTAACCCTAAATTTCAAAATACCATTCAAAATGATTTCTATGACTTAGAAATAATTTTCTTAGGGTTATTGTATGTTGCCCTATCATTTCTAGCCATTTGCATTTTTATTTTTCTTAATTTTCAATTTTTATAATTATTATTTGAAATAATTACAAAGAAACTTGAAAATTAAAGAAAAGTGTCATAGGCATGTTTTCTGTCCTTGGAAAAATTATGGAAGGTCCCTAAGAACATGAAGATAAATGCCTCAAAGTTTCATAATTTTTTGTTTTAGAAATAATTTTTAATATTTAAAATACTCTAGAGAGTATTTAATTAATTAAAAATTAAATACTGAGAAGAAAATTATGATTTTGGTTTCATAATTTTCTCCTCTTCAAGAGCTTTCCAGAGGTATTTTTATTTTATTTTTATGACCTCTGCATAAAATGATATTGATTTTTGAAGTTTTTAAGGTTAAAATGAATTTTTAACCTAAATCGCGCCGCCAAACCCACCTCCCGCTGACTCGTGTCCTCGGACGCGTCGAACGGGTGGGAGGATCCGCTGCGGGGGCCGAACAGCGGACACCTACGGGGAATGATCCGCGCCGTCCATCCCTAAGGCGCGGGATCGGACGGCCGAGATAATTCGGATAAAAATCCGAATTATTTCGAACCATTAAACTTTAAACCTTGATATCTCACTCATTTCTTGATGAAATTGAGTGATTTTTTTTTAAATGATCATCTGGATGAGAAGTATCCATCCATACGGTGATGATACACTTCTGGACTAGTATAACACATGATATATCAAAAACATGATTTATTTTGTAAAGAAAAATTCCATACCTTTGCCACAAGCAAATCAAGCTAGATCAGACCTTATGGTTGCCTTCTACGATTCCAATAGCAAGTTATTGCTGCAGCAATTTGATCCAGAAGTCGGGCTTGGGGAGGAATTTTGAAGAAGTGCCTAAATTGGGGCTGTTTTTGAAATTTGGTCGAATTGGCTCAAATAGGCTCAAACTATGGCTTGGATTTGATCCTAAAAGATTGTTGGGACTCTTAGGAAGACTTTTTATGTTGGGAGCGAGGTGGATTTGGGCAGCCTATAGTTCTCCCTAATTTTTTTTCTTCCTGCTATTTTCGGCCACTGGGTCTTATTTATAGCGAAGGGAGGTTATGGCTTAGCTTAGGATGTTCTAGGGAGTAGGTACCTCCTCTATCAGCCCATTGGATGAAGGAATTGGTCGAAGATAGGCATTGATGCTTCTCCCTAAGTTTGCCATGATGATCTTCATTATTTTGTCTCTCATCCATTGGCTCATGTGAGAGGTGCATGGTGAGATGCCTCTTCTCTTCTTAGGGAGCTTACACCTCATTTCTTAAGCTTGGCAAATGGTGACACACAAGCTCTTCCTCATCATTGCTTCTAACCATGGTAGGGGGGGGTTTCATACATGGTTTTCCTTCCATTAGGTGGCTTGGGAGGTGGGTGGTGAGGCCTCATGTTGGCCGGCCACCTCATGGATAAATGAGGGTTAGGGTGAAGGAGAGAGTGACACCTCACCCCATGCATCATGATGGGTATTAACCCATGGCTAAGTGGTCTTAATGTGGGCTTAATTATGTGTTAATTAAGCCTTAAGATGAATTTAGCCTAATTAATTATGAGAAGGTTATATGTCATTTCATTTCTTTTTAATTTCCCATTTTAAATAATTATTTTATTAATTAAAATTGTTGGAAAATATTTTATTAATCAATTTATTAATTGAAAATAATTTCAATTTAATTAATTGATTAATTTTATCATTTTATGATTTTAATTTAATTTTCATTTTAATTAATTATGTCATTTAATTAAAATATTGAAAATTAAATCATTAATCATTTTAATTAATCAAAATAATTTTGAAATTAATTATTTGATTAATTTTGTTGTTTTTATTTCATTTTTATCTATTTTAATCAAAATAGATAGGTGTTGACCAATTTTGACCTGGGTTGACCCAAGTCAGCCAAAATTGATCAATTTAATTTTAAAATGTCCAGTACTTGTGATTTTATCATTGTGGGGCTTTAAATGTGTCATTGGGTGAAAGGGTTGACTTATGGGTCAAGAGGATAGGTCATTAGGTCTGGTTTGACCGTTTTGACCATTATTGACTTTTTAGGTCATAAGGTTGACCTATGGGGTCAACAGGGTAGATCGTTAGGTCTGGTTTGACCAATTTGATCAAAAGTTGAGTCTTTACGTCATAAGGTTGACCCATGGGGTCAACAGGGTAGGTCATTTGGTCTGGTTTGACCAATTTGACCAAAGTTGGCTTTTTAGGTCATAAGGTTGACCTATGGGGTCAAAAGGGTAGGTCATTAGGTCTGGTTTGACCAATTTGACTATAGTTGACTTTTTAGGTCATAAGGTTGACCTATGAGGTCAACAGGGTAGGTCATTAGGTCTGGTTTGACCATTTTGACCAAAGTTGACTTTTTAGGTCATAAGGTTGACCTATGGGGTCAACAGGGTAGGTCATTAGGTCTGGTTTGACCAATTTGACCAATTTGACCAATGTTGACTTTTTAGGTCATAAGGTTGACCTATGGGGTCAACAGGGTTGGTCATTAGGTCTGGTTTGACCAATTTGACCAAAGTTGACTTTTTAGGTCATAAGGTTGACTTATGGGGTCAACAGGGTAGGTCATTGGGTCTGGTTTGACCATTTTGACAAAAGTTGACTTTTTAGGTCATAAGGTTGACCAATGGGGTCAACAGGGTAGGTCATTAGGTCTGGTTTGACCAATTTGACTAAAGTTCACTTTTTAGGTCATAAGGTTGACCTATGGGGTCAACAGGGTAGGTCATTTGGTCTGGTTTGACCAATTTGACCAAAGTTGACTTTTTAGGTCATAAGGTTGACCTATGGGGTCAAAAGGGTAGGTCATTAGGTCTAGTTTGACCAATTTGACTATAGTTGACTTTTTAGGTCATAAGGTTGACCTATGGGGTCAACAGGGTAGGTCATTAGGTCTGGTTTGACCATTTTGACCAAAGTTGACTTTTTAGGTCATAAGGTTGACCTATGGGGTCAACAGGGTAGGTCATTGGGTCCGGTTTGACCAATTTGACCAATGTTGACTTTTTGGGTCATAAGGTTGACTATGGGGTCAACGAGTCGGTCCTTGGGTCCGGTTTGACCGATTTGACCAAAGTTGACTTTTTAGGTCATAAGGTTGACTTATGGGGTCAACGGGGTAGGTCATTGGGTCCGGTTTGACCATTTTGACCAAAGTTGACTTTTAGGTCATAAGGTTGACTATGGGGTCAACGAGGTAGGTCATTGGATGCCGGTTTGACCAATTTGACCAAAGTTGACTTTTTAGGTCATAAGGTTGACTATGGGGTCAACGGTGGCAGTCATTGGGTCTGGTTTGACCAATTTGACCAATGTTGACTTTTTAGGTCATAAGGTTGACCTATGGGGTCAACAGGGCTGGTCCTTGGGTCTGGTTTGACCAATTTGACCAAAGTTGACTTTTTAGGTCATAAGGTTGACCTATGGGGTCAACAGGGTAGTCATTGGGTCCGGTTTGACCGATTTGACCAATGTTGACTTTTAGGTCATAAGGTTGACCTATGGGGTCAACAGGTCGGTCCTTGGTCGCGGTTTGACCAATTTGACCAAAGTTGACTTTTTAGGTCATAAGGTTGACCTGTGGGTCAACGGGATAGGTCATTAGGTCCGGTTTGACTAATTTGACCAAAGTTGACTTTTTAGGTCATAAGGTTGACTATGGGGTCAACTGGGTTGGTCATTAGTGCAGTTTGATCATTTTGACCAAAGTTGACTTTTTAGGTCAAAAGGTTGACTTATGGGGTCAACAGGGTATGTCATTGGGTCTGGTTTGACCATTTTGACCAAAGTTGACTTTTTAGGTCATAAGGTTGACCTATGGGGTCAATGGGGTAGGTCATTAGGTCTGGTTTAACCGTTTGACCAATTTGACCAAAGTTGACTTTTTAGGTCATAAGGTTGACCTATGGGGTCAACGAGGTAGGTCATTAGATCCGGTTTGACCAATTTTACCAATGTTGACTTTTTAGGTCATAAGGTTGACCTATGGGGTCAACGAGGTGGGTCATCGGGTCCGGTTTGACCAATTTGACCAATGTTGACTTTTTAGGTCATAAGGTTGACCTATGGGGTCAAAAGGGTAGGTCATTAGGTCTGGTTTGACCATTTGACCATAGTTGACTTTTTAGGTCATAAGGTTGACCTATGGGGTCAACAGTGTAGGTCATTGGGTCTGGTTTGACCATTTTGACCAAAGTTGACTTTTTAGTGTCATAAGGTTGACTATGGGGTCAACGAGGTAGGTCATTGGGTCCGGTTTGACCACTTTGACCAATGTTGACTTTTTAGGTCATAAGGTTGACCTATGGGGTTAACGGGGTAGGTCATTGGGTCCGGTTTGACCAATTTGACCAAAGTTGACTTTTTAGGTCATAAGGTTGACCTATGGGGTCAACAGGGTAAGTCATTGGGTCTGGTTTGACCAATTTGACCAATGTTGACTTTTTAGGTCATAAGGTTGACCTATGGGGTCAACAGGGCTGGTCCTTGGGTCTGGTTTGACCACTTTGACCAAAGTTGACTTTTTAGGTCATAAGGTTGACCTATGGGGTCAACAGGATAGGTCATTAGGTCTGGTTTGACCAATTTGACCAAGGTTGACTTTTTAGGTCATAAGGTTGACCTGTAGGTCAATCTGGGTTGATCATTGGTGCGGTTTGATCATTTTGACCAAAGTTGACTTTTTAGGTCAAAAGGTTGACCTATGGGGTCAATAGGGTATGTCATTGGGTCTGGTTTGACCATTTTGACCAAAGTTGACTTTTTAGGTCATAAGGTTGACATATGGCGTCAACAGGGTAGGTCATTAGGTCTGGTTTGACCAGTTTGACCAATTTGACCAAAGTTGACTTTTTAGGTCATAAGGTTGACCTATGGGGTAAACAGGGTAGGTCATTGGGTCTGGTTTGACCAATTTGACCAATGTTGACTTTTTAGGTCATAAGGTTGACTCTGTAGGTCAACAGTGGTAGGTCATTGGGTCCAGTTTGACCAATTTGACCAATGTTGACTTTTTAGGTCATAAGGTCGACTTATGGGGTCAATGTGGCTGGTCCTTGGGTCCAGTTTGACCAATTTGACCAAAGTTGATTTTTTAGGTCATAAGGTTGACTGTAGGGTCAACAGGGGTAGGTCATTGGTCCGGTTTGACCAATTTGACCAATGTTGACTTTTAGGTCATAAGGTTGACCTATGGGGTCTACGGTGGTAGGTCATGAGGTCCGGTTTGACCATTTTGACCAATGTTGACTTTTTAGGTCGAAAGGGTGACTCGTTGGGTCAACGGGGTTGGTCACCTGGTCCGGTTTGACCAATTTGACCAAAGTTGACTTTTTAGGTCAAAAGGTTGACCTATGGGGTCAACAGGGTTGGTCATTAGGTCTGGTTTGACCAATTTGACCAAAGTTGACTTTTAGGTCATAAGGTTGACCTATGGGGTCAACAGGGTAGGTCATTAGGTCTGGTTTGACCAATTTGACCAAAGTTGACTTTTTAGGTCATAAGGTTGAACTTTGGGGTCAACAGGGTTGGTCACTGGGTCTGGTTTGACCATTTTGACCAATGTTGACTTTTAGGTCAAAAGGGCATTGACTCATTGTAAAATGAGGTCAACAAAAGGACCCCCACTATGCGCAGAATACTATATAAGTATTCTGCACATATTGGCGTTGACCGAAGTGGTCTAAGAGATGTCTCATAATGGTCAGGAAAGGAGGGGATATCATATCGCTCCCAGAGGATGTCAGATGTCTTTTATGTCGGTTCGAGATTCTCTTCTTGTATTTGAAAAGAAATTTATTGGGAGGGAAAATGGATGTCATATTTCATTTCTCAAAATGTCGATGTCGATATTTTGCTAAAGGAATGTCGTGATTTCTGTGTCAGGAAAGGACGTATATCCTATAACAGGAGGGAGAAAATGGATGTCATTTTCCATTTCTCAAAATGTCAATGTTGATATTTGGTTAGAGGAAAGTCACGACTTCCGTGTCAGGAAGGGACTTATATCCAATAACTAGAGGGAGAAAATAGATGTCATTTTTCTATTTTCCAGAATGTCAGTGTTAAGATTTGGTTAAAGGAAAGTCGTGATTTCCGTATTAGGAAAGGACTTATATCCAATAACCGGATAGAGAAAATAGATGTCATTTTCCATTTCTCAAAATGTCGATGTCAATATTTGGTTAGAGGAAAGCCGTGATTTCCGTATCAGGAAAGGACTTATATCCAATAACCGAAAAAAGAAAATAGATGTCATTTTCTATTTTCCTCAAAAATGTCAATGTCAAGATTTGGTTAAAGGAAAATCGTAATTTCCGCATCAGGAAAGAACTTATATCCAATAACCGAAGAGAGAAAATAGATGTCATTTTCTATTTTCCTCAAAGTGTCGATGTCAAGATTTGGTCAGAGGAAAGCCGTGATTTCCACATCAGGAAAGGACTTACATCCAATAACCGGATAGAGAAAATACATGTCATTTTCTATTTCTCAAAAATGTCAATGTCAAGATTTGGTTAAAGGAAAGTCGTGATTTCCGTATCAGGAGAAGACTTATATTCAATAACCAGAGAGAAAATAGATGTCATTTTCTATTTCTCCTCAAAATTTCGATGTCAAGATTTGGTTAAAGGAAAATCGTAATTTCCGCATCAGGAAAGAACTTATATCCAATAACCGAAGAGAGAAAATAGATGTCATTTTCTATTTTCCTCAAAATGTCGATGTCAAGATTTGGTTAAAGGAAAATCGTAATTTCCGCATCAGGAAAGGACTTACATCCAATAACCAGAGAGAGAAAATAGATGTCATTTTCTATTTTCCTCAAAATATCGATGTCAAGATTTGGTTAAAGGAAAATCGTAATTTCCGCATCAGGAAAGAACTTATATCCAATAACCGAAGAGAGTGGCGAACTCATTAATATTTTTGGTGGGAATATCTGTCAGGGTTTTGACCTATATAGGTTGAAAGCTAATTCTCATGTTTGATTATCATAAATTATTCATTTTGTCATTTATTGATTTCGGGACTCGTCGACATATCACGGATAATGGGGTTATATTTTTTTCAACACTTCATTTTATTTCCATAAAAAGTCACCGAGTACATATTTATTGCAAACAAAAGCTTACGGTACATACATATGTACATATCATATAACACTACTGCAACAAACTACGATATTTTACATGTCAACGACTACCGATATATCACACATCGACAACTATAGATATATTATATGTCGGGAGTTCTTCATATCATGTCGTAGATTTAGAGATTGTCAGATTGTCCATAAACGTCCTACACTCCAAAACATCATTCGTCGAACATGTTTCAGGTGTTCAGACATTTATGGGATCACAGCAGTTCCCAAGGCTTTAGTCCTTCGTGCTCTGGTATTGGTTGATATCCGTCTGGTCGTTTGTCAGGTTTCATTCGTCGCAAGGTGATGGAGATTCGTGGCTTGTTAACACTGGGTATGCGAGTGTTTTACAAAATTCGCACCGTTCCTTGGAACGAAGAAGCGATCCTCGGGTTAAAAGGACGCGGCATGTCCCTTCAAATTCTCCGGGTCCCAAGATTTGTATCTCTCTTCCGAATATCACGGAGCAGCCGATTCATCAAAGAGAGAGTACAAAATGGTCTTTCAAAATCATGATTGTCGATGTGAGGAGGGATACAATCCCCTTTATCATACATATTAATGATGCGAGTATCGGGAACACAATCCGCAGGTATGATCCCCCAAGTAACAAGTCGTCTGATAATTTGGATTATCACAACGGGTAAAGGGTCGACTTGTTCATGTCATAGAATCCCAGGAAGATTCCCTTCTCTATCTCTTGCATAGTTATAGCAACATCTGTATTGAATATTTTGCCTACCCTTACCGCGAATCCATTACTAGGTTCAGAATAGGTCCTCCTTCGAAGGCGTCCAGCCCTACCATGATCTCGGGCTTCTATGATGTGGTTGATGATAGCGGCTTGTTCAGTTTCATCAAATATTCTAGTAAAAAGTTTAATACCATCCAGAATATTTATTGTTCTTTTATACACATATTTATATTGTTCGAAGGTTCTCCACTCAATGGCGCGAATTCGTCGTATCTCTTCCTCCAAGTGATTCTTTTTGTCTGATACTCTTAAGTATTGTGCAGGTGTGACCGATGGTGGAGTGACGACTGCTTTGCCATCCTCTTTTTCTGTAAGGTCTAGATTAGTCGTTTCCGATATTATTTCCTCAAACGGAGTATTGATAGTCCGCGATTTTAACTGACTCATATCTTCCATGTCTTGTTTCTCTTGTAATTGTTTTTGTCATTTTAGTCGTTTATTGCGATTTCGTCTTTGCGATCTGGTGAATCCTGTCGTCGGATTTTTGGTTCCTGACGTCGATGCTCCTTGTACCGGGGCAATCATGAATTCTGCTTCATCTGAGCTATCACTGATTGTGAAGTCATATTCCTCGGGTTGTCGGAGTTTGAATTATATCAAAGGTGTTTGCAGATTAACTTCACTGTGATTCACTAGATAAAGTAACGATCCATGATATATGGATTCAACTTGCAACAGGTCGAAATCAAAGTGAACTCTGGTCCCCACATCTATATGTCGACGGTCCAAGGCAAAAGTCATATTATTTCGGAATGAGAAAAATAATTTGTCTTCAGGCATTTTTCCTGAAAATATCAAGACAGAATATCATTTTAAATTTTCAAATGTTTGTTTAACAAATGAAAGAGATGTCACGAAACAACAAAGATGATTTTTGAAAGGAGAATTTATTGTCCCAGTTTATAAATAAGTCTTTATTCATTTCCTCTTTTTTTTTTATGTCGCATAGTATTTCGTTAGAAAACACCCATTGATTGGAGGTAGGATTCTTTCTCCTTGACAATCCACCAATTGGTAGGATCCTCCGGAATATGTCTTTTCAATTACATATGGACCTTTTGACCCACTTTTTGTATGTATGTAAATTATTTTTATAGCAACGGAACCAAAAACTAGATCCCGCTTTAAATATAGGTATATGATTTAATGTATAATGTGGATTCTACGCAAGTATATGTATCGTATCAAGTAATACAGGGCTCTAGTGGAGTCCTGGTTATCGATCCCACAGGGAAGTTTTTAACAGAATTGTTATCAGCTAAATTTAAAGGAATTACTTACTAATAAAGTGAACAGATATTCAAAGTAACTATAATAAACTAAAGTAAACTAATGCTTTAAATAAGTTGATTTAATTAATTCAAAAAAAGTATCATTCTCCTTGTTTTTAGAAAATTAAGTGAAATGATGAATTTAAATAGAATTTTTAAATTGTATTGTGACAAATAGGAGCATTCCTGTTCTTTACCCTTTGGTCCAGGTGCAAAGAACATTGACTAATCCTATGTTTGATTATTGAATCTGCGGCTAGGCTGGGAGGATACTGGCTGCCACTTCAGAGCTCCCACGTTCCCCTCACCTGAGGGCTAACATCTACACTTCAGCTCTCAAAAAGTAGGATCGAATTGAGTATTTTAGTACGTCACACTAAAATATCTAATTCTACGCCCGATAATTAATATTTCCTATTTATTTGCACCCGCCTTCCAAGGCTTTTGACTTCCCGAATATTGGATGTAATTTTTACTATAGTTGATAAGTCAACATATTTTAACTACTCAATTGGCCATATTGAAAGTAAATTAAGTTTTAAGTAAAAATTATCACAATTTATTTATATTATATTAAGTGCTTTTATTTAATTTCATCAATCCACATAATTTTCATAAACAAGGAGAAAGACTAAGAAAACTACTCAGAATGCATGGTAATAAAACAAAGCATGGATTTCATTTAAAGTTAACAATAATAAACAAAGATACTTATCTTAATTTCCTTCTCGACGAACTCCTTGAAGTTCCTTTGACTTTTCCTTCTAGTACGGCAACTAAATAGCACTCGATTAAACTAATGAACTCACTAAATACACTCAAACTAAATTAAACTCACACAAATTACACTTAAGACACTAGAAATAGACTACGAGAAGACTCAAAAGACACACACACACTCTAGAATTCGGCCTCTATTTATAGAGGTAGGCAAAGGTCCGGGGGGTGCTTAAACACCTCTTCGAAAAGTGTCCGGGTTCGATGTATATGCATTTTGAACTAGCTCGTCGTCGGCGGGAAACGACCTCGCCGTCGGCGGGGCTTCAGAAGGTCTTCAAATCGTGTGATCTCGCTCGTTGGCGGGCTCGGGCTCGGCTTGTCGGTGAGGTAGTTATAATTCCTTCAGAAATTTCTCCTCACGATCTCGCCGTCGGCGGCCTCGATCTCGCCGTCGGTGAAGTAGTTAAATTTGCATGAATTTTCTCCTTTTTGATGCAAATTTGCTCCATTTCATGCTTTTTTCTTTTATCACTAATAAATCTTCATTCCTGCAATAAAATAAAGAAAATACCTCTCTTTAAAGTGCAATTTCATCAAAAATAGATATAAATTTCTTTATGTATTTTTACGTGATCAAAATCCCCAAACTTAGTTATTACTTGTCCTCAAGTAATTTTAATACTAAATAAAAATAATGATTTCTATAATAGAATTTTTCAACTCAAATAATAAATGAATTAATTTTAAATAACATTATAATAAAGTTAAATAGAAATATTTCTAAGTAATTTAAATTAATTTTATAGAGATAAGATTATTTAGTTATTAGGTCTAAGATTTCTAGCTTTCTATTTAATTTAGGAATGACTATATTAAAAATTTATAAATTACTTAAGATATTTAGATGATAGGAAATTCAAGAAAACTCTATTTAGTAAAATACTAATCCATAAATATAAGTTTAGAAATATAGTTAAGTTTTACCCTTTAGGTTGAATCCATTGAAGCCGATTTTTGATAAGGCATCTCCTCGAAGCTTCTCCTCACTTATATTTTTCTTTTCTCTTTCTTTTTCTTTTTCTTTTTTTCTTTTTCTTTTTCTTTTTCAAGTGAGGATTACTTGTATCCGGATAGCTCTGTTAATAATTTTGAACTTGATTTCTCTTCCTAAATTTGAAACTTAAAATATTTTTTTGCTTATATATATTTCATAACTTTTACTTCATTGAGTTTCTATCCTTTCTTTTTCATCTATATCCTTAAGAATTTCCAATTTTAGAATATAGTTTCCTTACTTTAAATAGTTTACTATATTCTTATTCCTTTTAACCAAATATCTTATTCTATTGATTAATTGAATTACTAGAAATATTTTCTTTAACTTTATATAATAATTAAATAAAGCAACTCATATTTATTAAATTGAAAATTACTATAGAAAATCATTTAATAATAATTTTTTAAAATAGAATTTGAGAACAATTTTAATAATTAAATTTGTATTTTTACCTTCCCCCAAACTTAAATTTTTCTATCTATACTACATAGTGAAAAAGGGAAAGTATATAAATAAAATTCATCATACCTTTGAGCTTTAGGTATTCATTTTCTTTGAAATTTTTGCACGCTTTTTCATTACTTACAGAACCTGTACTGTTAGTATTCTTCCATATATAATATTTAAAAAGAAAGTGCAGGGATGGAAATTTTTTACAATAAGTATCAAACATAACAAAGAAAACTTAATTTGTTACTACACATACATTTACAATTTAAACAATATATTAAAGAAAGACTAACATCCTATATATATAAAAATTTGCAACTAATTTAACACACATAAGAAATTTAACATCACTGCTTGTCGGCATATTTTTAGGTTGAGTGTTGTATTTTTGAAAATAGGTCGCCTACAGAAATTGTCGACGAATTTTTAATTTAATTTAAATAAATAATTTGAAAAGTAGTATTTGATTTTGAAAATAATTTTAAATTTGAAAATTTTAAGATATGAAATCAAACTAATCTCACATCCCGAATAGTTTATATAAACGAGCACCGCACCATAAAGCGTATATACTATCCGGAGAGTAGAGACACTTGCTTGATGATGGGGCTCGGTTAAATAAACTAGAAGATTTGTGACATTCGTTTGGTCTACGAACCAATTTTATAAGCCGACAAGATCCCTCGCTTAATATAAATGAACTAAACGAGGGTTTATATTACATGGGTTCTTAAAGTTCCTATAAAGGCAAGCCACTATAGTTAATTACATCTTAAATGAAGTGAATCATAAGAAAACTCTCGATAATGATCGGTGGTTTTGCTCTCGAGAATTTCAAAGTTTAAGGTTTTCGAAAGGATTGGATTTTGAAATTTCAAAGGGATTAGCTCAAATTTGGAACATTTATTTTCAGGAGTCCAAAAGGAAGAGAAATAGGAGAAGCTGAGGATCCAAGAAGAATCTTGGCAACTTCCCAAACTATCCTATTGTTTGACTTAGATTTGAGAAAATTCTAATATTATCTTATATTTCAATCTTGCCAATTTTAGTTAATTAGGACTTATATTCGTATGACATGATCATACAAACAGCCTCGAAGATGTGAGGGTTTATGTCGTACCAACCGACTACCTCGGAGTCCTAAGACCGGTTAGGGCTTAATTTACATGACATGATCATGCAAATGCCTAACGAAGAGTTGAGGATTTATGTTGCACTAGGCAAATTACCTCGAAATCCTATGGCTTTGTTGTTTAATTCTAGGAATGTTTAGCTGATGTAGAGTTGTTTTGCTGACGAAGATGGCCGTGCTGCCCACCGTGCTCCAAGCTCCTTGTTGTTGCAGAGGTTTAGTTATAGAAGGTCAAAATCAAGAGGCGAGAAAAGTGTTTTGTTTTAGAGAAAATCTTAAAATCCAAGTGTTTTTAATATTTTAATTAAAACAAATCTTAAAGTTATTTAAACAGAACGGATTAAGATCCCACGGTTCCGTCATCCCGGCACCGTTATTTTCATCGAATTCACTTAGTCCAGATGAATTTGCTAAACTCAGCTGAATGAGTTCCACACCTTCATTTAGACCGTGGGAAATCCCGTTAGCAACACGTGGGTTACATCATCAGAGGTATTCCCGATCATTCAACGAGACGTTTTAATTTAGTTGCAATTGTAGTTTTGTGTTCTGTTTGTGATTAAATTTTGAGTTGTTTTATATTTTTGAAATGTTGTGGTGGTGAATTTTATCTTGTAATGATTTTTAATTTAATTTTGGTTTCAGTTTAGGGACTATCCTAAAGGTTTTGGTTTTCATGCAACAGTTGTTTATCATGCAAGAAAAGTAAAGTGCATTTCCAATAAAGTAAATTGCAATAAAATAAAAGCGTACACGGAGGGTCTTCCCGTCATCCCAGCTGCACTTAAAATACATGTTAAGGCATTTAAATATTCCAACAAGTACCTAGGTAGAGCTAAGGGAAAGGTTTTGGTTGTCTACCAAAGTCCTAATCCTATAGCTAGTCATCTCCTATGACGTCTAGGTTCTTGTGTTTTGGTTTAAGGACAATTTTCTTCATCAAAGAACAATTAAGTTCAATTGTTCTTATAAATATCCTATCATATTGAGGAAGTGCTTAAGACGAGTCTTAAACATCTTTTCAACACCTCTAGGATTGTTTTAAGTCCAATAAAATTTAATTATACAAGTGAATTAATCATCCAGGAGTTTAAGTTTTCTTATCTTGCTCAGTGAATTAGGACATTTGAATATCCTATAAGTGAAGTAACACTTCACTTAATACTCCGTTTAGGAGTTATGACAACAAAGAGCTTTTGAGGGCAAATTGATGTTTAAGTGATTTGTGATTTAATTTAATTTTAATTAATGGGTTTAAGTTTGGAATAGTGTTCGAGTTGTTTTAGATTTATTTTGAATTCTTTATGTCTTAGGTGATGTTATATTTAATTCAATTTAATTTAATTTAATTTAATTTAATTTAATTTAAATTTTAATTTAATTTTAATTTAATATTTTATTTTTTATGTTTTAAAGATGATTTAATTTAATTGTTAAAGTATTAATTTAATTGAAATTTTGGAAGGATTTAATTTAAATGTTTTAACTTTAATTTAATTTAATGATTAAGTCTTTTAGCATTTTAAATCTTGAGTTTGGATTATCATTTTAATTAGGAATTAAATATTATTGAGGTGATTAATTTAGGGATTCTTAAATTAAAGAATAAATGTCTTCTTAAGAATATCCCTATTTTAATAATTTCAATTTTTATTAATCTTCCAAATTTCATTAATTAATTGATTAAGGTTTACTTTAATTAATCTTAAAAATGATTGATGGGTTTCTATCCTTTAATTATTTAAATTTCAATCATCCAAATCAGATTAGGATCAAATATTTTACTCTCTCATTTTATTAAGCCTAAAGTTTTAATTAAGGGTTAAAATTTTAATTACTATTTTGCCCTTCAAGCTTAATAATTCCATATAACTCACTAAATTGAGCTTAAATGAATTTGAAATTTTTATGTGGCTTCACTCACATGTCAATTAAGACATTAGAGGAGAAAATGTGATTTTTCTGTATTTAATTTATTTATATAATTATTTTTTGTAGAAAATAGGGATTTCCAAGGAAAATTCAATAAGATGACCAAGGGAATTTTTGTGTTCTTAAGAAAATTATGAGGCACTCCTAATGGCAAGAGGACCATTTAGACTAAATTTGGGGATTTTTTGAATTATATTTTATTTATTAGAATTATTTTGAGTTTTGGAGCATTAATTAATTTTAAAATGAAATTAAAGTTGAAAAATAGATTTTATATTTTTCTTAAATCTCTCTAACCTCAAGGAGTCTAGAGAAATAAATTTTATGTTTTTCTGATTTTTTCTTTGATTTATTAGAATTATTTTAATGAAAAGGTTGGAAAATACATTTTTAATATTAAAAATTACATTAAGCCTTTAAAATTCAATATATTACCCTAGGGACTTAAGAAAAATATTTGGTTTGTTCCTAAATGATTAGAATTCAAAATGTGACATTTTGGTGATTTTTAATATTTTTATAATTTTTATTATTTTTTAATTATTAAAAATATTAAAATAATGATAAAAATCAAATTTTTTAGAAAATTACAATTTTAATTTTCCTAAGTTCCTCTGATATCAGAGAGGCTCCAAAACCATTTTTGTGAATTTTTGAAAAGTATTTTGTGAGTTATGAATTTTTAAAGTTTAATTTTACCCATTTTTGCTTAAGAGGCTTAATCAACCCATTTGGTGGGGTTAATCAAGTTCAATTGGTTTCAAATTTTTATGTGGTGTTCTCCTATCCCTAGAGGACAGTGGAGAATTATTTTTAAGTTAATTTGATGAATGGTTAACCCTAATTAATTAAAGTTCAATTTTAGGTATTTAGGCCAATTAGGGTTGTTCAAAGTGAATTAACTCAAAACTTATTTTTCCTAGGTCCCTCTGGCCACAAGCATCATCACCAAATTTTCTTAGAATTTATTTCTCAACATGCTAATTATTGGAATTAAAATACTGAAAACAGTAATATGAACTTGAAAAATCAATAACTTCTCATAGTGATGGCCTCTCACCTTGGAAAATTCAAGGAATGTTCCCAAGTTCAGAGGCTTCAAAAGCCCTATGGTCTCATGCCATAGTAAATTTCCTATATGCATGGAGAATTAAAACAATGCAGAGAGTAAATAAATCATTAAAAATAAAATACTTAATGAAATTACTTGATTTCTTTTCCACATTATTCTCCTCTGTTCACTGAGCAAGAGGGTATTTTTATTTTATTTTTAAGATTTTTCTACACAAAGTTATGGATTTTTGAAGTTCTGGGTATTTAATAAATAAGAAAAATCCCTATTTTCCTAATTATCCACGCGGCGCCGCGTCAACCTCGGCAGCTCCGAAGCTCCACGCATCGTCTCCTGATTCGGTGCCGCCATCTGACTGGGATGCCATGCGGCCCGCAGTTCATGTCCCGTTGCTCCGTCCGGCGCGATCTTGGCCGTCCGCTCGATACACGTGAAATCCGACGGCTCCTGGTCATCGTCTACGACTGGTGTGAACCCGTGACCTTCAAACTTCTAACCCTAATTTCTCACTCGATTCTCAATGGATTTTCGTGTTCTTATGCTCTATGGATTCTTCTAGAAGAGACGAACAAATCCATATGGTAAACATACATTGAAATTGATTCAAATTAAATGGAGAATCTCTATAAGCTCGGGAAGAAGAGTGAGTCCATACCTTTGCTCAGAGAAGTGAAACTTCGATCTGAGAGTTGTGCCACCTTCGATTGGGTCCAAGCAAGCTCCAGATGAAGTCCCTTGGCATGGTGAATTGTCTAGGTATGATTTCGACCACAGCCGATCACAAAGCTTGGAGGCTGGGAGCAATGGCCGGCTCGGTGAGGGGGCTTTTCTTTGGGAAGCTTCTCCTCTTGGTCCGGTGAAGGTGTAGGACCAATCAATTTGGAGATTGGCTCACCTGTGTTGAAGTGTCCTGGTTTTGAGCTTGGATTTCGACTCCGAAATTGAGCTCGCAGAGAGGAAATGGCAGGGGGATTTCAGTGGGGATCAAGTTCTCTATGTGTAGAGAGTGGTCTGGGATGATTTTGCCAGGGTTTCAGTAAGTTTTTGGTTTAGCACCTCTCTTGGCCGAGAGGAGGTGGTGTTTAAATAGGCATGGCTGGAGGGCCTCCCAGGGGGAGTTAGGGCTTGGGATCAGCTGCTTAGGTCGAGGGAAGAACAGCCATGGTGGCCATTGGGCATGGGGCGGCTCGGCGAGTGGGAATTTCAAACTTTGGCTCCTCCCGAGGTCTCGGCCATGGTGTTTTCCGGCGATCCGGGCGGCTGGCCGACGGGCATGGGTCACCCTCGAAGTTCGGGTGGGTCGGGGCTGGAGGTTTGTGCGAGCGATCGAGCTTTGCCATGTGTAAAGTGTTTGAATCAAAGTACAATGGGGTAAGGGTGTATTTTGGCTAAGTTTGGTCAAATGCATGGATTGGGCTAGGTGCACCTTCCCATGGCTAGTTTGGGCTGAAGATAAAGTGGTTTAGGTCGGCTTAATTAGTGGGGAAGGGTCACCATCCAAGTACAATTAAGTTTAAGCAAGGTTTAGTGGAGTCATGGAAGTGGCTAATCCCCTTAAGGGAATATGGAAAGGGCCTCCTCCTCTTCCCATCTTGGGTATGGTGAGGTGGAAAGTAGATCCCATGGCTCTCATGGCTCCCATGTGGCTCATGCATGGCTTCATGGCTCATATATGGCTTGGGAAAAGTTGTCTCACTTGCATGAAAAAGGGTGTTGGAATTTTTCATGGATTTAAGGAGAATTGTCATAAGGCTTGATTTGGGTTTATTTGGTGATGGATTTTAGAACTTAGGAAGTGTTTTAAATCAAACGGATGATGAGAGGAATTTCATGTGGGCTTTGTCATGGACTTTGGGCTTTTAGGAAGGCTTAAGGGAATGAGCCTTTAGGTTTAAGAATGAATTCATGGATGGGAATTTTGTAGAATTTTGGGCCAAATAATTGTTGGGTTTGGTTTAGGGATGTGTCATGAGTGATTTGAAATGAATTTGAGGTGGTTTGGGTTTGAATTGGGTTGAATTTGGGTTCATTTGGTAAATGGGCCAATGTAGGTCAAATTGGGCTAATTTGGGCCAATGTTGGGCTAAGGTTGAAATTGATGTAAAATTAATGTTGGGAAATGTTTATGGGAGTGTTTTAAAGAGGTTTTAACTTTGGTTAGGATTTGGTTTTGGGACTTGGGCTTATTTGGGTTAGGTTTGGGTTTAGGTCAAAATTGAGCTTTTTGGTTTTGGGTTGAATTTGAGTGGGGTTTGGGTCCAAATTTTGGGCAAATTATGTTAGTGTTTTGTTTGTGGGGATGTTAGGGAAGGTTTAGAAAAGGTTTGGGGTCAATTGGAGTTGAATTGGTTTGGTTTGGGCTCGGTTTGGGTCATGGGTCCAAATTGGGCTTTAAGGTCAAAAGTGAAATTGGATTCAAATGTCAATCAAATTGGACTTGGATTTGGTCTAAATTGATATTGTGAATATTAAATTGAAGTTTAGAATTGAATTGGACCAAAATTGGGGTCAATTGGGTAGATTTGGTTTGACATTGGGTTCACTTGGGTTAAGAATGGGCTAAATTGGGGGTTTTGGTTGAAGTGGGGTAAATTGACAAAGTTGGCCTATGGTGTAGTTGGACAAAATGAAATTGGGAATATTTGGGATTTTCTGGATTTTCTGGGAATTTTCTGAATTTTTGGGTTTTTTGGCTAAGAGGGGCATTTTGGGTATTTGGAGGGTATTGGGGGGTATTTTTGGAATTCTTGGTATTTCTGGCTATGGATGATCAATTTGATTGGTGAGGAAATGTTCAAGGTTAATTTTTGGGAATTTTGGGTGATTTAGAAATTTTGGAGGATTTGGACAATTTTAAGGGCTTCTAGTAGGTTTGATGGGTGTAGGGTCCCCGGGGTCAAAAATTGAAATTTTGAAAAAAAGAAGATTGATCAAATATGAGTGAAATGGAAGCACTTTGGTTGAGCCATGAAGCCATGTTAAGCTCTATATGAGCCATGAGAGGACTCATTTTAGGCATTCACTATGTTGTTCCTAACCCTCTTAGCCAGGGGCTTAGGGGTTAAGGCCCATCCATATGAATTACCTACATGAGTCAAGGAGCCAAGTTGGGTATGGGTGTGGTTTTCGGATTTGGGTTGTGCGTGTGAGAGTGTAGAGTATGAGTGTAGTGAGTGTGTAAGTCAACCCTCACCAGACCAAGCCACCCAGGGTGGTCCTAAGGCCAAAGAGTCCTATAGGGAACTCATCCTTTAAACCTCCACATTTGATCTCAACCCTCTAGGTGATTAGGGGTCTATAATCAAGCTTGTGGGGTTTGCAGGGAGGCAAGAAGTGGTTCAAATTTCTAAGGGATGGGTCCCAATTCTATTCCTCTAAGATAGTCAAGGAAAAGCCTAAGGCTAGATCCTAAGCATTAAAGAGGGAAGAGAAGACCTCATCAAAAATGAGGTCAACACTGCTCAAACAAACAAGTAACATGTCAAGTCCAAAGTCCACAGAAAGTACTAAAATATTACACACAAAAATAATAAAGTTTGCAAAACAACAAATCTAAACAAACCAAACAAACTAAACAAAGATTCTAATCCTCTGCATCAAAGTCCCAAGCTATGTCGTCTCCCTGATCTCCAGGCTGAGAAGGCTGAGCAGGCTAGTACTGTATATAACGGGGGCACTCAGGAAAGACAACATCTAAATCACCACTCCTATAATGACGCTCAGCTTCATAGTATGCAATCTCGTACTCTGAATGTCGCTGGAGATATTCGCTATCATAATCGTGTCTTCTCTCCAAGCCTCCGATTCTTTGATCTATATGCTCAAATCTTCTTTCCATATTTTCTCCAAATGACTCAAAAGTCTTTCTACTCAGGGTTAACTCATTCATCAGATCTTGAAGGGTAGGAGTGGTGTGCGAGGGGGTGGTTCATAACTAGTAGAGGGTATATCTCTACTTGAAGAAGGTACATAATCCCTTGTCCCGGATCTCCATCCTTCGTGGGATTCATATTTCTTTATATTAGCACGAGTAAGGGGTTTCATAGGTTCTATCCATTCCTCATCATCTCTTGCCTCTACCCCCAGATAATTGGCAAAGTGCATAGATAAGACCAGGATGTCCTAGTCCTCCTCCACTTTCATTTCTAGCAGTGGCTAATATGTTTTTATATATAATATTTCCCACATTAATACTCTTCTGGTTCTGAATACAGAAATTCAGAATTGCTCTATCTCTTGTTACCTAACTATGGTGGTAGGTAGGTAACAAAGTAGAATAAATAAAATAATGCCAGGCTTTAGATGTTGCATTTAGCATAGAAAGAGGGAAGTTTACCCGTTCACTTGCTTTATCTTCCGGACTCCTTTCCCATCGGTGAGAAAGTCGATCACCTCTTCCAATGGTCCTTCCATAGTTCCAAAAGTTTCATATTCGCTCGAGGTGTCTTGAACTTCATAATAAGCGTTTATTCTAGCAGACGTTGAAATCTACAAAAAATCCTCTAACCCTAACCAGTGCATCTTCAGCCTGTGTTAAGTTTGTATAAAATTCCTTCACAACTTCTACCGCTGCTCTGTTGGTAACGAAGCAGAAGTTTTTCCATCCTCGCTCCTTTATAACTCGCTCTACTTCTCCTCCTGGATTCTTGAAAACTCGATCTTGTATGCACTTTCTTGCTTGAATGTTTTGAAAATATCGAGTTTTTGCTCTCGCATTAATGAATCGAGTTTCGTCAAAATCTAATTGTCGCTTTTGTCGTGGAGCCATTTCTTGATCTGTGAAATTTACAAAAATTTTAACTAAACTCCAAAATATTACTAAGAAGGCTTCCTACAACAACTAAAATCCATTTAATTCAATTTCTATGCAATTCTTCCAAGTATTTTCTTCACATTTCAAAATTTTTCAAAATATCCCAATGTAGAAGAAATTCATGGAGAAAATAAAAAATTTTTGCATAGGAGTGAAGCTCTTACCAAGGGAAGATGAAATCCGGTGTCAAAAAGTGTTGAAATCGCTTCAAATCCAAGATCTCTCAAGCCCTAGGTCGGTTTTTCGAAAATTTGAGGAAAGTGATGATGAATAGTGTCGGTTGACCGGTCAAATATAGGTCTTTTCGCGTTCTCGCTGTCAGCGAGGTTTTTCTCGCCATCGGCGAGCTAATTAATTCCATAAGGCAAAAGTTTCGGGAAAAATCCGCCGTCGGTGAGCTCGGTCTCGCTGTCAGCGGGTTTTCTCGCTGTCGGCGAGAAAAACCTCGCCGACGAGAGACCGAGCTCGCAAAAATTTTCAATTTTTGAAATTCGTCAATCATTTTTAACCTCGAATTGCCCTTAATCAATCTTCCGATCACATAATTTTAATAATAATACGAAGATTAGGTACTTATACTCACAAAAAGTCACACAAAACAAACAATATAACTTCATAAATGAAATCCATGAAACTTACAAATTTCACACTAACAATTTCACACATACTTAACTTAATTGTTCAAATCCATAATACTCTGCATCGCAATCCAAACCACAACACTCTAAATGATGAGACATAACCATTTACATAAAATCTCATCATATCTGAGATGATCAAATCAAAGTTCGACTCATAATAAAACATAACTCCAAATCAAACACACACATATACAAATATAACATAAACATAGAAATCTTTCCTATTCTTCAGTTTCTGAACTAATATCTTCTCTGATATTTCCGATGCGACACAGGTGCACAAATAAATTGTAGAAAGGCCTGAAAGGGAATTCTGCAGTAGAGTCTTCATTAATCCATCCTTTACGTCTTAGTAGATGAATAAAACTGGCCTCCAGATGTCCAGTATGATCAAAGTGCTCCTTCATTCTCCAATCAATATGATCAAACATATCAGAGATATTGTCGATAGAATTCATCACATTTTGCAATTCTTTCTCCAATCCTTTAATCTTCTTCAGAATGAAATTAGTCTTATCAGTAAAGGGCCTTGCTAAAGGATTGTTCTGTGATGCTCGTCGAAATAACGGTGATCTCATCATTGTTATCCAAAGTGGGAAACATATCGGTAGGATCCAGAGTGGTTTCCATGGTAAAAGTACTTTTTCCCAAGCCTCATAAGAAACTTGGTATTGATCGCATAAAGCAAATATAGTAGATGGGTGTCCAAGTCCATGCATTGACCCATGCACAATTAATCCCAATGCAGACTTTACTATTATTGATCCAACATCGATAGGTAATCCAATTTGAATACAATAGTTTAAAATAGTGCATTCCTTTGAAACTTTATTTACTCTCATGGTAGGTAATAGTTTTGATGATATAAAGAAATGCCAGTGCTTCGAGACAGGGTTTAGAAGTGATGCAGAAAAACTGACATACCCGTCTTCTCATAAATTCCAATCATCCGGTCCATGAGTCAGGTATCTATAGATTTCGTTCATATTGTATCTTGAAGGCACAAAGTTGGAATAGTGAAAAACAGAGGTATTTTCTATAGAAAACAATTCATTTACCCTTGCAGGAGTAAATGTTACCCATCTTCCTCTGACGTACACATTTCCATTGTTGATCGCATGTAAATTAGAGTAAAACTCTTTAACTACTGGTATAACTACAGCGGAAGTTGTATAACAAAATACCTCCCAATGCCGTTGTGCGATCATTTCTTCGATTTTTGTAGTAGCATTTTCTACTCCTCTATTGACGAATCCTCTTTCTTTGATAAGTCTTTTCTTCATCAAGCCTTTGTTGAAGATTCGTTGAGCCTCCGAACTGACGAATTTTCTCCGGTTGAAAACTTCAGTTTTTGTGGTTTCTAAGAATTTGGAAGCCATTTTGGATGGAATGGATTGGTCTCTAGTCATTCCTAAGGAAGAAAATGGTGTAAAATCCGATTTGGAATAATTTCTTACAAGGAATGGCTTAGATCCGTCCAAAACCGCATGAAAAATCTTTAAGAAACCAAATTTTTAACTTCCTCGCCGTCGGCGAGAAGTTCCTCGCCGTCGGCGACTTAGTTATAAAACTAAATGAGTAATGGTCCACGATCTCGCTGTCAGCGGGCTCGAGCTCGCTGTCGGCGAGATTCGTAAAAATCGCCCGTTTTCGCTCTGGTCCGAATATTTTCTGATCTCATCTAATAAGTTCAATTTTTGTGGTGATTCTAACAAAAATTTGAGTAGTAATATTTATTTTAATAATATAGACTCACTAATATGTAGATGTTTAAAAATAAAAGACTACTATGGGTTGCCTCCCATAAAGCGCTTGGTTTAACGTCGTCAGCCCGACCTAATTCAGTTAGTGTTCAGGTTGACTAAGCATTAAAACCTCTTTAAAATTTGGTCGTCTATTTTCGAAATATGGTTTTAATCTATGTCCATTTACTTTAAATCTATGTCCCGTTTTTGGATCTTCAATTTCTATAGTTCCATATGAAAATATTTGAGTTATGGTGAAAGGTCCTAACCATCGAGATTTTAATTTCCCAGGAAATAATTTCAATCTAGTATTATAAAGCAAAACTTCTTGTCCTGGTTCAAAATTTCTCTGATTAATTTTCAGATCATGCCATAATTTCATCCTTTCTTTATAAATCCTATCATTATCGTATGATTCATTCCTTAATTCTTCCAATTCATTTAATTGCAACAACCTCTTCTCACCAGCTTCTTTCATATTATAATTAAATTCTTTAATCGCCCAATATGCTTTATGTTCTAATTCAATCGGTAAGTGGCGAGTTTTTCCATATATAAGCCTATAAGGAGTCATTCCAATCGAAGTTTTATAAGCAGTCCTGTATGCCCATAATGCAGTGTCTAGTCTTATAGACCAGTCTGATCTATTAGGATTTACAGACTTTTCTAATATATGCTTAATCTCTCGATTAGAAACTTCAGCTAATCCACTTGTTTGTGGATGATAAGCAGTCGATATCTTATGCATAATATTATACTTTTCTACTAGTTTGTGAATATATTTGTTTCTAAAATGAGTTCCTCCGTCAGTGATAATCACTCTCGGCATTCCAAATCTAGTAAAAATATTTTTCATTAAGAATTTTGAAACACTTTTAGCATCACATCTAGATAAAGCTTGTGCTTCAATCCATTTGGAAACATAATCAACAGTTACTAATATATATGAGTTTCCAAATGACGGAATAAAAGGTCCCATGAAATCTAATCCCCAAACATCAAAAATTTCAACTTCTAATATAAAATTCAGAGGCATTTCATTTTTTCTTGATATGTTTCCTACTCGTTGGCATTTATCGCAGGTTTTAATATATCTATATACATCTCTAAATAGAGTAGGCCAGTAGAATCCAGATTGTAGAATTTTATATGCAGTTTTATCTGTCCCAAAATGTCCTCCAAAATTAGAATCATGACATTTTTGAATAATTGGTTCAATTTCTTCATAAGGCACGCATCTTCTAATAATTAGATCCTTACATTGCTTATATAAGTATGGTTCATCCCAAAAATATGATTTAGTATCGTGAATGAATTTTTTCTGTTGTTGCAAAGTTAACATAGATGGTAAAATGTCACTTACAATATAATTTACTATATCAGCATACCAAGGTATTTTCAACTCATTAATATTATAAAGTTGTTCATCGAGAAAACTGTCTAAAATTTCATTATTAATATTAGATAATTCATGATTTTCTAATCTTGATAAATGATCGGCAATTTGATTATCGGTTCCTTTTTGTTAACTATCTCAAAATCAAATTTTTGCATTAATAATATCCATCCGATTAATCTTGGTTTAGAATCTTTCTTTTGCATTAAATATTTTATAGCGGAATGATCGGTATGCACAATGCATTTAGTTCCTATTATATAATGCCGAAATTTATTAAAAGCATATACAATCGCTAATAATTCTCTTTCGATAATCGTATAATTTATTTCAACATCATTTAGAGTTTTACTAGCATAATATATAACTTTGAAAATCTTATCATATCTTTGCCTAAGACTGCTCCTATAGCATAATCACTAGCATCACACATAAGCTCAAATGGTTTCTCCCAATTAGGTGAAACTATTATAGGTGATGTAATTAATTTATCTTTTATTAATTCAAAAGCATTTAGGCATTCAGTTGTAAATTCAAATTTCTTGTCCTTTTCAAGAAGTTGGCATAGAGGTTTAGTAATTTTTGAAAAATCTTTAATATAACGCCTGTAAAATCTAGCATGTCCAAGAAAACTTCTTACCCCTTTTATCGTAGTTGGAGGTGGTAATTTAGTCATTACTTGAATTTTTGCAGGGTCTACTTCCATGCCTTTTTCTGAAATTTTATGCCCTAATACAATGCCGCCTGTAACCATAAATTAACATTTCTCCCAATTAAGAACTAAATTAGTTTTCTCACATACTTCAAATACTTTTTCAAGATGATTTAAGCATGTGTCAAATGTTGTTCCAAATACAGAGAAATCATCCATAAATACTTCTATTCCATTATCAATTAATTTACTAAATGTAGACATCATACATCTTTGGAATGTTGCAGGTGCATTACATAATCCAAAAGGCATTCTTCGAAAAGTGAAAATTCCATAAGGACTAGTAAATATAGTTTTATCTTGATCCTCAGGATCAATTTGTATTTGATGATAACCGGTATATCCATCTAAGAAACAAAAATATTTTTGTCTGGCTAATCTATCTAACATCTGGTCTAGAAATGGTAAAGGGAAGTGATCTTTTCTAGTGGCTGTGTTTAATTTTCTATAATCAATACATATTCGCCATCCAGTAACTTGTCTTATAGGGATAAGATCATTATTTTCATTAGCTTTGATCGTCACCCCTCATTTTTTAGGTACACGATGAATTGGAGCTTACCAAGCATCTGTCGGAAATAGGATGTATAATACCATTATCTAACCATTTTAAAATTTCTTTCTTGACTACTTCTTTCATTATCGGATTTAATCTCCTTTGTGGATCTGCTTTAGGTTTATGTTCATTATCTAAAATAATTACGTGCATACAGATTGAAGGACTAATTCCTTTAATATCTGCTAAAAGTCCAACCAAAAATTTTCTTATATTTTTTTAACGTATCTAAAAGTTTTTGTTCTTGAGATTCATTTAATTCGGATGAAATAATAAGCGGTAGAGTTGAAGAATTACCTAAGTAAGCATATTTTAAATGATTAGGTAACATTTTTAACTCAAGTTCAGGAGGTTTAATAATTGATGGAACTATATTTTTTCAGTGTTTTCAGTGTTATCCAAAAATTCAAATTTCTCTTGAATATAATCTAATTCTTCATTTCTCTCAGATTTTTCAATTAATTCAATATTTTCTTTTTCTAATTTTTCTTCATAATATTCTTTAAAATATTCTTTTTGTAAATGATCGAGTACTTCCAATCGAAAACACTCATCATCTTTTTCTAGCGCAGGATATTTCATTGATTTAGCAATATTAAAAGTTACTTTTTGGTCATTTACTCTCATAGTTAATTCTCCTTTCGAACATCGATCATAGCTTTTCCAAGTGGCTAAAAATGGTCTTCCTAAAATGATAGGAATTTCTTTATCTTCTTCCATATCTAGAACAATAAAATCTACGGGGAAGATAAATTTATCCACTTTTACTAATACATCTTCAATAACTCCCTTAGGATATGTAACGAACGGTCAGCTAACGAAGAGTTACGAAGTAGGTGAAATTTCTCCCAATCCTAATCTCTTAAAAATTGATAGAGGCATTAGATTGATGCTTGTTCCTAAGTCACACAAAGCTTTTCCATAGAATTTTTCACCAATAGCGCAGGGTATAGTGAAACTACCAGGATCTTTTAATTTTTAAGGAAGTTTTTTCTGAATAATAGCACTACACTCTTCACTAAGTGCAACCATTTCATTATCGGTAAATTTTCTTTTTTATTTAGAATATCTTTCATGAATTTTACATAGTTTGGCATCTGTTCTAAAGCTTCTACGAAAGGAATATTTATCGTTAATTTCTTCAAAATTTCAAGGAATTTAGCAAATTGTTTGTCTTTTTTATGTTGAATTAGTCGTCGAGGAAATGGTGGGTGAGGTTTTTCAACAGAAATTTTCATTGGTATTAAAGGATTTTTTAAGTTTTGATCTTGTTGATTCTTTTCCTTTTCAATTTCCACTTCCTCTTTTGGACTTTCAAGTTCTTTCGAATTCGAGGTTCTAATTCTTTTCCACTTCGTAATTGTATCGCTTTAATTTGTTCATTTCCCTTGTCTTTAGGATTTATTTCCACATTACTAGGAAATGTTCCGAGTATTCTATTATTAAGTGCGGTAGCGATATGTCCAAGTTGAGTTTCAATATTTTTGATAGCTATTCCTTGATTTTGTAATTGATTTCCTTGTATTTGTAATTGATTTCCTTGATTTTGTAAATGTTGACCCATATTTAATATTAATTCTTCTATAGATAATTTCTTATCTTTAAATTGAGGGTTATTATTATTAAATCCAGGTGGATAATTAGGTTTATAATTAGGATTTCCTTGATTAGATGGATTTCCTAATTGTTGTGTCATATTATTCATCCATGGTTGATTAGTTGTATTATTATTCCAATTAAAATTAGGATGATTTTTCCATCCGGGATTATAATAATTTGCATAAGGATTATTGGGTGCCGTAGTTAATTGCATTAATTGTTTCATATTGAGATTGAGATTCTATAAGTTGTCCAGATGAATTTTCTTCTTTTATAGTTGGAGAGTAATTCATTCCAAAATGATCTAATTTTTTAGATATAGCAGCAATTTGTGAAGCTAACATAGATATTGCATCATTTTCATGAATACTAGCTATTTTTTCGGATTCATTCTATCAGCGGGCCATTGAAAATTATTTGTTGTCATTTCTTCGATTAGTGCATAGGCTTCCTCGAATGGTTTTGACATTAATGATCCTCCAGACAACGACATCGATGATTGATCTTAAAGATCCTACTAATCCATTATAAAAAGTTTGGATAATTAACCGATACTGGTAACGCATGATGTGGGCATTTCCTAAGAAGTTCTTTAAATCTCTCCCAAGATTCATATATTGACTCTCCATCAAGCTGACTAAAAGAAGTTATATCATTTCTAAGCTTAGCGATCTTAGATGGTGGAAAATATTTGGATAGAAATTTTGTGATAATTCTCCCCAAGTTTTAATAGATCCAGAGTGCCTAACGAATTTAACCACATTTTAGCCTTATCCCTTAAAGAAAAAGGAAAAAGTCTAAGTCTGATAGCATCATTAGATACTCCTTCATATTTGAAAGTAGCACATAGTTCTAAAAAAACTAGCAAGATGTAAATTAGGATCTTCAGTAGGCGAACCACTAAATTGATTGTTTTGTACCATTTGGATAATTGCAGGTTTAAGTTCGAATGAATTAGCAGCTACATCAGGGTTTTAAATAGTTAAATGAATTTCATCTAATGTAGGATTGGCATAATCTCGTAATGGTCTTGGTTGACTGATATTTTCATTTTCAGGTATATTTGTCATTTGTGTTAAATTTATAATTTCTCTTTTTTATTTTCTAATTCTTTTAATTGTACGCTCTAATTCTGAATCGTAAGGTATTAATTTTTCGTTTCCAAATTTTCGCATAAAATTTTAAAAAATAGTCCGTTACTTTAGTAAATAATTTCTTTACTTCCCCGGCAACGGCGCCAAAAACTTGACCCACTTTTTGTATATATGAAATTTATGTTTATAGAAACGGAACCAAAAACTAGATCCCGCTTTAAATATAGGTATATGATTTAATGTATAATGTGGATTCTACGCAAGTATAAGTATCGTATCAAGTAATACAGGGCTCTAGTGGAGTCGTGGTTATCGATCCCACAGGGAAGTTTTTAACAGAATTGTTATCAGCTAAATTTAAAGGAATTACTTACTAATAAAGTGAACAGATATTCAAAGTAACTATAATAAACTAAAGTAAACTAATGCTTGAAATAAGTTGATTTAATTAATTCGGAAAAAGTATCCTTCTCCTTGTTTTTAGAAAATTAAGTGAAATGATGAATTTAAATAGAATTTTTAAATTGTATTGTGACAAATAGGAGCATTCCTCGTTCTTTACCCTTTGGTGCAGGTGCAAAGAACATTGACTAATCCTATGTTTGATTGCGAATCGCGGTTGAGTCCGGGAGGATACCGGCTGCCACTTCGGAGCTCCCACGTTCCCCTCACTTCGAGGGCTAACATCTACACTTCAGCTCTCAAACAGTAGGATCAAATTGAGTATTTTAGTCTGTCACACTAAAATATCCAATTCTACGCCCGATAATTAATATTTCCCTATTTATTTGCACCCGCCTTCCAAGGCTTTTGACTTCCCTGAATATTGGATGTAATTTTTACTATAGTTGATAATTCAACATATTTTAACTACTCAATTGGTCAGATTGAAAGTAAATTAAGTTTTAAGTAAAAATTATCACAATTTATTTATATTATATTAAGTGCTTTTATTTAATTTCATCAATCCGCATAATTTTCATAAACAAGGAGAAAGACTAAGAAAACTACTCAATAAAGTTAACAACAATAAACAAAGATACTTATCTAAATTTCCTTCCCAAGCAGACTCCTTGAAGTTCCTTTGACTTTTCCTTCTAGTACAGCAACTAAATAGCACTCAATTAAACTAATGAACTCACTAAATACACTCAAACTAAATTAAACTCACACAAATTACACTTAAGACACTAGAAATAGACTTACGGAAGACTCAAAAGACACACACACACTCTAGAATTCGGCCTCTATTTATAGAGGTAGGCAAAGGTCCAAGGGGTGCTTAAACACCTCTTCGAAAAGTGTCCGAGTTCAATGTATATGCATTTTGAACTAGCTCACCGTCGGCGGAAACGACCTCGCCGTCGGCGGGGCTTCTGAAGGTCTTCAAACCGCGCGATCTCGCTGTCGGCGGGCTCGGGCTCGCTGTCGGCGAGGTAGTTATAATTCCTTCAGAAATTTCTCCTCACGATCTCGCCGTCGGCGGCCTCGATCTCGCCGTCGGCGAAGTAGTTAAATTTGCATGAATTTTCTCCTTTTTGATCCAAATTTGCTCCATTTCATGCTTTTTTGCTTTTATCACTAATAAATCTTCATTCCTGCAATAAAATAAAGAAAATACCTCTCTTTAAAGTGCAATTTCATCAAAAATTGATATAAATTTCTTTATGTTTTTTTCTGTGATCAAAATCCCCCAAACTTAATTATTACTTGTCCTCAAGTAATTTTAATACTAAATAAAAATAATGATTTCTATAATAGAATTTTTCAACTCAAATAATATATGAATTAATTTTAAATAACATTATAATAAAGTTAAATAGAAATATTTCTAAGTAATTTAAATTAATTTTATAGAGATAAGATTATTTAGTTATTAGGTCTAAGATTTCTAGCTTTCTATTTAATTCAGGAATGACTATATTAAAAATTTATAAATTACTTAAGATATTTAGATGATAGGAAATTCAAGAAAACTCTATTTAGTAAAATACTGATCCACAAATATAAGTTTAGAAATATAGTTAAGTTTTACCCTTTAGGTTGAATCCATTGAAGCCAATTTTTGATAAGGCATCTCCTCAAGCTTCTCCTCACTTATATTTTTCTTTTCTCTTTCTTTTTCTTTTTCTTTTTTTCTTTTTCTTTTTCTTTTTCAAGTGAGGATTACTGTATCTGGATAGCCTGTTAATAATTTTGAACTTCAATTTCTCTTCCTAAATTTGAAACTTAAAATATTTCTTTGCTTATATATATTTCATAACTTTTACTTCATTGAGTTTCTATCCTTTCTTTTTCATCTATATCCATAAGAATTTCCAATTTTTAGAATATAGTTTCCCTTACTTTAAATAGTTTACTATATTCTTATTCCTTTTAACCAAATATCTTATTCTATTGATTAATTGAATTACTAGAAATATTTTCTTTAACTTTATATAATAATTAAATAAAGCAACTCATATTTATTAAATTGAAAATTACTATAGAAAATCATTTAATAATAATTTTTTAAAATAGAATTTGAGAACAATTTTAATAATTAAATTTGTATTTTTACCTTCCCCCAAACTTAAATTTTTCTATCTATACTACATAGTGAAAAAGGGAAAGTATATAAATAAAATTCATCATACCTTTGAGCTTTAGGTATTTCTTTTCTTTGAAATTTTTGCGAGCTTTTTCATTACTTACGTAACCTGTACTTGTTAGTATTCTTCCATATATAATATTTAAAAAGAAAGTGCAGCGATGGAAATTTTTTAAAATAAGTATCAAACATAACAAAGAAAACTTAATTTGTTACTGCACATACATTTACAATTTAAACAATATATTAAAGAAAGACTAACATCCTATATATATAAAAATTTGCAACTAATATAACACACATAAGAAATTTAACATCGCTGCTCAAACAAACAAATAACATATCAAGTCCAAAGTCCACAGAAAGTACTAAAATATTACACACAAAAATAATAAAGTTTGCAAAACAACAAATCTAAACAAATCAAACAAACTAAACAAAGATTCTAATCCTCTGCATCAAAGTCCCAAGCTATGTCGTCTCCCTGATCTCCAAGCTGAGAAGGCTGAGCAGGCTGGTACTGTGTATAACGGGGGCACTCAGGAAAGATAACATCTAAATCACCACTCCTATAACGACGCTCAGCTTCATAGTATGCAATCTCGTACTCTGAATGTCGCTGGAGATATTCGCTATCATAATCGTGTCTTCTCTCTAAGCATCCGATTCTTTGATCTATATGCTCAAATCTTCTTTCCATATTTTCTCCAAATGACTCAAAACTCTTTCTACTCAGGGTTAACTCATTCATCAGATCTTGAAGGGTAGGAGTGGTGTACTGAGGGGGTGGTTCATAACTAGTAGAGGGTATATCTCTACTTGAAGAAGGTACATAATCCCTTGTCCCAGATCTCCATCCTTCGTGGGATTCATATTTCTTTATATTAGCCTGAGTAAGGGGTTTCATAGGTTCTATCCATTCCTCATCATCTCTTGCCTCTACCCCAGATAATTGGCAAAGTGCATAGATAAGACCAGGATGTCCTAGTCCTCCTCCACTTTCATTTCTAGCAGTGGCTAATATATTTTTATATATAATATTTCCCACATTAATACTCTTCTGGTTCTGAATACAGAAATTCAGAACTGCTCTATCTCTTGTTACCTCACTTGGTGGTAGGTAGGTAACAAAGTAGAACAAATAAAATAATGACAGGATTTAGATGTTGCATTTAGCATAGAAAGAGGGAAGTTTACCCGTTCCTGCTGCTTTATCTTCCAGACTCCTTTCCCATCAGTGAGAAAGTCGATCACCTCTTCCAACGGTCCTTCAATAGTTCCAAAAGTTTCATATTCGCTCAAGGTGTCTCGAACTTCATAATAAGCGTTTATTCTAGCAGCGTTGAAATCTACAAAAAATCCTCTAACCCTAACCGTTGCATCTTCAGTCTGTGTTAAGTTTGTATAAAATTCCTTCACAACTTCTACCACTGCTCTGTTGGTAACGAAGCAGAAGTTTTCCCATCCTCGCTCCTTTATAACTCGCTCTACTTCTCCTCCTGGATTCTTGAAAACTCGATCTTGTATGCACTTTCTTGCTTGAATGTTTTGAAAATATCGAGTTTGTATTCTCGCATTAATGAATCGAGTTTCGTCAAAATCTAATTGTCGCTTTTGTCGTGGAGCTATTTCTTGATCTGTGAAATTTACAAAAATTTTAACTAAACTCCAAAATATTACTAAGAAGGCTTCCTACAACAACTAAAATCCATTTAATTCAATTTCTATGCAATTCTTCCAAGTATTTTCTTCACATTTCAAAATTTTTCAAATTATCCCAATGTAGAAGAAATTCATGGTGAAAATCAAAAATTTTTGCATAGGAGTGAAGCTCATACCAAGGGAAGATGAAATCCGGTGTCAAAAAGTGTTGAAATCGCTTGAAATCCAAGATCTCTCAACCTCTAGGTCGGATTTTTCGAAAATTTGAGGAAAGGGATGATGAATAGTGTCGGTTGACAGGTCAAATATAGGTCTTTTCGCGTTCTCGTTGTCAGCGAGGTTTTTCTCGCCGTCGGCGAGCTAATTAATTCCATAAGGCAAAAGTTTCGGGAAAAATCCGCCGTCGGCGAGCTCGGTCTCGCTGTCAGCGTGTTTTCTCGCTGTCGGCGAGAAAAACCTCGCTGACAGCGAGACCGAGCTCGCAAAAATTTCAATTTTTGAAATTCGTCAATCATTTTTAACCTCGAATTGCCCTTAATCAATCTTCCGATCACATAATTTTAATAATAATACGAAGATTAGGTACTTATACTCACAAAAAGTCACTCAAAACAAATAATATAACTTCATAAATGAAATCCATGAAACTTACAAATTTCACACTAACAATTTCACACATACTTAACTTAATTGTTCAAATCCATAATACTCTGCATCGCAATCCAAACCACAACACTCTAAATGATGAGACATAACCATTTACATAAAATCTCATCAAATCTGAGATGATCAAATCAAAGTTCGACTCATAATAAAACATAACTCCAAATCAAACACACACATATACAAAATATAACATAAACATAGAAATCTTTCCTATTCTTTAGTGTCTGAACTAATAACTTCTCTGATATTTCCGATGCGACACAGGTGCACAAATAAATTGTAGAAAGGCTTGAAAGGGAATTCTGCAGTAGAGTCTTCATTAATCCATCCTTTCTGTCTTAGTAGATGAATAAAACTGGCCTCCAGATGTCCAGTATGATCAAAGTGCTCCTTCATTCTCCAATCAATATGATCAAACATATCAGAGATATTGTCAATAGAATTCATCACATTTTGCAATTCTTTCTCCAATCCTTTAATCTTCTTCGAATGAAATTAGTCTTATCGGTAAAGGGCCTTGCTAAAGGATTGTTCTGTGATGCTCTGTCAGAAATAACGGTGATCTCATCATTGTTATCCAAAGTGGGAAACATATCAGTAGGATCCAATGGTTTCCATGGTAAAAGTACTTTTTCCCAAGCCTCATAAGAAACTTGGTATTGACTGCATAAAGCAAATATAGTAGATGGGTGTCCAAGTCCATGCACTGACCCATGCACAATTAATCCCAATGCAGACTTTACTATTATTGATCCAACATCGATAGGTAATCCAATTTGAATACAATAGTTTAAAATAGTGCATTCCTTTGAAACTTTATTTACTCTCATGGTAGGTAATAGTTTTGATGATATAAAGAAATGACAGTGCTTCGAGACAGGGTTTAGAAGTGATGCAGAAAAACTGACATACCCGTCTTCTCGAAATTCCCAATCATCCGGTTCATCAGTCAGGTATCTATAGATTTCGTTCATATTGTATCTTGAAGGCACAAAGTTGGAATAGTGACAAACAGAGGTATTTTCTATAGAAAACAATTCATTTACCCTTGCAGGAGTAAATGTTACCCATCTTCCTCTGACGTACACATTTCCATTGTTGATCGCATGTAAATTAGAGTAAAACTCTTTAACTACTGGTATAACTACAGTGGAAGTTGTATAACAAAATACCTCTCAATGCCGTTGTGCAATCATTTCTTCGATTTTTATAGTAGCATTCTCTACTCCTCTATTGACGAATCCTCTTTCTTTGATAAGTCTTTTCTTCATCAAGCCTTTGTTGAAGATTCGCTGAGCCTCTGAACTGACAAATTTTCTCCGGTTAAAAACTTCAATTTTTGTGGTTTCTAAGAATTTGGAAGCCATTTTAGATGGAATGGATTGGTCTCTAGTCGTTCCTAAGGAAGAAAATGGTGTAAAATCCGATTTGGAATAATTTCTTACGAAGGAATGGCTTAGATCTGTCCAAAACCGCACGAAAAAACTTTAAGAAACCAAAATTTTAACTTCCTCACCGTCGGCGGGAAGTTCCTCGCCGTCGGCGACTTAGTTATAAAACTAAATGAGTAATGGTCCACGATCTCGCTGTCAGCGGGCTCGAGCTCGCAGTCGGCGAGATTCGTAAAAATCGCCCGTTTTCGCTCTGGTCCGAATATTTTCTGATCTCATCTAATAAGTTCAATTTTTGTGATGATTCTAATAAAAATTTGAGTAGTAATATTTATTTTAATAATATAGACTCACTAATATGTAGATGTTTAAAAATAAAAGACTACTATGGGTTGCTTCCCATAAAGCGCTTGGTTTAACGTCGTCAGCCCGACCTAATTCAGTTAGTGTTCAGGTTGACTAAGCATTAAAACCTCTTTAAAATTTGGTCGTCTATTTTCGAAATATGGTTTTAATCTATGTCCATTTACTTTAAATCTATGTCCTGTTTTTGGATCTTCAATTTCTATAGTTCCATATGAAAATATTTGAGTTATGGTGAAAGGTCCTAACCATCGAGATTTTAATTTCCCAGGAAATAATTTCAAACTAGTATTATAAAGCAAAACTTCTTGTCCTGGTTCAAAATTTCTCTGATTAATTTTCTGATCATGCCATAATTTCATCCTTTCTTTATAAATCCTATCATTATCGTATGATTCATTCCTTAATTCTTCCAATTCATTTAATTACAACAACCTCTTCTCACCAGCTTCTTTCATATTATAATTAAATTCTTTAATTGCCCAATATGCTTTACGTTCTAATTCAACTGGTAAGTGGCAAGTTTTTCCATATATAAGCCTATAAGGAGTCATTCCAATCGGAGTTTTATAAGCAGTCCTGTATGCCCATAATGCAGTGTCTAGTCTTATAGACCAATCTGATCTATTAGGATTTACAGACTTTTCTAATATACGCTTAATCTTTCGATTAGAAACTTCAGCTAATCCACTTGTTTGTGGATGATAAGCAGTCGATATCTTATGCATAATATTATACTTTTCTACTAGTTTGTGAATATATTTGTTCCTAAAATGAGTTCCTCCGTCGATGATAATCACTCTCGCATTCCAAATCTAGTAAAAATATTTTTCATTAAGAATTTTGAAACACTTTTAAGCATCACATCTAGATAAATCTTGTGCTTCAATCCATTTGGAAACATAATCAACAGCCTACTAATATATATGAGTTTCCAAATGACGGAATAAAAGGTCCCATGAAATCTAATCCCCAAACATCAAAAATTTCAACTTCTAATATAAAATTCGTAGGCATTTCATTTTTCTTGATATGTTTCCTACTTTTTGGCATTTATCGCAGGTTTTAATATATCTACATACATCTCTAAATAGAGTAGGCCAGTAGAATCCAGATTGTAGAATTTTATATGCAGTTTTATCTGTCCCAAAATGTCCTCCAAAATCAGAATCATGACATTTTTGAATAATTGGTTCAATTTCTTCATAAGGCACACATCTTCTAATAGTTTGATCCTTACATTGCTTATATAAGTATGGTTCATCCCAAAAATATGATTTAGTATCGTGAATGAATTTTTTCTATTGTTGCAAAGTTAACATAGATGGTAAAATGTCACTTACAATATAATTTACTATATCAAGCATACCAAGGTATTTTCAACTCATTAATATTATAAAGTTGTTCATCAGGAAAACTGTCTAAAATTTCATTATCAATATTAGATAATTCATGATTTTCTAATCTTGATAAATGATCAGCAATTTGATTATCAGTTCCCTTTTTGTTAACTATCTCAAAATCAAATTCTTGCATTAATAATATCCATCTGATTAATCTTGGTTTAGAATCTTTCTTTTGCATTAAATATTTTATAGCAGAATGATCAGTATGCACAATGCATTTAGTTCCTATTATATAATGCCGAAATTTATTAAAAGCATATACAACTGCTAATAATTCTCTTTCAGTGAATCGTATAATTTATTTCAAAGCATCATTTAGAGTTTTACTAAGCATAATATATAACTTTGAAAATCTTATCATATCTTCGCCCAAGAACCGCTCCTATAAGCATAATCACTAAGCATCACACATTAGCTCAAATGGTTTCTCCCAATTAGGTGAAACTATTATAGGTGCCGTAATTAATTTATCTTTTATTAATTCAAAAGCATTTAGGCATTCAACTGTAAATTCAAATTTCTTGTCCTTTTCAAGAAGTTGGCATAGAGGTTTAGTAATTTTTGAAAAATCTTTAATATAACGCCTGTAAAATTCAGCATGTCCAAGAAAACTTCTTACCCCTTTTACCGTAGTTGGAGGTGGTAATTTAGCCATTACTTGAATTTTTGCAGGGTCTACTTCCATTCATTTTTCTGAAATTTTATGCCCTAATATAATGCCGCTTGTAACCATAAATTGTCATTTTTCCCAATTAAGAACTAAATTAGTTTTCTCACATACTTCGAATACTTTTTCAAGATGATTTAAGCATGTGTCAAATGTTGTTCCAAATACAGAAATCATCCATAAATACTTCTATTCCATTATCAATTAATTTACTAAATATAGACATCATACATCTTTGGAATGTTGTAGGTGCATTACATAATCCAAAAGGCATTCTTCGAAAAGCGAAAGTTTCATAAGGACTAGTAAATGTAGTTTTATCTTGATCCTCAGGATCAATTTGTATTTGATGATAACCGGTATATCCATTTAAGAAATAAAAATATTTTTGTCTGGCTAATCTATCTAACATCTGGTCTAGAAATGGTAAAGGGAAGTGATCTTTTCTAGTGGTCGTGTTTAATTTTCTATAATCAATACATATTCGCCATCCAAGTAACTTGTCTTATAGGGATAAGATCATTATTTTCATTAGCTTTGACTGTCACCCCTCCTTTTTTAGGTACACAGTGAATTGGGCTTACCCAAGCACTGTCAGAAATAGGATGTATAATACCATTATCTAACCATTTTAAAATTTCTTTCTTGGCTACTTCATTCATTATCGGATTTAATCTCCTTTGTGGATCTGCTTTAGGTTTATGTTCATTATCTAAAATAATTCTGTGCATACAGATTGAAGGACTAATTCCTTTAATATCTGCTAAAGTCCAACAAAAAATTTTCTTATATTTTTTTAACGTATCTAAAAATTTTGTTCTTGAGATTCATTTCATTCAGATGAAATAATAACTGGTAGAGTTGAAGAATTACCTAAGTAATCATATTTTAAATGATTAGGTAACATTTTTAACTCAAGTTCAGGAGGTTTAATAATTGATGGAACTATATTTTTTTCAGTGTTTTCAGTGTTATCCAAAATTCAAATTTCTCTTGAATATAATCTAATTCTTCATTTCTCTCAGATTTTTCAATTAATTCAATATTTTCTTTTTCTAATTTTTCTTCATAATATTCTTTAAAATATTCTTTTTGTAAATGATCGAGTACTTCCATTCGAAAACACTCATCATCTTTTTCTAGCGCAGGATATTTCATTGATTTAGCAATATTAAAAGTTGCTTTTTGGTCATGTACTCTCATAGTTAATTCTCCTTTCTGAACATCAATCATAGCTTTTCCAGTGGCTAAAAATGGTCTTCCTAAAATGATAGGAATTTCATTATCTTCTTTCATATCTAGAACAATAAAATCTACAGGGAAGATAAATTTATCCACTTTTACTAATACATCTTTGATCGCTGAAAAATTTATTAAGAAATTCATACCTTATTTTTGATGAAATTGCACTTTAAAGAAGGGTATTTTCTTTATTTTGTTGCAGGAATGAATAATTTAGGTAATAAAAGCAAAAATCATAAAAAGGAGCGAATTTGGAGCAAAATCATGCAATTTAGGCCGAGTCGCCGACGGCGAGATCGAGCTCGCCGACGGCGAGGTTACAAGAAGAAAATTCCGAAGAATTTATAACTCGTCTCACCGACAACGAGCCCGATCCCGCCGACAGCCGAGCTAGAGCGGCTCGAAGATCTTCTAGAAGCCTCGCCGACAAGCCGAGGTAGTTCGTCGCCGACAGCGAGCTAGTTCAAATGGCACAGATACATTGAACCTGGATACTTTTTGAAGAGATGCTTACACACCTCTTGGACCTTTGCTCACCTCTATATATAGAGGCCGAAAATCAGTCTTTTGTGTGTCTTTTGTGCGTCTTTTGTGCAATCTTTTAGTCTTTAGTGTTAATTTTTGAGCAGTTGTGTGTCTTTAGTGAGTTTAGTGAGTAATTAGTGAGTCGTGCTGTACTGGAAGGAAGAGTCAAAGGAACTACGAGGAGTCTGTTTGGGGATAAATCGAGATAAGTATTTGTATTTATTGTTTTTAACTTTAAATGAAATCCATGCTTAGTTTAGTTCCCATGCATTCTGAGTAGTTTATTGAGTCTTTCTCCCCGTTTATGAAATTAAGTGACTTGATGAAATTAAAATAGAGATACTTATATATATTAATAAATTGTGATAATTTTTACTTAAAAATTAATTTACTTTCAAACTGGCCATTTGATTTGTTAAAATATGTTGATTATCAACTATAGTAAAAATTACATCTGATATTCGGGAATTCAAAAGCCTTGGAAGGAAGGTGCAAATAAATAGGGAAATAATATCATCGGGCGTAGAATCGAGCATTTTAGTGTGACAGTACTAAAATATTCAATTCGGTCCTATTGTTTGAGAGCCGAAGTGTAGATGTTAGCCCTCGTGCGAGGGGAACGTGGGAGCTCGAAGTGGCAGTCGGTATCCTCCCAGCTCTAGCCAGCAGATTCGCAATCAAACATAGGATTAGTCAATATTCTTTACACTCGGACCAAAGGGTAAAGAATAGGAATGCTCCTATTTGTCACAATACCTTAAAATTATCTATTTAAATTCATCAATCACTTAAAATTTCTAAACAAGGGGAAAGATACTTTTTTCTGAATAGTTAAGTCTTATTTAGCAATTAGTTTAATTTTCTGCACTTTCAATACGTATTAATTTTCTACTTAGTTAAGTTACTTAATTAAAATACTTAGTTTACTTTATTGCACTCAAATTTTAGAATTACAAATTTCCGTATATTATTTTAAAAATTATTATTATTATTTTAAATTAGTTATTATTTAATTTTCTCTTTCCCTGTGGGATCGATAACCAGGACTCCACTAGAGCCCTGTATTACTTGATACGATACGTATACTTGCGTAGCATCCACAACATAAACAATTACAATTCTATACATATAAATAATGGGAAAAGTTTTTGGCGTCGTTGCAATTAAATTAAAAATATCATAAATATAAAATTGTGGGTCAAGTTTTTGGCGCCGTTGCCGGGGAGAGTAAGAAAAATTTACTAAAGTAACGAACTATTTTAAAATAATCATAATAAATAAATTAATATCTATTCTGAAATTGTATGCGCAAATTTGGAAACGAAAATTTAATACCTTACGATTCTGAATTAGAGCGTACAATTAAAAGAATTAGAAAACAAAAGAAACAAATTATAAATTTAACACAAATGGCGAATATTCCCGAAATTCAAAATATGAACCAACAAAGACCATTAAGAGATTATGCCAACCCTACATCAGATGAAATTCATTTAACTATTCAAAACCCCGATGTAGTCGCTAATTCATTTGAACTTAAACCCGCAATTATCCAAATGGTACAAAACAATCAATTTAGTGGTTCACCTATCGAAGATCCTAACTTACATCTTGCTAGTTTTCTAGAACTTCGTGCTACTTTTAAATATCAAGGAGTATCCGATGATGCTATAAGACTTAGACTTTTTCCTTTTTCATTAAGGCATAAAGCTAAAATGTGGTTGAATTCGTTAAGCACTCGGATCTATTAAAACTCGGGGAGAATTATCACAAAAATTTCTATCCAAATATTTTCCACCATCTAAAACTCGCTAAGTTTAGAAATGATATAACTTCTTTTGTCGGTTAGATGGAGAATCAATATATGAAGCTTGGGAGAGATTTAAGGAACTTCTTAGGAAATGCCCACATCATGCGCTACCGTATCGGCCGATTATTCAAACCTTTTATAATGGATTAGTAGGATCTTTAAGATCAATCATCGATGTCGTCACTTGGAGGTTCATTAATGTCTAAACCATTTGATGAAGCTTATGCACTAATCGAAGAAATGGCAACAAATAATTTCCAATGGCCTGCTGATAGAGTAAATCCTAAAAAGATAGCCAGCATTCATGAAAACGATGCAATATCTATGTTAGCTTCTCAAATTGCTGCTATATCTAAGAAATTAGATCATTTTGGAATGAACTACTCTCCTATTTTAGAAGAAAACTCATCTGGACAAATCATAGAATCTCAAACTAATTATGAAACTTTAAATGCTATTAATAATAAAACTAATAACCCTTATTCAAACTATTATAATCCTGGTTGGAAAACTCATCCAAATTTTAATTGGAATAACACATCTAATCAACAATGGATGAATCAACCTAATCAAGCAAATCCAAACTATAAACCTAATTACCCACCCGGATTTAATAACAATAACCCTCAATTCAAGGATAAGAAATTATCCATGGATGAATTAATTTTGAATATGGGTCATCAGCTACAAAATCAAGGAAATCAACTACAAATTCAAGGAAATCAATTACAAGTTCAAGGAACATCTATTAAAAATATCGAAACTCAACTTCGACATATTGCTATCGCGCTAAATAATAGAATACCTGGAACTTTTCCTAGTAATGTGGAAATAAATCCTAAAGATCAAGGAAAAGAAGAAATTAAAGCAACACAACTAAGGAGTGGAAAAGAATTAGAACCTCAAATTCAAAAAGAACTTGAAAGCCAAAAAGAGAAAGTGGAAATTGAAAAGGAAACAATTCAACAAGATTCAAACTTAGAACATCCTTTAATACCTATGAAAATTTCGTTGAAAAACCTCCACCACCATTTCCTCAACGACTAGCTCAACATAAAAAAGATAAACAATTTGCTAAATTCCTCGAAATATTAAAGAAATTAACAATTAATATACCTTTTGTTGAAGCTTTAGATCGATGCCAAATTATGTAAAATTTATGAAAGATATTCTAAATAAGAAAAGAAAATTCACCGATAATGAAACAATCGCACTTAGTGAAGAGTGTAGTGCTATTATTCGAAGAAGCTTCCGAAAAATTGAAAGATCCTGGTAGTTTCACTATACCCCGCGCTATAGGAGAAAAATTTTATGGAAAAGCTTTGTGTGACTTAGGAGAAAGCATCAATCTAATGCCTCTATCGATTTTTAAGAGATTAGGATTAGGAAAAATTACACCTACTTCAAGAACCCTTCAATTAGCTGATCGTTCGTGCTACCTATCCTAAGGGAGTTATTGAAGATGTGTTAGTAAAGGTGGATAAATTTATCTTCCCAGTAGATTTTATTGTTTTAGATATGGAGGAAGATAAAGAAATTCCTATCATTTTAGGAAGACCATTTTTAGCTACCGGAAAAGCTATGATTGATGTTCGTAAAGGAGAATTAACTATGAGAGTAAATGACCAAAAAGTTACATTTAATATAGAAAAATCAATGAAATATCCTGCGCTAGAAAAAGATGATGAATGTTTTCGGATGGAAATACTTGAATATTTACAACAAGAACATTTTAAGGAACATTACGAGGATAAATTAGAAAAAGAAAACACCGAATTAATTGAAGATAATCATGAAGAACTAGATTTTATTCAGAAAGATTTGAATTTTTGGATAATACCGAAAATACCGACAAGAATATAGTTCCATCAATTATTAAACCTCCCGAACTTGAGCTAAAAATATTACTTGATCATTTGAAATATGCTTATTTAGGTAATTCTTCAACTTTACCAGTTATTATTTCATCTGCATTAAACGAATCTCAAGAATAAAAACTTTTAGAAACTTTAAAAAAATATAAAAAAACTTTTGGTTGGACTTTAGCAGATATTAAAGGAATTAGTCCTTCAATCTGTATGCATAGAATTATTTTAGATGATGAACATAAACCTAAAGCAGATCCCCAAAGGAGATTAAACCCGATAATGAAAGAAGTAGTTAAGAAAGAAATTTTAAAATGGTTAGATAATGGTATTATATATCCTATTTCCGACGAGTGCTTGGGTAAGCCCAATTCACCGTGTTCCTAAGAAGGGAGGAGTGACCGTCATCGCCAATGAAAATAACGATCTTATTCCTATAAGACAAGTTACCGGTTGGCGTATATGTATCGATTATAGGAAATTAAATACCGCCACCAGGAAAGATCACTTCCCTTTACCATTTCTAGCACTCGTATGTTAGATAGATTAATCGGACATAAGTATTTTTGTTTTCTAGATGGATACATCGGTTATCATCAAATACAAATTGCTCCCGAGGATCAAGAGAAAACTACATTTACTAGTCCTTATGGAACTTTCGCTTTTCGAAGAATGCCTTTTGGATTATGTAATGCACCAAAGAACATTCCGCAGATGTATGATGTCTATATTTAGTAAGTTAATTGACAATGGAATAGAAGTATTTATGGATGATTTCTCCGTATTTGGAACATCATTTGACACATGCTTAACTCATCTTGAAAAAGTATTAGAAGTATGTGAGAAAACAAATTTAGTTCTAAATTGGGAGAAATGTCAATTTATGGTTGCGGGCGGCATTGTATTAGGGCATAAAATTTCGGAAAAGGCATGGAAGTGGACCTCGCAAAAATTCAAGTTATAGCTAAATTACCACCTCCAACTACGGTAAAAGGGGTAAGAAGTTTTCTGGACATGCCGGATTCTACGTACGCTATATAAAAGATTTTTCAAAAATTACTAAACCTCTATGCCAACTTCTCGAAAAGGATAAGAAATTTGAATTTACAATCGAATGCTCGAATGCTTTTGAACTCTTAAAAGAAAAATTAATTACAAGCACCTATAATAGTTTCACCTAACTCGAGAGAAATCATTTGAGCTTATGTGTGATGCTAGTGATTATGCCGTAGGAGCAGCTCTTAGGCAAAGATATGAAAAGATTTTTAAAGTTATATACTATGCTAGTAAAACTCTAAATAATGCCGAAATAAATTATACAAGCTATGTAAAGAGAATTATTAGCGGTAGTATATGGTTTTAATAAATTTAGACCTTATCTCGATTGGAACAAAATGTATCGTGCATACCGATCATTCTGCTATCAAATATTTAATGCAAAAGAAAGATTCCAAACCAAGATTAATTAGATGGATGCTATTAATGCAAGAATTCGATTTTGAGATCGTTAATAAGAAAGGAACTCGATAATCAAATCGCGGATCATTTATTAAGATTAGAAAATCATGAATTATCCGATATTGAAAATGAAATTATAGACAGCTTTTCCCGATGAACAACTATATAATATCAATGAGTGGAAAATACCATGGTATGCCGATATAGTAAACTATATAGTTAGTAATATTTTACCACCTATGCTAACTTTGCAACAACAGAAAAAATTCATCCATGATACGAAAACTTATTTTTGGGATGAACCATATTTATATAAGCAATGTAAGGATTTAATTATTAGAAGATGTGTACCTTATGAAGAAACTCGAACCAATTATTCAAAAATGTCATGATTCTGATTTTGGAGGACATTTCGGGACTCGATAAAACTGCTTATAAGATTCTACAATCTGGATTTTACTGGCCTACTCTATTTAGAGATGTATACAGATATATTAAAACTTGCGATAAATGTCAAAGAGTAGGAAATATATCTAGAAAAAACGAAATGCCTCCGAACTTTATATTAGAAGTCGAAATTTTTTATGTTTGGGATTAGATTTTATGGGACATTTTATTCCTTCGTTTGGAAACTCATACATATTAGTAGCTGTTGATTATGTTTCCAAATGGATCGAGGCACAAGCTTTACCTAGGTGTGATGCTAAGAGTGTTTCAAAATTTCGATGAAAAATATTTTTACTAGATTTGGAATGCCGAGAGTGATTATCACCGACGGAGGAACTCATTTTAGAAATAAATACATTCACAAACTAGTATAAAAATACAATATTACTCATAAGATATCCACTCGCTTATCATCCACGTACTAATGGATTAGCCGAAGTATCTAATCGTGAGATTAAACGTATTTTAGAAAAATCGTAAACCCAAATAGGTTAGATTGGTCTATTAGATTAGCATAATCGCATTATGGGCTTATAGGATCGCTTATAAAACTCCGATTGGAATGACTCCTTACAAGCTTATATATGGAAAAACATGTCACTTACCAGTTGAATTAGAACATAAAGCATATTGGGCGATTAAAGAATTTAATTATAATATGAAGGAATCTGGTGAGAAAAGATTGTTGCAATTAAATGAATTGGAAGAATTAAGAAATGAATCGTATGATAATGATCGGATTTATAAAGAAAAGATGAAATTATGGCATGATCGGAAGATTAATCGAGAAATTTTGAACCGGACAGGAAGTTTTGCTATATAATACTAGATTGAAATTGTTTCCCGGAAAATTGAAGTCTCGATGGTTAGGACCTTTCACCATAACTCAAATATTTTCATACGGAACTATAGAAATCGAAGATCCAAAACCGGACATAAATTTAAAGTTAATGGATATAGATTAAAACCATATTTTGAAGGTATAAGACCTAACTATAAAGAGGTTTTAATGCTTAGTCGACTCGATTAATAATTGAAATTAGGTCGGGCTGACGACGTTAAACCAAGCGCTTTATGGGAGGCAACCCATATTAGTTATCTATTTTTATTGTATCTTAATAGTTAGTTTATATTATTGAAACTTTACTACTCAATTATTATTAAGAATCATCACATATTCGAACCATTATGATGAGAAAAGAAATTATTCGATTTAGAGCGAAATTGGACATTATTTTGAAATCTCGCCGACGGCGAGGTCGATACTCGCCGACAGCGAGGTTCGCGCCTAAATTAGATTCAGTTTATTTATCGAGCTCGCTGACAGCCGAGAAACGAGCTCGCCGACAAGCCGAGAACCGGAAAGGCAGTTTTTATAACTAAGTCGCCGACGGCGAGAAACGTCCTCGCCGACAGCGAGGAAGTTATAAAAATGAGTTATATATACTTTAAATGCTGATCTGAACGGTTTCAACACCAATTCCTTTGTGAAAACCCATTCTTAAACCATTCTAAGTCTGCCTTCTTCACTAGAATTCATTCCATTCACCATAATGGCCTCCAAATTCTTAGATTCCTCTAAATCTGGAGTGTTTAACCGGAGGAAATTTGTGAGTGCGGAAGCGCAATGGATCTTCAACAAGATTTTGGTAAAGAAAAGAGTTATCAAGGAACGGGATTTGTCAATCGAGGATTAGAAAATTCCACTACGAAGATAGAAGAAACGATCGCACAGCAGGCATCGGGAGGTATTTTGTTACACTACGTCCGCCGTTGTTATTCCAGCTGTGAAAGAGTTCTACTCTAACTTACATGCGATCAACAATGGGAATGTCTACGTCCGAGGAAGATGGGTGACGTTTACTCCATCAAGAGTAAATGAATTATTCTCTATAGAAAACACCCCGGTATGTCACTATTCAAATTTTGTGCCTTCTCGATATAATATGAATGAGATATTTCGATATCTAACCGATGAACCGGAAGATCGGGAAATGCGTGAAGACGGGTATGTTAGTTTCTCTCGCATCACTTTTGAATCCCGTCTCAAAGCACCGGCACTTTTTCATCTCATCTAAATTGTTACCTACAATGAGGGTAAACAAGGTTTCGAAGGAATGCGCTATATTGAATTATTGTATTCAAAGTGGATTGCCTATCGATGTTGGATCAATAATTGTTAAGTCCGCATTGGGTTTAATTGTGCATGGGTCGGCCTCACGGACTAGGACACCCATCTACTATTTTTGCATTATGCGCTCAGCACCGTGTTTCTTATGAAGCTTGGGAAAAGGTTCTGTTACCTTGGAAGCCGCTTGATCCTACGTATATGTTCCCTACTTTGGACAATAATGAAGACATTACATTTATCTCTCGATAGAGCTTCACGTAATAATCCTATAGCAAGGCCTATTTCGTATAAAACGGAGTTACTTATGAAGAAAATTAATGGAATGGAGAAAGAACTACGAGAATGTGAGAGATTTAATCGACAATATATCCGATTTATTCGATCACATTGACCGGAGGATGAAGGAACACTTTGATCATTCTGGACACCTCGGAAGCTAGCTTTCTTCATTTACTGAGACAGAAGGATTGGATCACTGAAGAATCTGCTTCGGAATTTCCCTTCAGGCCTTTCTATAACTTATTTGTGCATCATCGTCATATCGGAAATATCAGAGAAGATGAAGATTCTGACCTTGAAAAGTAGTAGTAAAGATTTCCATAGTATGTTTATGTTTATGTTATTTGATTTGATTTAGATTTTATTATGTGTGGATTGATGAATTGAATATCTCAAACTTAATTGAGATATGCGTCATAGTTTTGTATCAGCATTTAGTGTGTCGTGGATTGGTTTGCGATGCTGATTAGTAGTAAGGATTGAAGTTTGAAGTTTGATTATAGAGTCTAAAAATTATGTTAGTTTGTATGTCTCATGGATTTCAATATTAAAGTTAATTTGTTGTGTTGTGTGAATTTTTTTGTGTATAAGTAGCTAATCTTCATATTAAATTAATAAATGATATGATCGGAAATATAATATAAGGCAAATCGAGGTTGAAAATGATCGACGAAATTCAAAAATTGAAATTTTTAGGACTCGCCGACGGCGAGAAAAATCCCGCCGACAGCGAGATCGATCTCGCTGACAACGAAGAATATCTCGCCGACGGTGGATTTTTCCCGAAACTTTTGCCTTATAGAATTAATTAGCTCGCTGAAGGCGAGAAAAATCTCGCTGACAGCGAGAACGCAAAAAGACCTATATTTGACCGGTCAACCGACACTATTCATCATCCCCTTCCTAAAATTTTCGAAAAAAACCGACCTAGTGGCTCGAGAGATCTTGGATTTGAAGCGATTTCAACACTTTTTGACACCGGATTTCATCTTCTCTTGGTAAGAGCTTCACTCCTATGCAAAAATTTTTTGATTTTCACCATTGATTTCTTCTACATTGGGATATTTTGAAAAATTTTGAAATATGAAGAAAATACTTGGAAGAATTTCATAGAAATCAATTTAAATGGATTTTAGTTGTTGTAGGAAGCCTTCTTAGGATTATTTTTAAGTTTAGTAAAAATTTTCATGATTTTCACAGAGCGATCGTATGGCTCCACGACAAAAACGTCGAGTAGAATTCGACGAAGACCGATTTATTAATGCACGAGCACAGACTAAATATTTTGAAAATATTCAAGGAAGAAAGTGCATTGCAGATCGGGTTTTCAAAAATCCGGGAGGAGAAGTAGAACGGATTATTAAGGAACGAGGTTGGGAGAATTTCTGTTACGTTCAATATAGAGCAGCTGTGGAAGTGGTTAAAGAATTTTATGCCAATTTAATCGTCGCCGAGGATGCACCAAGAAAGGTACGAGGGTTTTTTGTAGAATTCAATGCCGCAAGAATAAACGCGTTCTATGAAGTTCATGACTCGCCCTTTAGCGAGTATGAAACTTTTGGAACGATGGAAGGACCACCTGGAGGAAGTCATTAACTTTCTCACCGATGGGACCGGAGTTTGGAAAATTAAGCGACAGGAAAGAGTGAATTTTCCTCTTTCTAAATTAAATGCGAGTCTCCAAAGCTCGGCATTACTTTATTTGTTCTACTCCGTTACCCACCTATCACCACAGGTGAGGTAACACGAGATAGAGCAATTCTGAATTTCGTATTCGAATAATAAAAGCATCAACATCGGGAGAATTATTTATCGAAACATCCCGGCCACTCCTCGAAATGAGAGTGGAGCCGGATCGGGACACCCCGGATTAATTTTTTCACTCGCCAACTCTCCGGAGTTGAGGCTAGAGATAATGAAGAATGGGTAGAACCAATGAAACCACTCACAACTCGCCAATATTAAGAAGTATGAATCTCATGAAGGGTGGAGAGCAGGAGTAAGAAGTTATTTCACTCGCCAAGTAGAGATATACCCTCTACTAGCCATGAACCTCCCGAGCCTACCACCCCTACCCTACAAGATCCGATGAATGAATCGACATTGCATAGAAGAAGTTTTGAGCAGCTTGGAGATACAATGGGGAGAAGATTTGATCATTTTGATCGAAGGATCGATAATCCGGAGAGGAGACATGATTATGATAATGAATACCTCCAGCGACATTCGGAATACGAAATTGCATATTATGAAGCCGAACGTCGTTATAGGAGTGGAGATTTAGATGTTGTCTTCCTGAATGCCCTGTGTACACTCGCATCACCCTCGCTTTCGCCTTCTCACCTACGTATCGTGCAGGAGATGATATAGCCTGGGACTTTGATTGCTGAAGAATAGGACTTTATTTGTTTGTTTGTTTGTTAGTTTAATATTTTAAAAACTTTTATATGTTTGTAATATTCAGTACTTTATGTTTTGAGACATTGGATGTTAGTTAGATTATTTGCTTGGATTGTTATAGTAGTTAGTTTTTGTTTTTGTGTTAGTTAATTGCATTTGTTTTTATGTTAAATAGGATGTTAGTTTTTCTTTAATTTGTTTTATTCTGTATTGTTTTAAGTTTTAAAATTGTTAATCTGATTAGTTCAATTGTTTTTAATATGTTAGTGATTCATAGGTGTAATGTAGAGTTAATTTTAATTGTTGTGTTTAATACTTATCTCAGATTTTATCCCTGCATTTTTCTTGTTATATATATATATGGAGAATACTAACAAGACAGAGTTCAATGAAAAATGAAAAAGCTCGCAAAAATTTCAAAGAAAAAAAAAAGAAATACCTAAACTTCAAAGGTATGATTTATTTACTTTCCCTTTTCCATTAATTAGAATAGATATAAAAATTTAAGTTTGGGGGGGGGGAGTAAAATACAAATTTAGTTATTAACTTGTTCTCAAATTTCTATTTTCAAATTATTATAAAAATGATTTTTATAGCAAATTTTTCAATTTGATTTAATATGAATTATTTTATTTAATTATTATAAAAGGTTAAATGAAATATTTCTAGTACTTTAATTAATTAAATAGAATAAAATATTTGGTTAAAGGGAATAAGAATATAGTAAACTATTTTTAGTAAGGAAAACTATATTCTAAAATTAAAATTCTTAAGTATTCAAGTGAAAAAGAAAAGATTGAAAATCAATAAAGTAAAAACTATGAAGTATATATAAGCGAAGAAATATTCCTAAGTTTCAAATATAGGAAGATGAAAATGAAGTTCAAAATTATTAACAGTGCTCTCCGGATATAAGTAATCCTCAAAAGAAAAAGAAAAAGAAAAAGAAAAAAAAATGAGGAGAAGCTTCGAGGAGATGCCTTATCAAAAATTGGCTTCATTTGAATTAACCTAAAGTGGAAAAACTTAGATATTTCCAAACTTATGTTTATGGATTAGAATTTTACCTAATAGTGTTTTCTTGAATTTCTTATCATATGAATATCTTAAGTAGTTATTCTTTTAAATATAGTCATTCCCGAAATGAATAGTAAGCTAGAAATCTTAGACTCGATAACTAAATAATTTATTTCTATAAAATTAATTAAATTACATGAATTATTTTTATTTAACTTTATTATGATATTAATTAATCTAATTCATAGTTTATTTAAATTGAAAAATCTTATTATAAAACTCATTATTTTTATGTAGTATTAAAATTACTTGAGGACAAGTAATAAGTAAGTTTGGGGGATTTTGATCGCTGAAAAATTTATTAAGAAATTCATACCTATTTTTTGATGAAATTGCACTTTAAAGAAGGGTATTTTCTTTATTTTGTTGCAGGAATGAATAATTTAGGTAATAAAAGCAAAAATCATAAAAAGGAGCGAATTTGGAGCAAAATCATGCAATTTAGGCCGAGTCGCCGACGGCGAGATCGAGCTCGCCGACGGCGAGGTTACAAGAAGAAAATTCTCGAAGAATTATAACCTGTCTCGCCGACAGCGAGCCCGATCCCGCCGACAGCCGAGCTAGAGCGGCTTGAAGATCTTCTAGAAGCCTCGCCGACAGCGAGGTAGTTCGTCGCCGACAGCGAGCTAGTTCAAATGGCACAGATACATTGAACCTGGACACTTTTTGAAGAGATGCTTACACACCTCTTGGACCTTTGCTCACCTCTATATATAGAGGCCGAAAATCAGTCTTTTGTGTGTCTTTTGTGCAATCTTTTAGTCTTTAGTGTTAATTTTTGAGCAGTTGTGTGTCTTTAGTGAGTTTAGTGAGTAATTAGTGAGTCGTGCTGTACTGGAAGGAAGAGTCAAAGGAACTACGAGGAGTCCGTTTGGGGATAAATCGAGATAAGTATTTGTATTTATTGTTTTTAACTTTAAATGAAATCCATGCTTAGTTTAGTTCCCATGCATTCCGAGTAGTTTATCAGTCTTTCTCCCCGTTTATGAAATTAAGTGACTTGATGAAATTAAAATAGAGATACTTATATATATTAATAAATTGTGATAATTTTTACTTAAAAATTAATTTACTTTCAAACCGGCCATTTGATTTGTTAAAATATGTTGATTATCAACTATAGTAAAAATTACATCCGATATTCGGGAATTCAAAAGCCTTGGAAGGAAGGTGCAAATAAATAGGGAAATAATATCACCGGGCGTAGAATCGAGCATTTTAGTGTGACAGACTAAAATATTCAATTCGGTCCTATTGTTCGAGAGCCGAAGTGTAGATGTTAGCCCTCGGGCGAGGGGAACGTGGGAGCTCGAAGTGGCAATGCAGTATCCTCCCGGCTCTAGCCGCAGATTCAGTAATCAAACATAGGATTAGTCAATATTTTTTACACGGACCAAAGGGTAAAGAATAGGAATGCTCCTATTTGTCACAATACCTTAAAATTATCTATTTAAATTCATCAATCACTTAAAATTTCTAAACAAGGGGAAAGATACTTTTTCCGAATAGTTAAGTCTTATTTAGCAATTAGTTTAATTTTCTCGCACTTTCAATACGTATTAATTTTCTACTTAGTTAAGTTACTTAATTAAAATACTTAGTTTACTTTATTGCGCTCAAATTTTAGAATTCCAAATTTTCGTATACTATTTTAAAAATTATTATTATTATTTTAAATTAGTTGTTATTTAATTTTCTCTTTCCCCGTAGGATCGATAACCGTGACTCCACTAGAGCCCTGTATTACTTGATACGATACGTATACTTGCGTAGCATCCACAACATAAACAATTACAATTCTATACATATAAATAGCGGGGAAAAGTTTTTGGCGTCGTTGCAATTAAATTAAAAATATCATAAATATAAAATTGTGGGTCAATCTTCAATAACTCCCTTAGGATATGTAACAGAACGGTCAGCTAACTGAAGAGTTATTGAAGTAGGTGAAATTTCTCCCAATCCTAATCTCTTAAAAATTGATAGAGGCATTAGATTGATGCTTGCTCCTAAGTCACACAAAGCTTTTCCATAGAATTTTTCTCGAATAGCGCAGGGTATAGTGAAACTACCAGGATCTTTTAATTTTTTAGGAAGTTTTTTCTGAATAATAGCACTACACTCTTCACTAAGTGCAACCATTTCATTATCGGTAAATTTTCTTTTTTTATTTAGAATATCTTTCATGAATTTTGCATAGTTTGGCATCTGTTCTAAAGCTTCTACGAAAGGAATATTTATCGTTAATTTCTTCAAAATTTCAAGGAATTTAGCAAATTGTTTGTCTTTTTTATGTTGAATTAGTCGTCGAGGAAATGGTGGTGGAGGTTTTTCAACATAAATTTTCATTGGTATTAAAGGATTTTCTAAGTTTTGATCTTGTTGATTCTTTTCCTTTTCAATTTCCACTTCCTCTTTTGGACTTTCAAGTTCTTTCTGAATTCGAGGTTCTAATTCTTTTCCACTTCGTAATTGTATCGCTTTAATTTGTCAATTTCCCTTGTCTTTAGGATTTATTTCCACATTACTAGGAAATGTTCCAGGTATTTTATTATTAAGTGCAGTAGCGATATGTCCAAGTTGAGTTTCAATATTTTTGATAGCTATTCCTTGATTTTGTAATTGATTTCCTTGTATTTGTAATTGATTTCCTTGATTTTGTAAATGTTGACCCATATTTAATATTAATTCTTCTATAGATAATTTCTTATCTTTAAATTGAGGGTTATTATTATTAAATCCAGGTGGATAATTAGGTTTATAATTAGGATTTCCTTGATTAGATGGATTTCCTAATTGTTGTGTCATATTATTCATCCATGGTTGATTAGTTGTATTATTATTCCAATTAAAATTAGGATGATTTTTCCATCCAGGATTATAATAATTTGCATAAGGATTATTGGGTCTGTAGTTAATTGCATTAATTGTTTCATATTGAGATTGAGATTCTATAAGTTGTCCAGATGAATTTTCTTCTTTTATAGTTGGAGAGTAATTCATTCTAAAATGATCTAATTTTTTAGATATAGCAGCAATTTGTGAAGCTAACATAGATATTGCATCATTTTCATGAATACTAGCTATTTTTTTCGAATTCATTCTATCAGCAGGCCATTGAAAATTATTTGTTGCCATTTCTTCGATTAGTGCATAGGCTTCATCAAATGGTTTTGACATTAATGATCCTCCAAGAAGCAACGATCGATGATTGATCTTAAAGATCCTACTAATCCATTATAAAAAGTTTGGATAATTAACCAACTGCAACGCATGATGTGGGCATTTCCTAAGAAGTTCTTTAAATCTCTCCCAAGATTCATATATCGACTCTCCATCAAACCGACTAAAAGAAGTTATATCATTTCTAAGCTTAGCAAGTTTTAGATGGTGGAAAATATTTGGATAGAAATTTTTGTGATAATTCTCCCCAAGTTTTAATAGATCCAGGTGCTAATGAATTTAACCACATTTTAGCCTTATCCCTTAAAGAAAAAGGAAAAAGTCTTAAGTCTGATAGCATCGTTAGATACTCCTTCATATTTGAAAGTAGCACATAGTTCTAAAAAACTAGCAAGATGTAAATTAGGATCTTCAGTAGGTGAACCACTAAATTGATTGTTTTGTACAATTTGGATAATTGCAGGTTTAAGTTCGAATGAATTAGCAGCTACATCAGGGTTTTGAATAGTTAAATGAATTTCATCTAATGTCGGATTGGCATAATCTCGTAATGCTCTTGGTTGATTGATATTTTCATTTTCAGGTATATTTGTCATTTGTGTTAAATTTATAATTTCTCTTTTTTGTTTTCTAATTCTTTTAATTGTACGCTCTAATTCTGAATCGTAAGGTATTAATTTTTCGTTTCCAAATTTTCGCATACAATTTTAAAAAATAGTCCGTTACTTTAGTAAATAATTTCTTTAATTCCCAAGCAACGGCGCCAAAAACTCGACCCACTTTTTATATATATGTAATTTATGTTTATAAGAACGGAACCAAAAACTAGATCCCGCTTTAAATATAGGTATATGATTTAATGTATAATGTGGATTATACGCAAGTATACGTATCGTATCAAGTAATACAGGGCTCTAGTGGAGTCCTGGTTATCGATCCCACAGGGAAGTTTTTAACAGAATTGTTATCAACTAAATTTAAAGGAATTACTTACTAATAAAGTGAACAGATATTCAAAGTAACTATAATAAACTAAAGTAAACTAATGCTTGAAATAAGTTGATTTAATTAATTCAAAAAAAGTATCATTCTCCTTATTTTTAGAAAATTAAGTGAAATGATGAATTTAAATAGAATTTTTAAATTGTATTATGACAAATAGGAGCATTCCTGTTCTTTACCCTTTGGTCCAGGTGCAAAGAACATTGACTAATCCTATGTTTGATTACTGAATCCGCGGCTAGGCCGGGAGGATACCGTCGCCACTTCGTAGCTCCCACGATCCCCTCACTCGAGGGCTAACATCTACACTTCAGCTCTCAAACAAGTAGGATCGAATTGAGTATTTTAGTCTGTCACACTAAAATATCCAATTCTACGCCCGATAATTAATATTTCCCTATTTATTTGCACCCGCATTCCAAGGCTTTTGACTTCCCCGAATATTGGATGTAATTTTTACTATAGTTGATAATTCAACATATTTTAACTACTCAATCGGCCGGATTGAAAGTAAATTAAGTTTTAAGTAAAAATTATCACAATTTATTTATATTATATTAAGTGCTTTTATTTAATTTCATCAATCCGCATAATTTTCATAAACAAGGAGAAAGACTAAGAAAACTACTCAGAATGCATGGTAATAAAACAAAGCATGGATTTCATTTAAAGTTAACAACAATAAACAAAGATATTTATCTTAATTTCCTTCCCAAGCAGACTCCTTGATGTTCCTTTGACTTTTCCTTCTAGTACAGCAACTAAATAGCACTCAATTAAACTAATGAACTCACTAAATACACTCAAACTAAATTAAACTCACACAAATTACACTTAAGACACTAGAAATAGACTCACAGAAGACTCAAAAGACACACACACACTCTAGAATTCGGCCTCTATTTATAGAGGTAGGCAAAGGTCCAAGGGGTGCTTAAACACCTCTTCAAAAAGTGTCCAGGTTCAATGTATATTCATTTTGAACTAGCTCGCCGTCGGCGGGAAACGACCTCGCCGTCAGCGGGGCTTCTAGAAGGTCTTCAAACCGAGCGATCTCGCCGTCGGCGGCCTCGATCTCGCCGTCGGCGAAGTAGTTAAATTTGCATGAATTTTCTCCTTTTTGATCCAAATTTGCTCCATTTCATGCTTTTTGCTTTTATCACTAATAAATCTTCATTCCTGCAATAAAATAAAGAAAATACCTCTCTTTAAAGTGCAATTTCATCAAAAATAGATATAAATTTCTTTATGTATTTTTCTGTGATCACCTTCCCATATCGGTTCGAATTTGCCACCTATCTTTCGATGAGCTAGTATAGGTCTTCGAAGAACTAAAACTAATTCACCGATTCGAAAGGCTCTAGGGCGAACTAGTTTGTCGTGAGCTCGTATCATTTTTGCTTGATACAATTCAAGATTTTGTTGGGCTTGCAGACGTTTGCCCTCTAAATTTTCAAGTTCTTCAAGTCGCAACTCGACATTTTCTTCTTCAGTTATTTTATCCGTTATTGCGATTCTGAGAGAAGGAATTTGGACTTCTAGAGTGCGAATGGCTTCGTAACCATATACCAAAGCAAATGGTGTAGACCATGTTGGAGTTCGGTAGGTAGTTCTATAAGCCCATAAAGCTTCTATTAGTCGTTCATGCCACTGTCTCGGGCTATTACTTAATGTCTTTTTCAAGATTTGAACCAATGTTTTATTGAAAGCTTCAGACTAATCCATTGGCTTTAGGGTAATAGATTGTGGAATATCTCCAAATCAATCCCATGTCTCTGGATAAAGTGATTCATTTTTGTGTTTTTGAAGGCCAATCCATTGTTTGATATGACTCTTCGAGGAATCCCAAATCTATAAACGATATGTGTTTTAAAGAAGTGGAGAACTTGTTCTTCCTTGACTTCTCGAAGGGGTATTGCTTCTGCCCATTTAGAAAAATAGTCGATAGTCGCCGTAATAAATTCATGGCCCTTGGAGGATGGAGGATCTATAGGGCCCACTATGTCGGCACTCCAACGATTCAAATGGCCATGATGCAATAGTTAGGTGTAGGACATTTGGAGGTTGATGTAAAACTACTCCATCTATTTGACATTGATGAAATTTCTTTGCAATGTCAAGACAGTCGGTCATCATTGTTGGCCAATAATAACCCATTCTTTTTATTTTCATTTTCATTTTGGGCCCAGATTGATGTGCACCACATAAACCTGAATGAACTTCCTTAACAATCTCTCGAGCTTCAATTTGGTTTAAACATCTTAACCACATTTGATCAATAGATCGTTTGTAAAGAACGTCATTTATTAGAGCATATGATAATGCTCTTTGTTTAATTTAGTTGGCAATAGAACTATTTTCAGGTAATTTTCCAGTTTGTAAATATTGGATGATTGGTTGTCGCCAATCATCCTTCTCGTCACTTATTGTCATTGTCATATTTTCACCGATTTTATGCAAATTATCCATATCAATTGAGAAAGAATTTGTCGTCCTTTTATTGAAATCGGTATGTCATCTTCTTCTGGACACACAAATTCCTTTGCAAGTTTTGCCAGAGCATCCGCTGGAGAGTTATCTCGTCTCAGAATTAAGAAAAATGTTACATCAGGAATTTTTTAAAGTAATTTCAGAGTGTAACGAGAATATTGTTCAAGTCGTGGTTTCAGAATTTTGTATTTGCCAGCAATTTGATTGATAATTAACTGGAAATCTCCGTAAATATCAATATTCTTAATTTCCATTAATATTGTCAATTCTAGACCGGTTATGAGCGCTTCATATTCGGCTTCATTATTCGTGCATGGTTCTGTCAAATGATAGGAAAAGGGCATCATCATTTTGTCTGGAGTAATGAAAATTAATCCTACTCCGGCTTTACCTGGTATGACTGTATGTTTATCTTTGTCTTTCCCTGCAGACGATGCTCCGTCAAAGTAGAGTTCCATCGTTGCATGTTAGAATTTTTTACTTCTGATATTTGTTCATCAAGTAGATCGTCATTAAGGGGTGATCCCGCTGGAATTGGGTGTGCCGCTAAGAAATCTGCTAGGATTTGTCCTTTAATAGCACGTAACGGTACAAATGTTATGTCGAATTGTAACAAGATCATTGCCCATCTTTCTAATCTCCCGTAAAGTGTCGGTCGTGTTATTAAATATTGTAACGGGTTAACTCTTGAAATAAGAGTTACTTTATGAGAAAGCATATAATGTCTTAGCTTTTGAACTACGAAGATCAAGGCTAAACAATGCTTCTCAATTGTCGGATATTTTATTTCCGTTGGAACTAAACAACGACTCAAATAGTATAACACATTTTCTTTTCCTTCATCATTTACTTGTGCTAGTAAAGCTCCAAGTGAATTGTCCAATGCCGCGGTGTAAAGGATTAAAGGTCTTCCTAATACAGGGGCTGCTAAGATAGGAGGGGTTGTCAAATATTGTTTAATGTCTTCAAAGGCATGCTGGCATTTTTCATCCCACACGAATTTGGCATCCTTTCTGGTAAGGGCAGTAAGGGGCTGACATCTACCCGATAGATTGGAAATGAAACGTCGTATGTATGCTAATTTTCCTTGGAAGGATCTCAATTGAGTTAGATTTTTAGGAGGAGGCATATTTAGGATAGCTTCAATTTTGAGAGGATCAATTTCTATCCCACGATGTCGAACTACAAATCCTAAAAATTTTCCTGAAGTGACACCAAAGGCGCACTTTAAAGGGTTCATTTTAAGATTATATCGTCGTAGTCATTCAAAGACAATTCTCAAATCGTATATATGATCGTCTTTTTGTTTACTATTGACAACCAGATCGTCAACATAACATTCGACTTGATTATGTATTAGTTCATCAAAAATCCGTGTCATGGCTCTTTGATAGGTTGCACCGGCATTTTTCAGTCCAAATGGCATAACCTTATAACAATATATGCCCATGGGTGTTCGGAAAGCTGTATTTACTTCATCTTTCGAAAACATTTTTATTTGGTTATATCCTGATGATCCATCCAGGAAAGAAAATATTGCATATTTTGATGCAATGTCAACCATTAATTCAGGAATTGGTAAAGGAAATTCATCTTTTGGACATGCTTTGTTCAAGTCTCTGTAATCTATGCAGACTCTTATTTGTCCATTTTTCTTTTTAACTGGCACCACATTGGCTAGCCATGTTGGATAGTTTTCTTCTCGTATGAAGTCAGCCTCTATCAATTTCTTGACTTCCGCAATGACTTGTTGCTCTATTTCGACACGCATCCTTCTTGGAGCTTGTTTAACTGGGTTTATGATTTGGTCTATCCCGAGTTTATGGACTGCGACTTCTGGAGATAAACCAGGCATTTCGTCATAAGTCCAAGCAAAACGACCTTTATATTCCATCAACAATTGAGTTATGTCTTTTATTTCCTCATCATTAAGGAATGAACTAATAAAATTCAGTTTTGGATTTTCATTAGTTCCTAAATTTATTTCTTTTAGTTTATTAATTGTCGATTTAATTTCTTCTTCCAACTCCAGGGGAGCATTTTCAATTGGAAGATCAGGCAATGTTTCGGAATCACATTCTTCTGTGATGAGTCAAACAAAATTCTGTATCATCTAATGGTGCTAAAATTCCAAATCCAACACCTTTTTTAGAGTTAGAATTTCGTTTATTATCATTCCACATTTGTTCAATGAAATGCGGTTGTTTTAAAGACCATTGTTTGAGCATTAAACTATTTTGAATGAAATTTTCGTGCCCAAGGAGAATACAACTCAAAAGGAATTTTCATTGATTGCGGAAGATTTTCATCTTCTATTTTTACATCATTTTTAGAACAAGATGAAGTAGAGCCAAGTCTAAACTTAATTGGCTTTTTGTCATCATTATATACTTCTTTGACTATTAGATTCTCAATCTTAGCAGTGGAGATTGGAGTTAGAGTCATAGAATGTATATAATGATTGATTTTGTCATACATAGATTCATATTGTTTCTCTTTATCTTCCTCTTCTAGAGATATTTTGAATTGGGGTTCCTTTGCAACAACAGATGTCGTTTCTTCTTCAGAATCCAGGTGAATTTTGAACTTCAGTGGTTTCTTCATTATGGCAATTGGATCTTCTCTCCCTTGTCCTCGTCCTCGGCCTCGACCTCGAGTACGAGTCTTACGGAAATTAGTCTCTTTTGTCTTTATTGAAGAAAAATCCTTTTCATTTATTTTCTTTTCTTTGTTCTTTTCTTCCATATTTACCGTTGTCTCTTTGGAATATATTGTTTTATTTATAGGAGCATAATATGCTGCATCTTCATGTATACCGATTTCATGGATTGAAAACGGTTGCAGATCTCCTATAATACGAAATTCTTGTCCTTTTCGTAAATATTTGATACATTGATGTAATGAAGAGGGTACCATTTTATATTCATGGAGCCATGGTCTGCCAAGTAAGGCATTAAAAGAGGTTCCGAATCAATAATATGATATTTTGCTGTCGTTGCCAAGTCGGCTATTTTTAAGAGCCATGTTATTGATCCAAGGGCCCGTTCTCCTTGTTGATTGAATCCTCTTAACATCATTGTATCTCTTGATAGTCGAGAGGCATCAATGTCTAAGTATGCAAGATTCTCGCATTCATAATGTTGATTGAAGCACTCGGGTCAATAAGAACTCTCGAAAGTATCGTGTCATTGATGTTTACTGTAATATATAGTGGACGATTATGTTCAGTTGTTCCGAGCAACAAGTCATTGTCAGAGAAGGTAATCTTTGTTGATTCCTCTAATGAGTAAGCTTCATTTTGGGTAGTACTAGCAAGTTGAGTTAAGCAAATGCCAGGGTCCAAAAGGGCCTTGATTAATGATTCTCTCATTTCGTTGGAAAGTATGAGAGCGTCATAGATGCTTAATTTTGCAGGTAATTTTCTCAAATGGGTCAGTACATTATAATCCACCTTATCGTGAAGATCATCCTTATTTCCTTCGAAGTTCGGGGATATATTGGAGGAATGATCTTATCTCGGTGTAATTATTTGTTTTTCTTTTTCTTGTGGAATTATCCTAGAGGTAAGATTTTTCCACTTCTCAATTTAATTTCAATTATTTCCTCAGGTTGATTATCCGATTCATTTGTTTCTGAATCCGAAGATTCCAATTTTATAGAGATCGGAATTCCTTGTAATTGAAGCGTAGCAATGTCATCTTCATTTGTGTCGTTGTCAGATTTCTCATTTTCATTTTCATTAGTTTGGTTGTCTTTAGATTGATCATATACGATTTGAACATTGTCTATAGGGTTAGAATTCAAATGGTCATTCTCAGAAGCATCATCCAGAATAGACAAAATGTACGCAAAACTAGGATTGTTATTATTCATGGTAAAAAGAAAGTCATACAAAGTTATTGGCTTGAGGATTTTTCGTCCTTCGGCCGACATAACTATCCTAGTACAAGAGTGAAATGAACTAAAAGGTACAAAAGGAGTTGTAGCCCCTATGACTGGAAGACCTCTAATCTTTTCCATTTTCTTGATTTTCTTTTTCTTTTCTTTCTTGGGAGATTTTGTAACCTGGTATTTAGCAAAGATCTCTTCAGAAATGCTATCCTTATTTTTAGGATTAAGTTCCTCTATCGAAATCATATTGACTGATCTCTTTTCAGGTTCTTTCAAGTATTCTTTCGGGATGACTATATTTCCATCTTTGAAATTACGCTCTAACCAGTCTTTGAAGACAAAACATTCTTCAATTTTATGTCCGAGTATCCTGTGATAAGGGCAAATAATTAGGATTGTCCTTCATGTCAATTTCTGCTGGCCTCTTAGCTTCTGGTAGCTTAAATTCAGGTATTTTAAGCAAGCTACGAAATATTTTGTCGACGGCTTCGTTTTAAATGAATATACTTTATTCATTCTTTCGAGCCATTTTTTTCTTTTCAATTGATACCGGGATTGGTTGTCGAAGTTGTAATTGAGGTGATGTCCGTGATGTCGAAAGATTTTGTCATTGCTTCTTTTGCTCCGGTTGGATTTGCATCACCTGTTTGCCTTTTCTCGCAATATTCCTGTGTTTCTTTTCAAAAGTTTTGATAACTTTTGTCTTTTCAGTTTTCTCCATTACACTCATCTGCTTAACCTCTTCCTGAAGATTGGCAGCTTTACTGAATAATTTTTCAAAAGTTTTTATCGTAAATCCTTTAAGCATGAATGCTATGGGACCATGGATATTTTTCAGCAGTATTCCAACAGCATGTTGTTCTTGTAATTGTGGCTCACATTTCATGTTGAGATTTCTCCAGCGTAAAATATAATCTACCAAGGTTTCTCCTGGTTTTTGTTTCTCTACCACCAGATCACCAAAAGTGGTATGATGTTGTGCTCCTGCAAAGCGTTGAATAAAAAGGCTTTCAAGCTCTACAAAGGTTTTGATAGATTCATTGGGAAGTTCTGCATACCAATCGAAGGAAACTCCCATGAGACTGTTAACAAATTGTCGAAATAGGAGAGCATCATTTCCTCCAAAGATTACAACAGACTTGCTCTAAAATGTGCCGGATGTTGTCGGGGATTTCCCGTTCCATCGAACATTTTAAAGACAGGAGGAACAAAACCCTTAGGATATTGAACGTAATCATATTCTTCCGGGTATGGCCTACCCTTTGGAGTTAATGCTCCAGACTTTTGCTCGAGCCATCGTTTCTTTAATTTTCTCGTTCCACTATTTTTGTAATATCCTTTTCTGGAGTTTCGTTATGAGGAGAATTCTTTCTCTTTCGAGTATTTTCCTCGACATCCATTAGTTCTTCTCTGCTTTCAAGGATGTGAATAGCCTCCGGTCTAATGATTTCAATAGCTGGAGAAGGGTCCGTTGGTGGTTTTTGCAAAGTCGCCACCAGTTCTTCCATTCTTTGTTCAAGAAGACTTATTTGTTCGTCTCGTTGTCGTATCACCTCTCGCAATTCCTCTTCATTTGATTCTCGTGCTAAGGAAGAAGATTGGGTTTCTACCATGTTAACACTGGCAACATTCTCATTGGAACTGTCAGAAATATTTTTCCTTTCTTGTCCTGAAAGTTGTTTAATATCTTCTTTTAATTTCTTTAATCTTTCTTGAAATGATTTTGTAGAATGTTTTCTGCAAATCTCTTCTTGTGAACTATTTGGAGGAGTGTTAGTGGTATTAGAATTCCTTTCACATGATTTTCGCCTCCATACATTATTTTCAAGTATAGGGCGAGAATTCTCAGGTGGTGTATCATATCCAGTATAAGGATAACTTGCTTTTTGTAGCATTCGGACCAAGTCCGTCATTTTAGCAGTTGTATCCTCTGCTTCTGACATTAATTTGTCATATCGAGTTTTGTCATTGGTGACCACTACATCTTTTATTCTAGGGCCCAGTCGAAATTTTACTGGCACTCGAACACAATGTTCATCAATTGGGAATTGATAATCAGTTTCTTGATAATCAGATTTTTCCATTGCTAAAATTCTCCTTTTCATGGTGTTGGAGACTGCACAACCCATTTTATCTAATAATTTAGATAATGAACTTTTTTCTTTTCGTGCTAATCTCTTAAACACTGAATGTAAAGCACGAAATGGAGGAGATCTATTAGGTTGAAAGGAATTGTCAGTATATTCAACAGGAATTGGAATATATTGATTTTCTTCTAAAAAGAAAGGATTTCCAAAAATATTCTCGTTGAAATTCAGTGTGTTTCAAAATTATCATTTTCATTCCACCTTTTCTTTCTTTTAAATGAAGGAGTTCTATGAACGTTCCTCGAAGAAGATCCGATTTCATACATAGATGATGGTGGAACATCATCTTCCTCGTAAACTTGTTTTCCTTTCTTATCACTCAGTCTTTTCATTTCTTCAAGGATGTAAGGTTCTTAAGGTGTATATTCAGTAAATTGTCCGTAAAATTCGTAAAGTCTTCATAAGGTTGCAAGTCAAATTCTTGAAAAGATTGAGTATCAGTTTGATATGGATTATCTAATATGAATTCCGTTTCACTAAATAATCCATAATCATTGTGATAAAAAGGAGGATTTTCCTCAAATGGTATGTCAAAGTAAGAAAAGATCAAATTCGGAAAATCCATTGCGATTTTTCTGTAATTTCAAGAAAAGAGAATATTATTGACTTATTTATAAACTGGGAACTTTTTATTTTCAAAATTTTGAAATGAAAACAAATGATAACAAAAGATGAGAAGAAAGATTATCCCCAGCGGAGTCTCCACTCTCTGTTTGGTGGCGATGAAAGATTTGATATATAAAATTTCATGTCCTTGGTGCGAATGGGGTCATGTCATCGCCATCCAATGTCAATGTCAAGGAGTCGCCATCTAATATTAGCCTAGTTTTATTCATATAAATCCTATGAAGGATTTAGAGAAATTTTAGGACTAATAATAAAAAAGGATGTTTATGATAATTCTTATATGAGGATATTCTAGAATAACATATTCTAGAATTTTCATATTAAGAAAATCATGGTAAACCAAAGATTTCTATTTCGGGTTCTTTTAGATCTCCTATAGAGGTAAGCCTCTATAGTTAATTACATCTTAAACAATTTTCAATTGTTTAAGAAAACTTCTGATTAATGTTAATCATTTATTTTCTAAGAATTTATTTTAAGGAGAGATGTACCCACTATCACTCCCGAATGTCGTTATATCATGTTATTGAATATTTTAGGTATTATGTCTAACCTAAAGGTTCTGGTTTTGTTGTCCATGTTGTTGATTTGTTGAAAAATTTCAGGTTATATGTCTAACCTAAAAGTTTTGGTTTTGTTTTTATTGTCAAAAGTTTCAGGTTGTATGTCTAACCTAAAAGTTTTGGTTTTGTTTTTATTCCATCGTCGACGTCCTGCAAAACAAAGTTAGCACATCCTATAACATGCAAAGAAAATCTAAATGAAATTTCTTGCTTTCAACTTCGCAAAGAAAACATTGTCGAAATAATGTCGCGTAATATTTGGATATGTCTTGGATGTCAATTTATGTCGAATTATTTTGAAATGTCAATTTTTTTGTTGATTATGTCAATTTTGGTTTTAAGATATTGAATTTATTAACTTGAGTTCATGTCTACCTAAACTCTAAGTTAAAAAGGTTTGGAATTAGATTCAATATTGATTGAATTAACTTGGGTTCATGTCTGGTTGAACCTAAGTTAGATTCAATGTTGATTGAATCTATTTAACTTGAGTTCATGTCTGTTTGAACTTAAGTTAAAAAGGTTTGAAATTAGATTCAATATTAACTTGGGTTCATGTCTGGTTGAACCTTAGTTAGATTCAATGAATCTATTTAACTCGAGTTCATGTCTCGTTTCGAACTTAAGTTAAAAAGGTTCGAAATTAGATTCAATATTAACTTGGGTTCATGTCCGGTTCAACCTTAGTTAGATTCAATGTTGATTGAATTTATTTAACTTGAGTTCATGTCTGTTTGAACTTAAGTTAAAAAGGTTTGGTTTAGAATAGATTTAATTATGTTTTAAGTCTTGTTTAAATAGGACTTGAAGGTAAATCAAGTCTAATAAATTAGACTTGATTAGATTTACAGACCATCTAAGTCCCTTTTAGATAAGACTTAAGTTTTAATTAAGTCTATTTAAAGTTAAACCTAGACTTAGGATTGAACTTAAGTCGGGCTTTAGTTTAGATTCAAGTTAGGTTGAATCTAAGGCTTAAATTATACTTAGGTTTATATCGTGTTAAACCTAAGTATAGTTTGACTTAAGTATAATATGGGTTAGACTTAAGATAAATTTCGAGTTTAGATTAAGTTAGGTTCAAGTCAGGTTGAACCTAGACTTAAGGTCGATTTAAGTTCAATATGGGTTGATCCTAAGTTAAGGTTTAACTTGGATTATATTAGGTTCTAGTTAGATTAAACTTAAGTTCAGTTCAGTTTAGGTTAGGTTCAATATGGGTTGAACCTAAGGTTTCAAGTTAAGTTAGGTTTGATGTGGGTTGAACCTAAGATTTAGGTTAACTTGAGTTCAAGTTAGGTTGGACTCGAGTTAGATTAGGTTTAAGTTAGGTTCAATGTGGTCGAACCTGTGGTTTAGGTTAACTTGAGTTCAAGTTAGGTTGGACTCAAGTTAGGTTAGGTTTAGGTTAGGTTCAATGTGGGTTGAACCTATGGTTTAGGTTAACTTGAGTTCAAGTTAGGTTGGACTCAAGTTAGGTTAGGTTTAGGTTAGGTTCAATGTAGGTTGAACCTAAGGTTTAGGTTAACTTTAGTTCAAGTTAGGTTGGACTCAAGTCGAGTTAGGTTTAGGTTAGGTTCAATGTAGGTCGAACCTAAGGTTTAGGTTAACTTGAGTTCAAGTTAGGTTGGACTCAAGTTAGGTTAGGTTTAGGTTAGGTTCAATGTGGGTTGAACCTAAGGTTTAGGTTAACTTGAGTTCAAGTTAGGTTGGACTCAAGTTAGGTTAGGTTTAGGTTAGGTTCAATGTAGGTTGAACCTAAGGTTTAGGTTAACTTGAGTTCAAGTTAGGTTGGACTCAAGTTAGGTTAGGTTTAGGTTAGGTTCAATGTAGGTTGAACCTAAGGTTTAGATTAACTTGAGTTCAAGTTAGGTTGGACTCAAGTTAGGTTAGGTTTAGGTTATGTTCAATGTGGGTTGAACCTAAGGTTTAGGTTAACTCGAGTCTGAGTTAGGTTGGACTCTAGTTAGGTTAGGTTTAGGTTAGGTTCAATGTAGGTTGAACCTAAGGTTTAGATTAACTTGAGTTCAAGTTAGGTTGGACTCAGGTTTAGTTAAACCTTAGTTGATTAAGGTTTAATAATTAATTAAGTCTAATGTAGTAGACTTAATTAGGATTTATGTTTGATTAAGTCTTACTTAGTTAAGACTTAATAGTTTAATTAAGTCTAATGAGTTAGACTTAATTAAGGTTTATGTTTGATTAAGTCTAATTTAGTTAAGACTTAATGGTCTAATTAGGTCTAAGGGTTAGATCTAATTAGGATTTAAGTTTGATTATACCTTAATTAGTTAAGGTTTAATGGTTTAATTAGGTCTAATGGGTTAGACCTAATTAGTGGTTTAGGTTTGATTAAACCTTAATTAGTTAAGGTCTAATGGTTTAATTAGAGTCCAATGGGTTAGACCTAATTAGGGTTTAAGTTTGATTAAACCTTAGTTAGTTAAGGTCTAATGGTTTAATTAGGTCTAATGGGTTAGACCTAATTAGGGTTTATGTTTAATTAAACCTTAGTTAGTTAAGGTCTAATGGTTTAATTGAGTTCAATGGGTTAGACTCTAATTAGGATTTATGTTTGTTTTAAACCTAATGTGTAAGAAGGTTAATTAAGTTTAATATGTCTTTAAACTTGATTAAGGGTTTGGTTTTGATTAATTAAGTTTAACATATTCTTAAACTTAATTAAAAGTGTTGATTTTTGTATTTAAACCTAATTTAGGTAAGGTTTAACGGGTTAATTAAGTTTATTATGTCTTTAAACTCAATTAAAAGGTTTGATTTTGGTTAATTAAGTTTAATATGTCTTTAAACTTAATTTTTTTATATTAAACCTAATTTAAGTAAGGTTTAATGAGTTAATTAAGTTTATTATGTCTTTAAACTTAATTAAAAGATTTAATATTGATTAATTAAGTTTAAGATGTCTTTAAACTTAATTAAGATTTAGTTTTTATATTAAACCTAACTTATGTAAGGTTTAACGAGTTAATTAAGTTTATTATGTCTTTAAACTTAATTAAGATTTAATTTTTATATTAAACCTAATTTAAGTAAGGTTTAATGAGTTAATTAAGTTTATTATGTCTTTAAACTTAATTAAAAGATTTAATTTTGATTAATTAAGTTTAATATGTCTTTAAACTTAATTAAGATTTAATTTTTATATTAAACTTAATTTAAGTAAGGTTTAATGAGTTAATTAAGTTTATTATGTCTTTAAACTTAATCAAAAGATTTAATTTTGATTAATTAAGTTTAATATGTCTTTAAACTTAATTAAAATTTAATTTTTATATTAAACCTAATTTAAGTAAGGTTTAATGATTTAATTAAGTTTATTATGTCTTTAAACTTAATTAAAAGATTTAATTTTGATTAATTAAGTTTAATATGTCTTTAAACTTAATTAAGATTTAATTTTTATATTAAACCTAATTTAAGTAAGATTTAATGAGTTAATTAAGTTTATTATGTCTTTAAACTTAATTAAAAGATTTAATTTTGATTAATTAAGTTTAATATGTCTTTAAACTTAATTAAGATTTAATTTTTATATTAAACCTAATTTAAGTAAGGTTTAATGAGTTAATTAAGTTTATTATGTCTTTAAACTTAATCGAAGATTTAATTTTGATTAATTAAGTTTAATATGTCTTTAAACTTAATTAAGATTTAATTTTTATATTAAACCTAATTTAAGTAAGGTTTAATGAGTTAATTAAGTTTATTATGTCTTTAAACTTAATTAAAAGATTTAATTTTGATTAATTAAGTTTAATATGTCTTTAAACTTAATTAAGATTTAATTTTTATATTAAACCTAATTTAAGTAAGGTTTAATGAGTTAATTAAGTTTATTATGTCTTTAAACTTAATTAAAAGATTTAATTTTGATTAATTAAGTTTAATATGTCTTTAAACTTAATTAAGATTTAATTTTTATATTAAACCTAATTTAAGTAAGGTTTAATGAGTTAATTAAGTTTATTATGTCTTTAAACTTAATTAAAAGATTTAATTTTGATTAATTAAGTTTAATATGTCTTTAAACTTAATTAAGATTTAATTTTTATATTAAACCTAATTTAAGAAAGGTTTAATGAGTTAATTAAGTTTATTATGTCTTTAAACTTAATTAAAAGATTTAATTTTGATTAATTAAATTTAATATGTCTTTAAACTTAATTAAGATTTAATTTTTATATTAAACCTAATTTAAGTAAGGTTTAATGAGTTAATTAAGTTTATTATGTCTTTAAACTTAATTAAAAGATTTAATTTTGATTAATTAAGTTTAATATGTCTTTAAACTTAATTAAGATTTAATTTTTATATTAAACCTAATTTAAGAAAGGTTTAATGAGTTAATTAAGTTTATTATGTCTTTAAACTTAATTAAAAGATTTAATTTTGATTAATTAAATTTAATATGTCTTTAAACTTAATTAAGATTTAATTTTTATATTAAACCTAATTTAAGTAAGGTTTAATGAGTTAATTAAGTTTATTATGTCTTTAAACTTAATTAAAAGATTTAATTTTGATTAATTAAGTTTAATATGTCTTTAAACTTAATTAAGGTTTGATTTTTATATTAAACCTAATTTAAGTAAGGTTTAATGAGTTTAAATATTGTTTTAAATTTAGTTAAGTCCAATTTGGTCATTTTAGACTTAAGTGAAATTTCTCATTAGTCTATCATAGACTAGAATCATTTTAAAACTTTGATTGTTGATGAAAATAGGTTAAATTTATAAAGGGGTATTTTTAGGATTAAAATTGTTTAATTAATAAAGGATTTTAACCCTAAATTTCAAAATACCATTCAAAATGATTTCTATGACTTAGAAATAATTTTCTTAGGGTTATTGTCTGTTGCCCTATCATTTCTAGCCATTTGCATTTTTATTTCTTAATTTTCAATTTTTATAATTATTATTTGAAATAATTACAAAGAAACTTGAAAATTAAAGAAAAGTGTCATAGGCATGTTTTCTGTCCTTAGAAAAATTATGGAAGATCCCTAAGACATGAAGATAAATGCCTCAAAGTTTCATAATTTTTTGATTTATAAATAATTTTTAATAATTAAAATACTCCATAGAGTATTTAATTAATTAAAAATTAAATACTGAGAAGAAAATTATGATTTTGGTTTCATAATTGTCTCCTCTTCAAGAGCTTTCCAGAGGTATTTTTATTTTATTTTTATGACCTCTGCATAAAAAGATATTGATTTTTGAAGTTTTTAAGGTTAAAATGAATTTTTAACCTAAATCGCGCCGCCAAACCCACCTCCCGCCGACGCGTGTCCTCGAATGCGTCGAACGAGCGGGAGGATCTGCTGTGGGGGCCAAACAGCGGACACCTGCGGGGAATGATCCACGCCGTCCATCCCTAAGGCGCAGGATCAGACGGCCGAGATAATTCGGATAAAAATCCGAATTATTTCGAACCATTAAACTTTAAACCTCAATATCTCACTCATTTCTTGATGAAATTGAGTGATTTTTTTTTAAAATGATCATCTGGATGAGAAGTATCCATCCATACGGTGATGATACACTTCTGGACTAGTATAACACATGATATATCGAAAACATGATTTATTTTGTAAAGAAAAATTCCATACATTTGCCACAAGCAAATCAAGCTAGATCAGACCTTTTGGTTGCCTTCTAGGACTCCAATAGCAAGTTATTGCTGCAGCAATTTGATCCAGAAGTCGGGCTTGGGGAGGAATTTTGAAGAAGTGCCTAAATTGGGGCTATTTCTGAAATTTGGTCAAATTGGCTCAAATAGGCTCAAACTATGGCTTGGATTTGATCCTAAAAGATTGTTGGGACTCTTAGGAAGACTTTTTATGTTGGGAGCAGGTGGATTTGGGCAGCCTATAGTTCTCCCTAATTTTTTTTTCTTCCTGCTATTTTCGGCTATGGGGTCTTATTTATAGCAAGGGGAGGTTATGGCTTAGCTTAGGATGTTCTAGGGGAGTAGTTACCTCCTCTATCAGCCCATTGGATGAAGGAATTGGCTGAAGATAGGCATTGATGCTTCTCCCTAAGTTTGCCACGATGATCTTCATTATTTTGTCTCTCATCCATTGGCTCATGTGAGAGGTGCATGGTGAGCTACCTCTTCTCTTCTTAGGGAGCTTACACCTCATTTCTTAAGCTTGGCAAATGGTGACACACAAGCTCTTTCCTCATCATTGCTTCTAACCATGGTAAGGGGGGTTTCATGCATGGTTTTCCTTCCATTGGGTGGCTTGGGAGGTGGGTGGTGAGGCCTCATGTTGGCCGGCCACCTCATGGATAAATGAGGGTTAGGGTGAAGGAGTGAGTGACACCTCACCCCATGCATCATGATGGGTATTAACCCATGGCTAAGTGGTCTTAATGTGGGCTTAATTATGTGTTAATTAAGCCTTAAGATGAATTTAGCCTAATTAATTATGAGAAGGTTATATGTCATTTCAATTCTTTTTAATTTCCCATTTTAATTAATTATTTTATTAATTAAAATTGTTGGAAAATATTTTATTAATAAATTTATTAATTGAAAATAATTTCAATTTAATTAATTGATTAATTTTATCATTTTTGTCATTTTATGATTTTAATTTAATTTTCATTTAATTAATTATGTCATTTAATTAAAATATTAAAAATTAAATCATTAATCATTTTAATTAATCAAAATAATTTTGAAATTAAATATTTGATTAATTTTGTTGTTTTTATTTCATTTTTATCTATTTTAATCAAAATAGATAGGTGTTGACAATTTTGACCTGGGTTGACCCAAGTCAGCCCAAATTGATCAATTTAATTTTAAAATGTCCAGTACTTGTGATTTTGTCATTGTGGGGCTTTAAATGTGTCATTGGGTGAAAGGGTTGACTTATGGGTCAACAGGATTGGTCATTAGGTCTGGTTTGACCATTTTGACCACAGTTGACTTTTTAGGTCATAAGGTTGACCTATGGGGTCAACAGGGTAGGTCATTAGGTCTGGTTTGACCAATTTGACCAAAGTTGACTTTTTAGGTCATAAGGTTGACCTATGAGGTCAACAGGGTAGGTCATTGGGTCTGGTTTGACCAATTTGACCAATGTTGACTTTTTAGGTCATAAGGTTGACCTATGGGGTCAACAGGGTAGGTCATTGGGTCTGGTTTGACCATTTTGACCAAAGTTGACTTTTTAGGTCATAAGGTTGACCTATGGGGTCAACAGGGTAGGTCATTGGGTCTGGTTTGACCATTTTGACCAAAGTTGACTTTTTAGGTCATAAGGTTGACCTATGGGGTCAACAGGGTAGGTCATTGGGTCTGGTTTGACCAATTTGACCAATGTTGACTTTTAGGTCATAAGGTTGACCTATGGGGTCAACAGGGCTGGTCCTTGGGTCTGGTTTGACCAATTTGACCAAAGTTGACTTTTTAGGTCATAAGGTTGACCTATGGGGTCAACAGGGTAGGTCATTGGGTCTGGTTTGACCATTTTGACCAAAGTTGACTTTTTAGGTCATAAGGTTGACCTATGGGGTCAACAGGGTAGGTCATTGGGTCTGGTTTGACCAATTTGACCAATGTTGACTTTTTAGGTCATAAGGTTGACCTATGGGGTCAATAGGGCTGGTCCTTGGGTCTGGTTTGACGAATTTAACCAAAGTTGACTTTTTAGGTCATAAGGTTGACCTATGGGATCAACAGGGTAGGTCATTAGGTCTGGTTTGACCAATTTGACCAAAGTTGACTTTTTAGGTCATAAGGTTGACCTATGGGGTCAACAGGGTTGGTCATTGGGTCTGGTTTGACAATTTTGACCAAAGTTGACTTTTTAGGTCAAAAGGTTGATCTATGGGGTCAACAGGGTATGTCATTGGGTCTGGTTTGACCATTTTGACCAAAGTTGACTTTTAGGTCATAAGGTTGACCTATGGGGTCAACAGGGTAGGTCATTGGATCTGGTTTGACCAATTTAACCAAAGTTGACTTTTTAGGTCATAAGGTTGACCTATGGGGTCAACAGGGTAGGTCATTGGGTCTGGTTTGACCAATTTGACCAATGTTGATTTTTTAGGTCATAAGGTTGACCTATGGGGTCAACCGAGTAGGTCATTGGGTCTAGTTTGACCAATTTGACCAAAGTTGACTTTTTAGGTCATAAGGTTGACCTATGGGGTCAACAGGGTAGGTCATTGGGTCTGGTTTGACCAATTTGACCAATGTTGACTTTTTAGGTCATAAGGTTGACCTATGGGGTCAACAGTGTATGGTCCTCGGGTCCGGTTTGACCAATTTAACCAAAGTTGACTTTTTAGGTCAGAAGGTTGACCTATGGGGTCAACAGAGTAGGTCATTAGGTCTGGTTTGACCAATTTGACCAATGTTGACTTTTTAGGTCATAAGGTTGACCTATGGGGTCAACAGGGTAGGTCATTAGGTCTAGTTTGACCATTTTGACCAATGTTGACTTTTTAGGTCAAAAGGGTGACCTATTGGGTCAACAGGGTTGGTCACTGGGTCTGGTTTGACCAATTTGACCAAAGTTGACTTTTTAGGTCAAAAGGGTGACCTATGGGTTCAACAAGGTTTGTCATTAGGTCTGGTTTGACCAGTTTGACCAAAGTTAACTTTTTAGGTCAAAAGGTTGACCTATGGGGTCAACAGGGTAGGTGATTAGGTCTGGTTTGACCAATTTGACCAAAGTTGACTTTTTAGGTCATAAGGTTGACCTATGGGGTCAACAGGGTAGGTCATTAGGTCTGGTTTGACCAATTTGACCAAAGTTGACTTTTTAGGTCATAAGGTTGACCTATGGGGTCAACAGGGTTGGTCACTGGGTCTGGTTTGACCAGTTTGACTAAAGTTGACTTTCTAGTTCAAAAGGTTGACCTATGGGGTCAACAGGGTAGGTTATTAGGTCTGGTTTGACCATTTTGACCAAAGTTGACTTTTTAGGTCATAAGGTTGACCTATGGGGTCAACAGGGTAGGTCATTAGGTCTGGTTTGACCAATTTGACCAAAGTTGACTTTTTAGGTCATAAGGTTGACTATGGGGTTAACAGGGTTGGTCATCTGGTCTGGTTTGACCATTTTGACCAATGTTGACTTTTTAGGTCAAAAGGGCATTGACTCATTGTAAAATGAGGTCAACAGACCCAGAAAACTTCTCACGTCAGTAGCAGTAGTAGGTGGTTGAAGTTCAGCAATAATTTTCACTTTTGCCTGATCAACTTTCATCATTTTTTGTGAAATTTCATGTCCAAGTACAATTGCTTCTGTGACCATAAATTGACATTTTTCCCAGTTTAGAACCAAATTTGACATCTTTTCAGAACTTTAGTTATATTTTCTAAGCAAGACTCAAAATAAGTTCCAAATACTGAAAAATCGTCCATAAATACTTCAATTCCTTTTTCAATTAAATCACAGAATATTGTCATCATACATCTCTGAAAAGTTGCTGGTGCATTACATAAACTGAAAGACATTCTTCTAAAAGTAAATGCTCCATAAGGACTTGTAAATGTTGTTTTCTCTTGGTCCTCAGGAGCAACGGGTAATTGATGATAACCAGAATATCCATCCAAAAAACAGAAATATGAGTGTCCACTAATTTATCCAGCATTTGATCCAAGAAAGGTAAAGGAAAATGATCATTTCTAGTGGCATTGTTTAATTTTTGATAATCGATGCAAATTCACCATCCAGTAACTTGTCTTGTAGGGATTAATTCATTTTTATCATTAACAATGACAGTTACTCCTCCTTTCTTCGAAACACAATGAATAGGACTTACCCATTGACTATCCGAAATAGGATAAATAATTCCAGCATCTAACCATTTTAAAATCTTTTTTTTAACAATCTCTTTCATAATTGAATTCAATCTTCTTTGAGATTCAATAGTAGGTTTACGATTTTCTTCCATTAAAATCTTATGCATACAGATTGAAGGGTTTATTCCTCTTATATCTGCAATAGTCCAACCAAACGCTTTCTTATAGTTCTTCAGAACTCCTATTAATTTTTCTTCTTGATCTTTGCTTAGCTCTAAAGATATAATCACAAGTAAAATTAATGAATTTCCAAGAAATGCATACTTTAAATGTGCATGTAACATTTTTAATTCCAGTTCAGGGGCTTTTTCAACTGGTGGTAAAAGTATATAATTTTTAGTTATGTCTAAAATTTCCCAATTATCATGAATATAATGAGTTTCTTCAAATAAATTTTCTTCATTCTCTTCTTCAATTTCTTCAGTTAATGACTCATTATATAACACAGATTTATTATTTTTTTCTTCAGAAATGATTTTACATTTTTTTTGATAATGCTTTTCAATTATATAATAAAAAATATCCATCCGATAACATTTATCTTTGTCAGGATACCTCATTGATTTTAGAACATTAAATGTTATTTCTTGATCATTAACTCTCATTGTTAATTCTCCTTTTTGCACATCAATCATAGCACGTCCGGTAGCTAGAAAAGGTCAATCTAAAATAATAGGTATTTCTTTATCTTCTTCTATATCCGGTAGAATGAAATCCACAGGGAAGATAAATTTATCCACTTTAACAAGAACATCCTCTATAACTCCTTTAGGATAAGTAATAGATCGATCGACTAATCGAAGGGTTACGATGGTGGGAGAAATCTCTCCTAAATCTAACCTTCGAAAGATAGAAAATGGCATGAAATTAATACTTGTTCCTAAATCACATAAGGCTTTTCCACAAAATTTTTCTCCAATAGCACATGGTATAGTGAATCTTGCAGGATCTTTAAGTTTCTGAGGCAGTTTCTTTTGAATTATTGCACCACATTCTTCTCTTAATGCAACAGTTTCATAAGCTTCAAATTTCCTTTTCTTGCTTAAAATATCCTTCATAAATTTTGCATAACTCAGCATTTGTTCCAAAGCTTCAGCAAAAGGAATGTTAATGGTAAGTTTCTTAAAAATCTCAAAAAATTTAGAAAATTGATGGTCAAGCTTCTGCTGTTTTAGTCTTTGAGGAAAAGGTGGTGGTGGTCTTTCAACTTCCACTTCAATAGGAATTACAGTTTGATCTTTACTTGGAGAAAGAGTTTCTTTAGGTTTTTCAATATCTTCAACCTCTCTCTCTCTTTTTCAATTTCATTCTGAATTTTCTCTTTTAATTCCTTTCCACTTCTTAGTTGTACAGCTTTTGCTTGTTCATGTTTTTTTCCAGTTTCTTTTGGATTAATTTTGACATTGCTAGGAAGTGTTCCTTGAGGTCTGTAATTAATTAAATTAGCAATTTGTCCCATCTGATTCTCAATATTTTGAATAGTAGTGTTTTGACTTTATAATTGATTACCTAATTGCAAGATTAATTCTTCTAAAGATAATTTTTTCTGCTGATTGTTAAAACCAAGAGGATAAGTTGGTCTAAATTTTGAATTTCCTTGATTGTTCCAATTTTCAGTTGGATTAACTTGATTATTACTCCATTGTTGATGTCCATTATTCCAATTAAAATTAGGGTGATTTTTCCAACCTGGAATATAATAATTCGAATAAGGGTTATTAGTTTTACTAGCAATAGCTTGCAATGTCTCCATTAATTGAGAATCATCAATATTTCCAGAATTATCAATAATTACTTGCATGATGAGGACATTTTCTTAATAATTCTTTAAATATTTCTCATGTTTCATAAATTGTCTCTCCATCAAATTGCATAAATGAAGTAATATCATTTCTTAATTTAGCAGTTTTAGAAGGAGGGAAAAATTTAGCAAGGAATTTTTGTGTCATATCTGCCCAAGTTTTAATAGAACTAGTTGCTAATGAGTTAAGCCACATCTTTGCTTTATCTTTTAAGGAAAAAGGAAAGAGTCTAAGTCTAATGGCATCATCAGAAACATTATTATATTTAAAGGTAGCACAAAGTTCTAAGAAACTAGCAAGATGTAAGTTTGGATCCTCATTTGGTGTTCCTCCAAATTGATTATTTTGAACCATTTGAATAATAGAAGGTTTAAGCCTAAAAGAATTAGCATCTACAACAGGCATTTAAATACTAATATGAAGTTCATCAGTTGTAGGGTTTCCATAATCCTTTAATGGTTTATAAATATTTTGTTCATTAATTTCTATTGGATTTTGATTATTGTTATGTAAGTTAGCCATTTCCTGATATTTTTGAATTTGTTTTCCTTTTCTACTTTCAGATTTTTAGGGTTTGATAATTAAACAGCGATTTGTTTTCTCCTAAGATTATCAGTAAATGTGACAAATCAATATTTTATAGGTTTCTTATATATTATTTTTCCATGCTAATTTTAGTTTTGGTCCAATGTAATCAATAAGAATATTTATATTCTAGGCCCTAAGGGTTTGTTCTCTTTCCTAAAGTTTTATTTGTTTTGTGGTTAAGGTAGTATATTCAAAAGGACTAAATTTAAGTCTCTTAATTTTAAAACCCTCATATTTAAGATTCATTTGTATTCTCAAAATATATTTTCATTTCATGCAAAAATAGGATTTGCTAAAAAGTAGTTTCATCATCCCAAAAAGTATATGTGATACAAAATTTATCTTATATATGATCCATTTTAAATTTAAGATAACTAAAGACTTATATACTAATGTGTCTACGGCTGCAAAATCATATATTTCTAGAGAGAATCATTTTCATTCATGTAGCAACCTATTTTAGTGAATATATAAGGCTTGCCTAGGCAAGCTATTGAAAGAGAGCCTGACAAGCTTATATATTTTATTCATAAAACTCAATGGGGTTTTAAAGTACCCTTTGAAAAATAAAACTCTTTTAGTTGGTTTGATTTAGGTTTTAAGAAGGAAGTTTAAAATCAATCTTAACATCTTAATTTTTATAGAAAATATCTTTTGAAAAGGCTTAAAGAGAAATCTTAAGAAAACTTATTTGAAGAAAATCTCAAAGTTCTATACTTTAGAGGAAATATCTTTTGAGGTTTGAAAAATAACTTTGAGATTCACTTAAAAGTCTTCTTCTAAATTAGTCTTAAGTTTTCTGAAAAGATTTTTTTTTAAAAAAAAGATATAAAAAAAACTTAAAAGCTTTAAGGATAAAGATCTCCTCTTAATCTTTAGAAGGATTTTTCTTTAATCATTTAAACAGTTGAAATATCATTATAGTTCTTAAAGAATTCTATAATGAGATATTCTCTTGAGCTTTTCTAAATTTTAAAGTGTAAAAGATTTGAGCTCATTTAGTTAAAGTTAAAAATCTTTTCATGATATAGTTATAATTTTGAGAGAATTACAGATTTAATGCAGTTTTAGTTTTATTGAAAAGTTATTTCTTTAGTGAAGTTATTAATATTTAAAAAATATTTCATTATGAGCACTTTTATTTTACTTATTTGTGTGTGTGTGTATGTGTGTGTGTGTGTATTCATCTTCTAAAGTTCTTAGAATTATTACCAAACTATCTTTCTTCTACTTAGCTTCCAGGAATTTTATTCCTTCTTCCTGTACTCATCTCATCAAACATATTCAAATCCACCTAAAGCTGTCCCTAGCCAAATATTCTAATGCTCAACAAAACTCAATTTGCATAACGAAGGTAACATCACATCAAGCAAGCATCCACACATGCAAACATCATCAAGAAGGCATGCATACCATGCAACATGTAATTCATGCAATCTATCACATGTTTTCACTATTCTTTTATGTTTATATATACAAGAACATCACATTTAAATAAAAATAATAAATAAACATAAACTAGCCTATCACAAGGAACTGACATATGGGTGCATCTTGATAAAATATTCATAGGGCTTGCTTAAGTGACTTATATATATATATATATATATATATATATATATATATATATATATATATCATGCAAGCATAAAGCACACATAGTATATAATTACACGTATATATTTTGTTACACACATACACTAACATTCACACATAACTAAACTTTCACAAACATAAACCTAAAAATAAACATACATGTTAAGTTGAGCACAAAAACATTTTCTTCTTTCCCTTCAAAGATTTTAAAATTTTTGGGTTGGACAAATATATGTTGGTTAATTAAATTATTAGTGGGTTGATTTGTTTATTAATTGTTTGATTAATATGTTAATAAGTTGATTTAAAATTTTAAATGGCTAATTAAATTTAATTATTTATTTAATTATTCAAATTAGGTTTAATCAAATTATTTAATCATTTAATTACATTATTAACAAGTTAATTAAATTATTAAATTATTTAATTAAAATAATAAGTTATTAATGGTTTAATTTAAGTTATTTAATTATTTAGTTAATTTATTAAATTAAATATTTATAATTAAGTTCTTAATTAAAATGAGTAAAATATCAAACATCTTTTCAAATTTATTCAAATGTCTCTTCATTTACAAATAAAATTATAATAGGTCTAAAATAGAATACTTTATGATCGGGTCTTCCAAGACCTCAGGAGAGACGTATTCTTTTTGAGGCAACCTTCGGAGGGCCATCACCCTTCCTATCCTAAGCTATGCCATTTGGTCGGCCTTGCGGTGGAATTTGGACAGGTTAGTCGGCTTCCGAAGTGCTCCCAGCTAGCGCAAAACCTCGGTTAGGTCGTCCCGCAAAACAACAACCTCTGCCTACAAAGCCGCCACGACCGAGCCCATGAACACCGGATGGACTGAGACCTCTCTTGTGTGATCGGCGACCAGGCCTCTGACTGATCCCACCGATGAACCAACCCTCACCATCAAAGAACTGGTCCCTGCTGTCTGTTGCCCCATGGCTCCAAGGGAAGACGACTGATGCTTCATTTGTTCATGTCCAGTACCATCAGTGGGTAAAGGAGCGAACAGTTGGTATCCTCCCAAAATGAATACCGGCAAGAATCCCACAAGCTCAAGCTGTAGACTGGCCACTCAACTACGGTTGTTGTAGCACGTTTTAACTCCCCACCATATTGGTGACCCTCTGACTTGTTCAATTCATCTGCATATAAAAAATGTCAAGGAGCGATTAAAATTCTGCGGCAGTTAAAAAATTTCTTACATACACATAAATCTATCTATTAAGGAGATGGTCGCCAGACATCTTCCCCCCTTCTTTTTTTTTATGTGGTGCCTTCGCCTTCCTGCATCAACGAATAAGGAAAGATACTAGTCTCTATTCCCTCCCACCTTTCCATGCCCTCCTCGACGCCTTCAATGAGCAAAGCTTGCTGGCCTCCGGAGCTCGCACGCAAGGCTTGCTGGCCTCCGGAGCTCGCACCCATGCCTGGCTCCGGAATCACAGTCTCCTGATGAGGGACCTTCGACACCTACCCCTCAGGGTCCCCAGACGAGCCGACTTGATCAGCCATCACATGTTTGATCATCGGCTGCTTTTCTTTCCTAACTTTAATCTTCTTTACAAAAGTTGAGGGGCCATAGCCCACCTTCCCCATAATCTTGGGGTCTACATGGAGCTCCCTCAAATCATCAACCATAACTCAAGCCAATCAGAGAAAAATGACGACTTCTAATGCAATGTCAAGCCTATGACTATTTATAGAGCATATTGTACACAGAATTCGAGGGATTTGATTATAAAATTTACTTTTTTGACTTTAGTAATTGCTCTTTCCTTATCTTAGTTGTTATTTTAAGGAGCAGAACATTCAGAAAACTAATATGTATACACCACAACTGTCAGCACAAATCTCAAAACATTTGAACGGCCTAGACGACGGCCAGATAACCAAAGCATCCTACCGCCCTAATGCCAACCGTGTGGTCAAGAATCGACCGACATACTATGGCAAGAAATTCGAACGACAGACCACGCCGGTTTTCTGGACTGACGGAGGCACTTGATTGTTATAAATCGACCGACCCACCCTTATTGTGGCAGACGAGATCAACATCCGGCCACGCGCCTTGGAAAATTTGCCACTTAGCCGATCTCCTCATTCAGCTGAATTCAAGCAAGTGCGTTAGTCAATTACTGCCATGTTAAAATTCAAATTGTAATACAGATATGGTATGAATTTCATATGGTCAATTAGATCATCAATTTTGTTAAGATTGGTTTCCATAATTGCTCCATTTTTTCTATAATTATACAAAATATACTCCTATAAATAGGAGGCAAAAATCCGAATAAAAGGATGGCTCCCGATTCTCTCTACAAGAAACTCCTGACTTGTCATACTCTCTCTCTCTTCCTTCCTTGACTCAATTTTAAACTCTCGGGGCAAGTTCGCAAAGGATAGTTTAGGATTCAACAACAATAATCAAAGTTAGGTGTTACATATATAAGTACATAAAAGTTTGTTGTTATGTTCGCAAATGACTACTTTTTCTAATATATTTGACTAATTTGAGCAACCATGTAAACAAATATGGGCTGTTCCCTTCTCTCCATTTTATATGAAGACTCCAATATAAGAAAATAAATTTAGAATGACAATTTGAAGTTCCAGATTCAACCATATTTTATTTTCAAATGTTGTGGAGGAAATTACTAAATAAAACAATGAATTATGAAAATCAAAAGACCAAGGGTTCTTAAGGCGGTTGCAACCTCTTTCCAAGGACTTCTTGTATTATTCTAATTTATTTATTTTATGCTTGAAAGGTTATAAATTTGATAAGTTATAATAGAAAGTAGATTCATGGATGGTTTAGTGTTATTAGTATATGATGTAGAATGTAGAACTTGATGGTTTTGTACTTCATGAAGTGGTTGATGAGTTTTCTACTTTTTTTTTTATTTTTTTATTCTGATGAATGATATCTGTCATTCTCTTTATTATGACTTGTTTTTCTTTAATGGGTAGTGATGGTGTGATTGGGCCAAGTTGACTTGTGAATCAATCAGATAAATGGTGTGTTCGCTCAACTCGATGAATTTATCAATCAAGTTTTGAGTTAGCCTTGGCTCGACTTGTCAGTGAGCTCAGTTATCTAAAAGAAATTAACATAAATACACTTAAGAAATTAAAATTTCATTATTTAGGCTTAAAGTTATTAAAAATTTTGGGGGATTTACATACGCAACACAATTCTTACGTACATACAAATCTAACACCCAAAAACAGCATGTTTACATCTATCGCGTTGCAAGACTCGAACATGGGTCTACAAGGTGGACGAGAAAGCCTCCAACGAATAAATTGGAATTACCTTCTCATTTTTATTATAAATAAGTTAGCTCAGGTTTGAACCTACAGGATTCTGTTGCAGATCCCCCGACACCAAACACATTTGATTTGAGAGAGAAGAAAAAAAATGAAGCTATTGCGGATCCTGCAACACCAAGCATATTTGATTTGAGAGAGAAGAAAAAAATTGAAGAAACAAATTCTTTATTTATTTTACACATTCATAAGAAAGTCATCGAGTAACTCTCATTAAACAGAAACACACAAGAGAAACTATAAATTCTAGTGAAACACAATTTCTGCCATCTAATTAAGATCGATGTGGTGAACCAATACTTCCTCTGCCACCGCAACAGCCGACAACCTCCCATTTCTCCCTGGGCGGCACAATGGAGGACCAGTATAATGCGCACGTTTGTGCCCACCCAAAGCCTGTCCAAAATTGAAGATTTACTGCATCTATCACACTGATGCGTCTCCACCTCTGTAGCACCAACAGCCGCCATGGTTTTCACTTCTTCATTGCTATTACTTGTCATGCGTTGGCCGATGTTGTGCTCATGTAACGCCAGCATCGATGGTGCCAGTGTGACCATCCGGCAAGTTATGCCCAAATCGTTATTGGATTGTTTTGCCACTTTTTCATTCGCCTTCTTCCTCCTCTCCCTCTCTATCTTGGAGCAAACTCATCTAAGTTGGATCAGTTTCACATCATCGATGGCAGTTTCAGACTTCAACTGGCTTATCTTCATGAGAATGCAGGCTGCTAAGACATCTTCGCCATGCTTTGCTTGGCTCGAACATAAAAGAGAACTCTTTTTGACTCCTCTGTTACTCTTCCCACGAATTCTTAAGTGTCCAAACAAGGCTTTTTTGGAGGAAAACGACATGCCACACTCACTACAGCGATTGCAGCTTGAAGAAGAAGAAGAAGCATTCTTTTCATATCAGTGGAGTTTGGTTCGAATTTTCTAGGAGATCTTTTTCTGCTGCTCAGATTCCAGCAGTGGCGCTGATGACTGAAGCTTCATTTTAGAGACTTCAGGTTGTCTTGTTTAGGATTTGTTCTGAGAGATATGGGCTTAATTGATCCCGACATACTAAGTTAGATGAACCATAATGAGGTTGTTCCTCTTCTTTAATAGATCTATTTGATCTTCCTACAAGCGTATATTTGGAAATTAAATCTTTACCAAAATTAGATTGCATACAAAAATTAAATAAACTATCTCTTAAGTTTGGAAACATTCTAAAAATATGAAATCAGGATTTTGATTTCTTTGTTCCTTCAATTTGAATTTCATTTACAGGAATTAACAAGATTAAAATAAAAATCTAATTAAATGACCGTTTTTAATTTATGTTTTTGTTTGGATGAAATAAATTCCGTCCCATAAAAAGACATTTATATTCCAACAGAAATAAATACATACATAGATACATATATTAAATTATTTTATGTATTAGACTTGGCAAAATTAAGAATTTCTTTTGATTTCTTATTTAATACGGGCAAAAGGAATTTAATAATTGAAATATATTATTTAAAATCATATATAATAGCAACAAAGTTTCTCATGAAAAATTAAGACCAGTATGTCATCCGAGAAAAGAACAAAAACATACTACATATTATATTTGATACTCCATCAAAAAATTTTCATCGTTTCACACAAATTTGGGGATAATAGACGACTCTCGAGATAAGTTATTGAACAAAGAACATTAAAACTTCAATTAAAAATAATCAAGAAATCTGATTTTAGGAAACTTATAGTCACACTGACAGGCTCGACGAGACGGACACAATGACTCCAAATGTTGTCTAATCGAAGTCAAATGAAGCATCAATCAAGCCGAAGCCACTTTTGAAAGCTTTCAACACTACATTGAAATGTTAAATAGATTCCAAATTTAACAAGCTTATAGTCAAATTGAGTGTCTCGAGCCCAAGATCACTCGATTCTAGCATCATTAAGGTACTCAAATATCCACAGAATATTGTTCGATTTAGGGAATATCTTCGTTGTAAGCAGGACCCAAGACCTAAGCTTGAAGAAAGACCGAGAGAAGGAATTGAATTATGATACGTGTCAAGGAATCCTATGTTGTGACGTAACGAAAACATCTTGAAGATATTGTGACAATATTAATTGAAGATGGTGTGACAACGTACCCTGAAAATGGTGTAGCAACACATTCCGAAGATGTTGCGTGAATGCACCCCAAAGATGATGTAATAACGCCACTCTAAAGATGGCGCAAAAACCGACCCCGAAGACAACACATCAATGCACCCCAAAGACAATGCATCAACACACCCAGCAAACGGTGCAACATCGCATCCCGAAGACTTTGCAGTGACGCGCACTGAAGAAGGTGTAACAACACACCAAAAAAAAAAGACGCAGTGACACACCCCAAAGATGGCGTAACAACGTACCCCAATAATGGTGTGATAAAGCAACCCTAAAGATGGTGCAACAACATACCCTGAAGATTGTGTAACAATGCACCTCAATTACAGTGCAACTCTCCGCCATGAACTATGTGATCAACTACGGTCTATGTGTCTCATAGCTCACGACAGGCATTATTACAACCCCCAGCTCTAGCATCCGTAGCCTACAGACGTTATTGTAACTCACCACTACATTAAACATGATTAACTATGGAAAATATAGTCCACAGTACATACATCATTACAGCTCAACACTATCACCTATGTGATCAGTTATTGTCTATTTGGCCCATAGCTCATGCATCTCTCAACTCTGGCCTCTGTGGCCTATGAACATTATCTAGCTCATATAACTTTCAACTTTAGCATTGATGGTTTACAGATGTTATAACAACCCCCTACAACTCATACACCTCCCAACTCCAACATCTGTGGCCTATGAACATTATCACAGTTCATGCAGCTCCCAACTTTGGCCATAGTGGCCTACGGATGTCTCATAGCTCCCGCAAATCTCTATTATGGCCTATGTAGCCAATGAACACCTTTGAAGCAACCCTCTATTACACACATATTTTTATTACATAAGTGTAATCTCTAGAGAAAAGTGAATTCCTAGAAGTTTTTACAAGGTTTAAAAATTAAATCATAATATGAAACTGTAATGCTCTTTAAGTCTTGACATAGATTAAGTAGAAGTTAGTCTATGATTATCAATATAAGATTGGAACATTTGGATGATTTTAAACTTGAGTAATTCACTAATTGAAATTAGTTTTCTATAGAAACTAATAAAAATACAAATAATTGGTCTCTTTTATATTTCAAAATTTTTATTCTCTTATCTAAACTTAAATTATTGAATAAACTAAAAGCTAACTTGATAATTAATTGGCCTAACTCAAGAATTGATTTTGTTTCTCATGGGATCAATACTTGGACTCAAATCCGTATACTACTTGATCGTCACATGCACAAAACATATGCTACTATGACTAATTAATAATTGTTGAGTCTCCAATACAGAGCAAAAATGTTAGTGCTTCTCTTATTGAAGTCTTATCATTTAAGAAGAAAAAGGTGTTTGATAATTAACAAGAATAGAACTACCGTGGTTCACCTAACTCAAAATTTGTATACATTATCTGAAAATGCTCTTTCTACAACTTTTGTTCTTGGCTTAATCGTAACTTTAACTTTTTAGAAAAAGAATATATAGTAAGGACTGTCATTATATAGCCATGCGGGTGAGTGCTATTGCTTAGTAGCTTTTGTATTATATGACATTTTCATTTGGCAAACTAAATAAAAAACTTTCACAAGTAAAATCCAAACTAAAGGATTATAAGAAAATAACTTACGAAGTCAGTAAAATTTTCTGATAAATTTAAAATAAAGTCTCAAGAGAAGAGTTTAAAAAGTCGCAAAGAAGAGATCAAGAGAAAAATTGATAGTATTTTAATGATTTAATGTCAATATTGAGAAAATTCTAAAAATATTCATGCCAAATTAGAGTATGAGCTGAAAAGAAAAAATAGCAGATGAAGAAACTTGAAACATTTCTCATGAGTTCTTAAACTCACACACCAAAATGATACTGTAACAGAACATTCTTTAAAGGAATATTATGGAAGGCATAAGTTCTGTAAGAAGAAGTTAGTAGAGAATAATGTTCTTTGTTCATTATGATCAAGAATAGAAACATTTGAAATTCTTATTAACGAGGCATGATCTAAAGAAGAAAATGTCCACGAGGAGAATTCCACCAATGCATTATTTTCTTATTATCATACTATGTTTTTACTATAAATAATGATATATAAATACGATTTTTTGAAATGAAAGTGGAATAGCAGTTTATTCTTCGAGAAATCCATTATTGAGAACCAGTTGGAGTTCAATGAATTGTCATGCCAAACTCTGATTGAATAGGTGAACACTCATGAAAAATAAATCTTAAAAGCAATTTCCCTTAATAATTTAACAATCCTTTAATACTAAATAGATGCTTAATTATAAATTATGAGTATAGAATATTAATGATCTAATAATGCTCTTTAGTTTAAGGTTAAAATTTAAATACTTGTTCAACTCGTCATTTTTAGTACATCCTAGATTAAGTCGTTTCTTTTAATGGATCATGCTTTATGTCAGATCTTTGCCTTCATGGAATTAACCATTTGTACTTAAGGCTGTCAAAACGGCTCGTTGTTTCGCGAACAGCTCGTGTTCAGCTCGTTCGATAAGTTAGTAAGCCTTAACGAGCTGAACATGAACAAAGATTTGTTCGTTCGTGTTCGGCTCGTTCGCTAAGTTAATAAGCCTTAATGAGCCGAACATGAACAAAGATTTGTTCGTTCGTGTTCGGCTCGTTTTGGCTCGAAATACTATTCCTCAATTATGTGTGTGTGTGTGTGTGTGTGTGTGTGTGTGTGTGTGTGTGTGTATACATCTATATGTATGTATGTATGTATCTATCTATCTATTTATCTATCTATGTATATATATTTATAAAAAGGAGCTATATTTGCTCCCTACATGTTAACACAAAAAGTGGGGTTACAAGCAAAACCCATTGGGAATAAAACCATACCATCCCAATGAACCCATAAAAAACAGAAGGTAATATCCAAACATCAAATACAATAAAACAAAATAATGAAAACTTGGCTCTAGTGAGGTAGTGGCACATCAGGCAGCTCAGATTGCAATTCAAATCCTTCCCAGTAAAATGCATCAGAAGATATATGGTGCTGCAGCAGAATAAAACTGAAACCTCAGTTATATGAGTAATGTTCAAGTCCGAAATGGGGAGAACTCAAATTATCCCCATTAATCAGGATCTTAAGCTCATAGGGAGGGAGATTTGAAACCAGGACCGTAGGAGAGTCAGCACCATTTCGGGCCAGCCAGTTGGCTGGTTTGTTTCCCTCTCTGAAATTGAAAGAAAATTGGGTCTGAGGGGATTTCATGGTATGGATTTGCTGCAGCCAGTAATTGTGATGCCAATATGTGTGGGTAACACTATTTAGGCTTTGAATCAATTCATTGGAGTCCACCTCAATCCAAATATTGTTCCAGCAAGCTTTCCTAGCTAATTGAAGTGCCCACAGCACAGCTATTAGCTCAGCCTCAAAAGGATCTTGTGCAGCAACAGGGGCTTGAAAATATAAAAGGCATTTACCACAATTGTTTCTGAAAATACCCCCCACTCCTGCACTATCGTTGGAGTAACTACCATCAGTGTTTATCTTTATGGTATTGCTGGGAGGAGGCTGCCATCTAACAATTTTAACAAGTGGTGAGCTATCAGTAGATGGTAGAATCAGCTGTAGGAGATTAGGGAACCTCTTATGTGTAATGATTTTGCTTAGGTAGGATCTGCAGTTTCTCACCACTGTAGAGACAACAGCAGGAATGTCTTCAAATTTGGACTGGTTTCTAGCCATCCAGATGAACCAGAGAACAATAAATTGGATGGTGTTAAACTTATGATTATTCCTCTCTTGCCAGCATGTGTGGAACAACTCCCAGTGAAGAAATATATAATCAATTTATATATATATATATATATATATATATATATATATATATATATATATATATATATATATATATATATATTACTGAGTAGTATTTTTAAAAAATTTAAAAGATTTATAATCAATTAAAGTTATTAATTAAGTAAATATACTAAAAAGTATTAAATTAGATTCAAATGATGTTATAAAATAAATTATAAGTCTTAAATATTGTCTCAATCCTTAACATCTTATGGTTACGCGATTAGGATTGTCAAAATTACTCTTTGTTCGTGAACAGCTCGTGTTCGGCTCGTTAAGCAAACGAGCCGAACACGAACACAATTTTTGGGCTCGAAATATAAATCCAAGCTCGTGTTCGGCTCGTTTACACCCCTATTTGTACTCTTTAAAAAAAGGACAAACTTACTGCTTATTACATATCGTGTTGCAAAATGGTGTCTTAACTTAATGGCTTGCCCTGTAGTATGTAATATTTATTAAAAATAAAGAGGGGTTGATTCTTAAACGGCAACAAATTCTTTTTTTGAGTTTAATTGTTGAATTTTGTTGTCAAATTCAATTGCAAAATTTTTTTGTTTGAAATCCTAAAATACAATTTTTTTCCAATAAGAGACTTCAAATACTCTTGAATAGGATTAATTCTGAGAGCTTTATAGCTACACCTAGACGATTACATCCTCCAGGCTTTTAGAGCGCTTTCATAGAAGAGTCTTGTGACTTTAGTCTTGTCCTTAAGCCAAGTTCATTCTAATCTCAAACTTCAATTTGAGCTTTCTCTTACTTTGAATTTGTAGCTTATTAAGAAAATAATCCTTAAAGTTAGCCAAAAACATCAAATATAATTTTTAATGATTTAGTCAAAGAAACTAAATTTCGTTGGATAAGTTTCCCGAGTATTCATTTGTTCGTTGAATATAGAAAGAAAGAAATATAAAAGAACAAAATCAAAAAGTGTTTATCTAAGGATAGAAATTATTTAAGTCATCTCCACTCTACTTTTTGAGTACTTCCTTTCCACTTATAAGTTTGCAACATATATGCGGTAGGCCTGACTTATTTTTGGAAGACGTAAGGACAATTTCATGTGGGCTTTAATTTTTTAATTCCCAAGTGACAAGATGCAATATCTTTTATCAATACTAAGCCTCTGGATTTGAATGGTTCTTAACATCAGAGTTCTAGTATTTTATTACTTTTGTACATTTTATCTTCTTTGTTTTATTGAAGGTTGGATTATTTGATCCTTCAATATGTTGGGTATGATTTGCATGTCTTCATCATTGTCACATTCATCAAGTTCTGCTTCATCAAAATTACAAGTAGTTACCACATTTTGATTGAATACTTACTCAAATAATAAGATAGCATTAGCACTATATGATAAAATATGTCTTGTCTGGCGGAAGTAAAAAGGCTCATCACCAACTGATAGTAATAGTTTGTCCTATTTGCTGTTTAGACATCTACCCTTTTTAGCAAATTTAAATCCCATACTTTGGGCGGCAATAACATGTATCATCATTATTGGTGATGGCAAGCATGTAACAACCATATATATAGCATGAAACAACTTCTTTGTAGAATACACTAGTATATCTATTAGTTATATGCATCAAATCAACTTTATTGGTGATGACATACATCGATGTTAAAGAATGGTCAACATCATTGTTGTGGTTAATAACATGCGTGAGCCATATTGGGAATGATATATGTCAAGATTGTTGGGAAGAACATGAATTGATTTTATTAGCATTGGTGGTCTTGGGTATTATTTTTGATAACATGCATTGAACTTATTAATAATGATAAATATTGATGCTATTTGGTTGAAGGTGAGAATAGTCAATATGATAATCATTGGTATTGATTATATGATTTATCATCGAACAAAACTATAGGACTCCCTCATATGAAGAATAATGTGCTATTAAGAGATTTTGTAATTGACATTCATTTGCAAAATGATTTTGCAGTTTATATTGATGCCTTTAATTCTTAATTGTTTTTTAAGACATTTAATTATCTTTACGAAATTGGATTTATGAGATCTTCGGCATATTGAATTTCAGTTGTCAAAACTTTTGCTTTGCTAATAAAAATAAAAATTTATAAAATTATTTGATTCATTAATTATCATTACGTGTTTTTAAACTATACTTTTAACAACTCAACTTAGTCATTTTGATCCAGGAAAGTATTTTTTTTTTATTACTAGATTCATTTTATTTAACTATTTAATATTAATAAATAATTATTCAATAACACCCAATCAATTCTCACAAATATTTATTTATCCAGCACCTAGGATTTAAATTTTACATTTATACAACCCAAATGCTCTATTGCACATCAAAAATGTTATTAGTTTTACTAATAAGATTGATGTTTATATGTTTGATATGTAAATACATAGAAATTAAGTGATGTGCATGTAAATCTTCCATAAATTTAACTTTAACGTGAAAGAAGTTGAAGAAAAAAATTCTTTATCTATTTTGCCAGTTGAGAAAGAAGAACATAACAACTTTGATTGCACGGAAACACATAAGGAGGGCTACTACAATTCTAGAGAACCACTTCTTCCACATACTCATTAAGATTGAAGTCTTGAACCACCACTTACATTGACCGCTGCTGACAACTTTTTGTAACTTCCCAGATGGCCACTATAGACGCCCTGTATAATGCGCACGCTGATGCCCACCCAAAGCTTGTTCATAATTGAATACCTTATTGCACTGATCACATGGATGCATTTCTACCACCGCAGCCCCAAAGGCCGCCAACAATGGCGGTGCCAGCTTCTCCACCCCCGAGCCAACATTCACTTCCTCATTGCTATTACTTTACAGGCATTGGCTGATGCTTTGCCCTCTCGATGCCAGCATTGGTGGTGCCAATATCCGACACATTATTTCGTGATAATTATCAGATTGATTTGTCACCACTACTTTCATCGTTGTCCTCCGCCTCACTATCTTGGAGCAAATCCATCTCAATTTGTTGAGCTTTGCATCATCGATGTCAGTTTTAAACTTCGACCTTCTTATTCCCAGGAGAATGCATGCTGCTTTGACATCGACATGCTTAGCTTGTCTGAAAGTTAAAATAGACATTTTTTTCGGCTCCATGGTTGCTTTCCTTATGAGTTCTTAAGTGTTCAAACAGGGTTTTTGTTGAGATGCCACACTCACTACAATGATTCCATGTTGAAGAAGAAGAAACTTTCTCTTTTGGCTTTTTCTTTCGGTGGTACATGATCCTCATCTTGAAGGAAGTCTCTTTCTGCTTCTCAGATTCCAGCTGGGGAGCCGTCGACAATCGTAGGAGTCCTCCTGAGAGTAGAGATCTATGAGAGAAGAGCGGGTAAGTGAATGAACCATTTCAAGATCAATCCTCTTATTTATAGATGGGTCTGATTCTCGTACTAGAATAAATTAGGAAATTATATCTAAACAAAATCTGAATAAATCCAAAAATTATATCAACTCTTTTTTAATTTTGGAAACATTCTATAAGTATAAAATTAGATTTTTCGACTTCTCAATTTATTAAATTTGAATTTTTTTTTGAATAATCATTTGGATATGTTTTTCTATTTTAATCATACTGTACTTGAAAGACCGTGCTTATAAACCTCGTTGGTTGAAATAACTTCAGTCCAACAGAAACTTAAATAAAAAATTAGATTTATCATGTCATTTAAAAAAAAGAATATTTGGCAAAATAACGAAAACCTACTGCATATTATTTTATTTATACTCACAAATAGTAAAAATCAAATTATATATATAATTCTTATGTAACTATATATCACATCCTGACATTCACATTTACATTTATAACACTTTTGCGACAAAAATTTATGCTAAAAGTGCATATTTCACTTTAAAAAAATAAATAGTTTTGGTATTATTCGATGTGATTTTAAATATTAGAGCGCATGCATGCAAAGATCATTAAAAAAATGAGAAAAAGAACAAGAAGAAAAAAAGATAGAATATAAAGTAAGAAACTATTAGATTTTATTATTTGTAGAGTGCTTTCAAGGTGCCCTTATTTCTCGCACTACAAAAAGTGCCTCTCATATTTATAGGTTTGGGTTTATTTTGACACACTACATAGTATGCTATATATGTATAATAGAATGCAACTTAAGCAAGGTAGTGGTCGAGCCTCTCAGCTTACTAAGAAGGAAAGACACTACGTGTTGCTCCTATAGAGGAGGCTCACACTGCAAGCTCAAGTTACTTCAATGAGTAAAAAAGTCTACAAGAGACTCGTTGGGCTTATATTGTGTTACCATCAGATTGTTTAGGTTAACCAGAGGATGTGTGCATCCAAAGAGCCTCACAAAAGGTATCCTCAAACTCAATGAATGTCTTCAAATGACAATTTGAAAGCTCGACATACCATCCAAAAAAAAATACTAATTAAATTGGTGACAAAAAGTAGAAAGAGTAGGATGTTATTATTGCTAATATTATGATAGAGTGCCAGAAAATAGTTTATGTTGCTTAGGTTTCCCATCTACTCAAAGCTATCTAAATTGTGGAGTAAAATATTTCGAATAAGGGATAGGATTACAGTCCTCATGATATGGTCTCCCTCTCTAAACATTAACACTATCATGCTGTGCCGACAACATGATATTGAATTTCTTGTCCACGAGAGATTGTAACCGGCTGTCATGCATAATAACATAAGGTGATGGTGGAATACTCATTGAAATGATCACGTGTTTGTTGACCTCACTTTTGTTGAAGTCTATTTAGTCTTTCTTAGAAGCCTAGGGTCTAGCCATAGGACTTTTCTGTTGATTATCCCAGATGACTATTGATGGAACCCTGCCCCATTAGAAATTTTAAACACTTCCTCACTCCTCTTGGAGTTCTGCATGTTTGTTCCTAAACTCTAGAACTTAGTAGGTGGAGCCAAATGTGAGGGAGCTCAAGAAGGGACTTCTATAGGATTGCCTAGCCTTAAGGTCAACCCTGGGTGATCTGGCCTTGGGCGAGCTTGCACACACACACTTGAACCCCACATTTTCACTCACTACTTCAAACCCTAAAGCCAAACATGCTCACCCTGGTTCCTTACTTTTTTTGGAAACTCATGTGGGTGGTCCCCTAAACCTTTAGCCCTAGGATAGGATTTGGCCAGGACCAACACATGGAGGATCCAAAATGGGACTTCTCTTTGGTCCATGGCCCAGATAGGGTAAAATCATGGTTAACATTCTTAATTGACCCCAATTTCACCAAAACCCCCAAATTTGACCTCTTAGCCCCAAAATTTCACCAAATGACCAATTTTCCCTAAAGGGTCCTCACTCACATAATTCAAAATGAAACACCAAGTGATGGTTGCCCCACTCATAGGGATAATTAAGACATCAAGATCCATTGAGAAATGGGTTAAGATATACCCTTTAAACTATAATGGATGAATGATTTAGAAATATAATAAGTTCAGAAGAACTCGAGATGTTTCAAAGGATTTTAAAGGAGGTGTAGGGTTATGCCCTACATTCCTTTATAGTCATTTGGATAACTTGGAGGACAACTGAACCCATTTTATTTTTTGCTCAAGAAAATCATCCTTAAAAACAAGTTTATGGGAACCCACCAGGTTATGCCCTAGGACCTGGTAGGATCACCCCGAACCTTTCCCGCTTTCTTTTTTTCTGCAATTTATTTAAATTTCTGCAAAATTATATATATATATATATATATATATATATATATATATATATATATATATATATATATATATATATATATATATATATATATATATATACTGAAAGTTCTAACATTTCAGCGGGAGTGTGAGAAGATAACATGTACGCCTTTACATTATTGCATTGCAGTTACTTTACTTTCCCGCATTACTTCACGATATTTAATTACCTGTATTTACTTTACTGTATCTTCTTACGTGCTTACCTGTAAAACCATAATCGAAACAAAACAAAACTTCTTTTTTTAAAATTAAATAACATTTTGAAATAAAACAAAGAACTAAATTTAATACATGCTCTTTGGATAATCAAAAATCTCTTGAAGGAGGAAAACTATGGCTGCTGATAAGATTGCCCACGATATGGATAAACGTATTAAAATCTTTTATTTGAGTTTGGTAATTTCATCTCAACTAAGTGAATCTGAAGAAAATAGTGGTACCGGAATGAGGAAACTGTGGGATCCTACCTAGTATCGCTTAATCAACTTAAACTTTCCCCCATAAGACATTTAAATAACAACAACAACAAAACTTGACATACACACTTTAAACATCTTGGAACTTCCTTAAACAACCTTACACTTCAAACTTGAAACCCTCTGCAACAAGAAGCTTGGAGCTTGCACCATGGGCAGCATGATGAGGACATGCAGAAGAACATCTTCGAGAGAGCAAACAAGTCTACAACAGAAAACTCTTTTCTAGAATTAAATAATAAGTCATACGACTTCGAGGTTGTCTGTCTAGTGCAACATAAATCCTCAATTGATCTTTTAGGCATTTTTACAACCCTGTTGCACAATATAAGCTCTAACTCATCTTAGGATTCTGAGGTCATCGTTCAATATGACGTAAACCATCATATCTTCCAGGCTATTTGTATGATTGGTATCATACAAATGTAAGCCCTGTAATAAAATTTGCAGGATGAAATATTAAATCGCATCTTTCCAAAATCGAAGTCAAACCATAGGATAGTTTGGGAAGTCACTGAGGTTCTCCTCAGGATCCATGGCAGCCCCTAGCTTTCTTCCTTTAGATTCCACAATATTGATCCCATTTGCACCTTTCTCATTTGATATTTCCTATGTTTGACCTTGAAAATCTTAAACCTTTTGAATTTATAAAGGCAATATTTCCTGATCATCGTCAATAGCTTTCTTAGGTAACTTCGGTTGCTTAAGATATAATTAACTATAGGAGCTTACCTTTATAGGAAACTTTAAGACTCACCTTGATATAAATTCTATCTAATTTTTCATATTATGTAGGGAAACTTGTCAGTCAACATAAGGGTTCGCAAACCAAACGAATGTCATAAGTATTTTAGTTTATTTAGTCGAGCCTCCTTATCAAGAAATGTGTATATTCTTCGGGGTAGGTACATGGTTTACGATGTGGTGCTCGTTTATTTAAACTATTGAATTCATGAGATTAGTTTGATTTCATATTTTCAAATTAAAAATGATACTTTTCAAAATTATATATATATATATATATATATATATATATATATATATATATATATATATATATATTAAATTAAAATACTTTAAACCGGGTGTTGGGATTCCTATTCCAGCAACCAACAACTTCTGATTTGACAACCGACAGGGTTTAAGGCTTATCACATATGGAATAATTAACAAGACCACTAGCGGTCTAAAAATGCTCTTTCTATAGTACAATAATCCTAGAAGAGATCGGGTTCATATTGGCCATCATTAGAACCATCTAATCCCAAATATGTGCTAGAAATGCATCTTTTTCTACCCCCATCAACATTGATGGAGGGGACCTCCTAACACTCTGAGGATCTAAAGGGATCGCCCTATTGGAGTCATGATAGGAATCTTTGGGAGGGATCCTCCCTCTGGTAATGGCCATGACATGGCTTACCACAAAGGGGTCAATGAAGAGGGATTCTTTCTTGATGAGCTCTTCTTCATGCTTGTTATTCTTATTAAGGTCATATAAATAACCTTATGGCGGACATGTCAGGTCAATAAATAAATCATCCTCAAGATCCATCATGATGTCACCATCAATGGTCAACTGAGATAATGTGGAATAGTAATGTCACCCTAAACAGCTTTCATCATCATATCATCTATATAAATAAGGATAACATTTGAAGTAGGATTACGTGACACTATCATACTATTATATGTATAAGTGGGGGTAGAGACGGGAGCAAGGATGTATGAGGGAGTTGGCTCAACTATGGAGCTCCACCCACCTGACTCCTTCTAGACCCATTGTCTCTTGGTCTAAATAGGGTGATAGGAGGGCTTTCTCTCATACTGGTAGGTGGATCTACATGGGTATCCCCTGGGTCTCCAACCCCTAGAACGTGAGGTATCAGCATAAGTAGAAGCATAAATAGTATAATCCATAACCTTCTTTACCTTATTTTTAAATGAAATTACATGAGATGTAGTCCTAGCTATAAGTACAATAATGGAAGAAAAGTTACAAGTATTGGCAAAGATGGAGCTTTGCCTTTTTGGCTTCCCTTGTGTTATATAAATAAACTGAAAACAAAGAGGAGGTGATGCATGAATGTTGACAATTTTTTTTTTTGAGTTTAAATCTATAGTTTTAATATCAAATTGTATTGCAAAATTCTACTATTGAAATCCTAAAATTTAAAGTAGGTTTTGTTCATTTTTTCATAAATATCTTAAAGGAACTTTCATAGCATAATTTTACATTATTTATTATTATTGTATATTTATTAGATATTTTTTCTCATAAAATAATTTAAAGGAAAATTGTATAAGAATGAATTCACCAAGTGATAGCATCCTTTCTAGCATGGGGATTCAATCTTCCTCTTATAGGACCAGTAATGGGAGCTTTATAACTACATCTTTATGATTTCCTCCTTGATGCTTTCATAACACCTTCATAGAGTTCTCTTGTGACTTCTAAGCTTTTGTATAAGCTAGGTTCATTCTAATCTCAAGCTCAAGTCATTGAGCTTTCTCGTATTTTCAATTTTAGGTTATTAAGAAGAAAAAAACTAAAGTTAACAAAAAATAACATTGTTTTAATTTCGTTAAAGAAACAACATTTCATTGGGTGAGTTCTTGAGTATTCACTTATTCAATGGATATACAAAAAAAAAAAAATTATAAATGTAAAAAGTAATTAATTGTGTTTATTTAAAAGATAGAAATTATTTGTAATCTCTGTTATAAGTTTTTGGTATCTCCTTTCTAATATATGTTTGCAGTTGTATGCGTGGGCCAAATTTATTTTTGAGTGATGTAAGGGCAATTCCATGTGGGATCCATTTTGTTAATTACTAAGAAATGAGATACCATATCTGTTGCTTTCAATATTATGTCTCCAAATTTGAATTGATTTTTGTTAACATTAGAGTTTCGGTATTTTTATAAATGTTTTTTAATTTTTTTCATGGTTAATTGAATACTGAATTATAAGATCTTTCCATAGGTTAAGTATGATTTACATAACTTTATCATCGATACTGCTCAATTCAACAAGTACTATATCTTCAAAATCATAAGCAATGCCAACTTTTTGATTATATAAATTATACTCAAATGATAACATAACATCAGCACTATGAGACAGAATATAAGGCATGGTGAAAAGAATCATTGTAATGATGTTAATTGTTTGGCATATTTGTTATTGACACTTTCATGTCCATTATAAACAAATTTAGAATCAATGATTTTGAAAATAATTACGAGCATCAGTATTATTAATGGCAATAATAAGCTTGTAAAAACCATATATATAGCATGAATCAATTGTACTTGAGCGTACACTCACTTATTTATTAGTGATATAAACTGATAACAAGCATCAAATTATTGGTGATGATTTACATCAAATTTGGAAGATATTTTAATATCATTATTGTGGCCAATAACATGTTTTAGCCTTATTGGGGATGATGGATAGCAATATAGTTGGCAATGATCTGCAAAATTCTTATTAGCATTAGTGGCAATCAATATAATTATTAATTACATGCATGGAACTTATTAATGATGACAACAATCGATGATGTTTGGTCGGAGGAGACAATGATTATGAAATAATAGTCTAATAATGACAGTTAGTAAATGATAATTAGGTTATACTATTAAGTGATGACAAGCAAGAGATGAAAGTCGTTGGCAGTTGTTGTTACATTGTCATCAGGCATTCTGTAATTAAATGATCTACGAGCTTTGTTCAATATTCTACGAGCTTTGTTCAATATTAAGAGAATTCGTAGTTTACATTCTGTAATTAAATGATCTCGTGGTCCAAATTGATGCCATTGATTGTTAATTGTTCTTTAAACATTTAAATACTTTTATGAAATTGGATTTAAGTTATTTGGTCAGGTTGAATTCCAGGTATTAAACTTTCTCCTTTCACTATTGAGTATATAAAATGTGAAAAACGTTTAATTCATTAGTTAAGTATACCATTAAGGCTCAACGAACAAAACTAAAGTATTTTATGTATTGAGTTTCATTTAGTTAAAATACTTATTATTAAGAAAAACAAATTTAAATGATTACATGATTTAATTTACAAACTAGTTTAATAAAAAGACGCTTCAAGTACATTATTTAAGAAAATGTAATTTATAAAAATTAGTTAGTTTATTAAATAATATTATGCCAAATTTAATATAGTTAAATTATTAATTAATCAAATAATTATCTTTAAAACTGATGAATTTCTCGCTACTATGATTTTTTAGAGGAGTGATTGGCCACAGTCGTAGAAAAACTTTCTGTCGGTCCTACACTCGACACAAATGAATTTAAATGAGAAAGAAACGGTTAAACAAAGTCTTTTTTTAATTCTATATTTTGAAAACTAAGACATTTTACAGAGACGACAACAATGAATGAACAGAAACTCAAAAGAAAAGCGACTAGACTTTCTGAAAATCATGTTCCAGAGACTCATTATGGTCGAAATCGAGAACCATCAAGACCAACGCCACCACAGCGGCCGACAAACTTAAGTTGCTTCACCGACGGCACAGTGGAGGCCCTGTATAATGTGCACGTTTGTGTCCGCCCAAAGCCTGTCCAGAATTAAACACCTCACCGCACTTATCACACCGATGCATTTCCACCTCCGCAGCCGCAACTGACGCTAGCACTGATGGTACCACTTTCTTCGTCTTTTTTATCTGTTTCTCTATCTTGGCGCAAATCCATTTCAGTTTGCTCAGCTTTGCATCATCAATATCTGCTTCACATTTGGACCTTCTTATCCCCATCAGAATACAAGCTGCCATGACGTCGGCATGCTTAGCTTCTCTCAAACCTAAAAATGTCGTTTTTTTGCCTCCCCTGTTAATTTTCTGAAGAATCATTGAGGGCCCAAAATGGGCTTCTGTGGAGTTAAACGGCATGTCACACTCCCCGCAGCGATTCTGGGTTGAAGAAGAAAAAGCTCTCGCTTTCGGCTTTTTCTTTCGGTAGAGTTTGATCCTAATCTTGGAATTATTCTTTTTCTGCTCCTCCGATTGCTGCGGTGGCGTCTTCGAATGGAGCTCCATACCAGGTTCGTATGATTCCTCCAGATAGTTATCTGTATGTGAGCGAATGTGAGCGAATCAGGGAAGTTAGCGAGCAGTGAGCGAAGCAAGGAAGTGAGAGAGAGCAGTGAGCGAGCAGAGATGGCAGGGAAGTGAGTTTATTTATAGAGAGGGACTTATCATCTTCCTCTTGGAATAAATTAGGAAACTTGATCTGAACATAATCAATTAAAAAATTAATTCAGACGTTGTTTTATTTTTAGAAACATTCTAAAAATACGAAACCTGAACAGAATCTGAATCAATTAAAAAATCAATTCAAACTTTGTTTTAATTTTAGAAACATTCTAAAAATATCAAATTAAGTTTTCTATTATTTAGTTTATTAAATTCAAATCGCACTATGAATTAAAAGACCGTGCTTATATAATCTTCGTTGGATTAAAAGACCGTGATTATATAACTTCATTAGAGGACTTGACAAAATTATGAATCTCTGTTGGTTTCTTATATAACGTCATTAGAGGACTTGACAAAATTAAAAATTTCTGCTGGTATCTTAACCTAACGCAGTGGAAATTTTACAATAAAACTTTTTTACTAATTGATCTATATAACAGAAATATTTTATGAAAAATTAGAGTCCACATTTCATTTAAGAACATTTGGTTAAATAACTTGAGATTTGCTTCCTAGTAGAGTTGTTTAAAAATTGTTATTGTTCATCCACGCCACAAAAAATGTCTCCCCTATTTATAGGTTAGGGTTGACTTTAACACGTTATATAGTAAGCTACATACAAAAAATAAAAAATACAGGAATTTTACATAAATAAAGGTTGTTGAACAAAGACAATCCTTGAGATATATGAAATTTACCCGGCACCTTCAGAGCTGATGAGGTCAAGTAGTTGAACTAATAAAGGACACACTTCGAGTCGAACTAAGTATCATGGTTGAGCTTTAATTTTGGTCTGGTCAGTTTGAACTTTTGATTTAATCTTGATTTAAGGGGTTTCAACCAAGCATATTCAATTCTATGATTTTTAATCACTTTGTGTGTTAATTGTGAAAAAAAAACAAGAGAATTAAGTGTATATTAATGATTAATAAGCAAGTAGGATAAAATATTATCCTTGTTGATATGTTTTGCTTTCCATGTACTTCATTCTTATAAATAAGAAACAAAGTTTGAGTCTCAAGCACCGATTCAATTGCAGCTATTCTTCTTATTTGAATTAAAACATGAATGTATATATCAATAAAGTTTATATCATGGGACTTACTTGTTGCCTTGTTTAGTTATGGGAATAAGGATAAGTGTTTAGAGAAAAATAAGTAAAAGAAGGTAGAAATTGAAAAAAAAAAAATTGATATTTCAAAGCCAAATCTTCTACCCTGACACATGTTGAAAAGCCTCGACTTCAAATGTCAATTTCTCACGAGTTTAATGATACGAGTACTTAATCTATTTCTGTACATATTGAATATGGTACAAAATATGAGAATTTTTATTTTTGAATGATTACTTATTATATTTGGTAAAAAAAAAGTACGTATAAAGCAAGTAAGTTTTAAGTTCTATTAACTTCAAGTAAACTGTAGAATAAAGACCATTTTGACCATTTTGTTGATTAAATTGGCTCATGCAACTATTGATCCAGATGTTGAATAGACTCTTGTAGCGAAGAATGTGGTTCCCAAAGAAAGTATCCCACCACCTCTTGAACATCCAAGTGTCGAAGTGATGAGATTTGAAATTGAGATATATTTGTTAAGGGCACCGATTCTTTTTCTTCTTCTTGGCTTAAGACTTTGAGTCTTTTTATTACAAATTATCCAATTGAAATTTTAAATAAATTTTTGTTACTTCAAGATGTTTGTTTTTTGGTGATCCTTTACATGTGGAAGAATAAGATACTTTGATAGATAAACTTATTGCATTATTTTCTTAAAAATGATAAATCACATTTCTCAATTTTGAATTCCTAGGAGAAAAAAATAACATCATAAATGATATAAAATTAAAATTTTAGAGGGTGCTTAAACTACAATTTCATCAAGTTTGTAGTTGAATTTATTATTATTATTTTTTTATCATTTAAATTTGACTCAAGCTAACTTCCTCAAGTATATTCATATATTCGTATATTGTTATCCATCTTCTATAGCTATACTTAAGGTCTTAACCATTGAGAAAACAATGTTATCAAATTCCTAGAGGTTAGAGATAAATATATATTGATGATGAGTAGGGGGAAGAAAAACATGGTTTTGAAGACTTAGATAAAGAGACTTCTAAGAGCACAACTCTATTTTCTCATATTGACTTTTATGCGATAGTGGATAAGGATTCGTACTTTAAAATTCTTAATTCTTAAGAATACACGGGGAAAAGACCAAGCAAGAAATAATCTCCCACTCACCATCCAAAGCAAAATCTATTGAAGCAAAATCTTTCAAAGAATTAATTGAGAAGGAAAAAATCAATAATATAAAAGGATTTTTACCCACACAACACTTACAACTTTCATATTTGCCTATACATACCTGCAAAGCACATTAAAAAATTTTTCGTAGAAAAATCGACAATTGTCCACCCCGTTTCTTCCATCACTCTAAAGAAAATCTTTCGTTTACATATTTTACATCTTCTTCACCTGTTGACTGGCGAGAGCGAGAACTCTTCTTGTACTTGATACTATTTTATTCACGCCACTGTCTTTGTTCATGACAGGGTGCGAAGGAATCTTTTGGCAAATTTGTGTCGACAACGTGTAGAAGAATCCGCTGACAGCGTGCATAGGAATTCGCTGACAATGTGTAGAGGAATCTACTAACAGTTTTATCGAAGGACTTGACCTCTATGACGGTCAGCGTTCCTTACCATTCTGAATATGGACTTACTAATTTTTTTGACTTTATGTTTTAAGTTTTATATGATATTGTATTATTACCCATGCTATCATACCGATCTTTGAATGTGTTTCTTGAATTCTTTTAGTGAAATGTATGAGGGTTTGCTTGCTTGGCTAGCCACACCTTTCAAAACCAAACAAACTTTTCCACTATTTTGGTAGCACCTTTCTGGAACCAGCCCCAAAAATATGGTCTATATTAAGAAATTTTTTAATTTTATTCAATATAAAATTGAACTTAAATCATGTACATTAAAAAAAGAATTAATAATGTATATATAGTACTTGATACATTGTTGTTTACAAATCTAACATTTTTTTTTCTTCCCTTTTTTTTTTTCAAATTTTCATATGGGAAAATTACATACCTAGCACAATTTTTTTTATTAGCACTAATATATTTTTATCTTAAATTTATGAATAGTACAGAGAGATTAATTGATAAGGTTTGCATGTCTCACATTTTCCAGCTATGGCATTAATGCAAGATAAGATCACATATATGCTTGTCATGTTTAAATATGGTGAATATTTGGCCCAAGTTAAAAATCAAGTGAGAAAGAGACATGATGGTGGGAAACAAAGAATACAAAGTTAAAAAAGATGCGCTGACTTACATGTATTGAAGAAAGAGATTGAGTCCATTTATTTTTGACTTAAGAGTACATAATTTTGAGTTGTGTTACCTATATGACACATCAACTAAAGGCTACATGGTTATCAACAATGATTTTGAAGTGACAAAAAAAAATTGTGCAATGTATACAAATGATTAAGTTGAGGATGTAGTCACACATAAGATGAGAGATGGAAGTAACATATTAGGCTTTTACTTCTCAAGCCCTGGTAGTATTGATGGTGTTTACATTGATCAAATGGCGTGTAATGAAGAGATTGTGATAACCGAAGGTAAGGAAGATAAAGATGTATTGGTTGGGATCTGTTTCCGTAATTCTCAAATTTTCATGCAAGCTCTGAGATCTTATGCCATCACAAAAAACTTCAACTTGAATATGAAATAGTAATAAAACCTGAGTTGTTGCTAGATGTTCATATTAAGATTGATCTTGGGGGATACGATTGACATTATGTGCAGATGGTGAAACTTTTGAGGTTCAAAAATTAGAAGCAGCACATATATGCTCAGATGTGAACATAACAACAATCTCTTGAGCAACAAAAGAGATTGAAGTCGTAGTAAAAAACAAAATCCTGACATCACTCCAAAGTAGATTAACGATAACTTAAAGAGCACATATAATTTTTCTTTGCCCAATATGAGAGTATAGAGGTCAATAGAACAAGCTCGAAGAGAAAGTTTAGTTCAGTTGATAAAAACTATAGATGGGTACCGATACTATATTTAAAGCTAATTAATAGAAATCTCGGATCACATATTACTTACACGTATGGTGAAAATGATTCATCCTTTGATAGGTTCCATATAAGCTTTGAGATTCGTCTTGATGATTTTTTTTGAAATGTTATATATACTTTATTGGGCTTGATGCTTTCCATTTGAAGTTAAAGTACCTAGGTGTTCTATTATATGTAAATTCACTTGATGGTAACAAAGAATTATTTACAATAGCATTTGCATTTGCAGAATCTGAGTCAAATAAATCTTGGAATTGATTCTTAAGAAATTTGGCAGAATCAATTGGTACCAACTTACAAAACTTAGTATTTATATCAGACATGGAGAAGGGCCTTGAAAATGCAATCACTCAAGTTTTTTCATCTATGGAACATAGAGTGTGTCTACGCAACCTATGGAAGAAGTTGAAAATTTTTTTTCATTATAATGATAGCCAAAAGATTAGAAGTTTGTTGTGATTAGCTTCTAATGTATATACTAAAAGCTATTATGAGTTTAGCATGAATGAGACATGCATTACGTGCCCATATATTCACTCTTATTTATTAGCTTTGCCTTGTAAGTGTTCGATAAGTAATTTCTTACCTAGCATAAAAAATTATTACAATACAAATAATTTAATAGAATCATTCAATGCATGGATTGAAGAAGTTGGGTGTAAGTCTGTGATTGATTTAATTAACAAGTAGAAAGCTAAGCTTATGGAACTAATAGCAAAGAGAAAATGAAAGTCATAAACTGGCGCCGCAAGCAGAAGATTACATTAGTGATATGAGCACTAGAATGGATCAACTCTTTCTGCGCAAATCATCGACGCATACAACTAAGGTTGAATGATACTATGAAAGGAAAGAAGTGAATATTAAAAGTAGAGAATGTACCTGCAAAGTTTGACAAGTCACTTGGTTATCATGTATTCATGGTGCAACAATTATTGACACCGAAGAGCACCCATTGTGGCATACTTGTGTTTATGATTGCTACTATGTTGATTGATTTGTAGTGATGTAAAAAAATATTTATATCTTCTCTCAATTACCTCATATGTCAGTAATATTTTTGTTTGAATTATATATACAAATTGGCATATGAGGACCAAAGTGCTACTCTTCTGGGGAAAGATAAGTGGACTGAAGTCGATGGTGATACTTATGTTGGTGTGCCTAATAGTTTGTGAACTAAAAGATGACCGAAGAAAAGAAGGATCATGAATCTCCTAGAGAAGAATGGTTAAAAAAATAAAAAAGATTCACAATGCGGTCCTTGTGGCATATGAAGTCATCATTGAACTACATGTAACAATCCACTAAGTAAACCGGGTTCACAGTTGTCGAACAAAGACCTTGCATCATCTAACTCGAATAGGATTAATGTAATATTATTATTTTTCATTCCTCAGGTTTTTATAAATGTATTATTTACAAGCAAGATCATATTGTTAGCATGATGAAACGAATAAATACAGACTATCCATCTGGTAAAGTATCTTTTATGTCCTTTTTCAATTTCAATAATAATAAGTATTTTTCCATAACAACTAACTGATTCGTTAATGGAGTATCTTTACCTTAACTTTATGTAATATCTGTTAAATCATTGGTAAGTTTAGTTTCGTAGCTCACTTGGCAGCTTGATGGTCAATTGTTCTCTACATTCCAAGTCAATACATCTATAAACAAACAAATATTTAATATTCGTACATATATTTCATAAGAATAAATAGAAATTGATGATTCATAAACCCATTCCCAAAAGTTGGAGATAATGCTAATGATGATGAATGGAGTAAATGTATTAAGTAATTGATTTTGCAATATTATCATTTGTTTTTTTGTATGGTGACATTACTTTATCAAATGTTAAATTGCATTTCACTGTTGCGCTACTTATCTGATTTTATTGTCCTTTGTAAGTTTTTTTATGGTTACCAAGCATTTTCTTACTCTAGTAGCATAGAAATTGGTGTGTCATGATGCGGGATTTCATAATCATCACCATTATTTTTATTGTCGTATTTACATAATTACTTTTCCATCAAATAAAAAAATCAAAGTTTAGGTTTTATATATGTCAATACCTATGAATTAAGGTATGCATGAAGTGAAATAAAATTTGCACAAACCACTTTTTTCCTTCTAGCATAGAACAATATAATTGGGGCAAAAAGGTCAAAATATGTCTTCAGTTTTTCTTGTAGAAATTTGCGATGAATTTTAGCTTCAGGTAACATACGTTTATCTTGGTTTTTATCAGATATGAGCTCGAGTCAACTTTTGAGACGTTTCAATGTAGACTTGAACTCTAAGAGATTACTAAAGTTGTTTTTGTATTTTGAAACAGTTTATAATTTTGATTGAAGCTATCTTTTATTTCTTTGATTATGGCTAATGGAAATCTAATTGTGGAATTTTGGCTATTGTTTTAATGGATGGATGGATGACCTTATTCATTTTCTTATAGAGTTCATCAGTTCATGTCTTATAAATTAATTTTATGGGGCATTTACACATACCGTGCATTATTATTTTATTTGTATTCTCTGCTTAGCACTTTCAGCACCTGAACACTATAACCTTTAAACTTATGCTCGGCCAGTGACGCTTGTATCGTTTGAATGCCGATTGGATCCCTTCTAATAACGAAAATCTTTTTTGCTCCACATTAAGAAGTATTACTTTGGTTTACTTCATATATAATTAACTATACAGTGGTTCATTTACTTGAGTCTTTTTAATGAAACTACATACAAAAAATCTCTACAAAATTAAAATGGCCAATGAAACTACATACAAATACCAAAACTATAGTGAAATTTGGGATTTAGAATTGTATAGATTTTGGAATTATTCAAATGAAAAAGCTTTTTTCTAGGTGGGATTACTTGCATGTCCGATTCCTTCGTGACTGTCGGCATTGCTGACATTGTAGTTGGAACCAAGTTGTCGGGCCCAACATAACCCGCAATGCCATAATCACACAGAATTTTAATAAAAGGCAGGTATCCTACATATAAAGGTCGGTCTTATGCTGATAAATTTATATTTAAGCTGGTGTTCCGGGCACTAAATCCTTTGTCAGAAACAGAGATTTCGTCGCCATAGGTATCTGACACTTCTCCAGTTAGCTCAATAGCTCTTGAACATATTAATCTTGTTAGATAAGCAATCAGCTTCCTGTTGAAAAAAACTGGCAGAAAAGTAATCTAGAGATGCTAGCTGCAGCGATCAATTATGAATAAAATATCAAGCAAAAAATTTGAAAAAAAAAAATTATTAACTATAGTTATTTTTTGTTGTGGTTGTTTCAATATGATATTTTTCTTTTTTCTTTTGTTTGAGGTTGTTTTGTCCTAGGGTTCATTAGAAGAGGGCTATATGTTTGTATCGAGCCCTATCTGATATAGGGATGAACAAAATGTGGAGAATGAAATCTTTACCGGGGTACTGTGTGTAAAGGCAAGATAAACCTCAAGGACTTTATATGAGCTTAAATTGATTTCCAATTGATAGAAATTGATTTTTAATTTTACAATAGACTTATCTATGGCTGATCTTACATCTGAATTCTTGGGTATTATTCAAAGCCGGTTATCACAATTTTGAAATCTTACTCTTTATTTCTCTGAAATCCTTACTTTTTTTCAAATTCTTAAAGGCACTCTATATGCACACATATATATATACACACATACTTCTAAACATTCATCTATATACATATAATCTAAAGAATGTGCTCCCCACTTCGTTTATGAAAGTTTAAGAAGTAAGATTTTGGTAAATACTTCGATGGATTCATTTGCAAGGATGCCTTACTGACATACCGGTTTTTAATTGTTACACACCAGCTTAAATTTTAATTGACAGCAGGTCAACTGATAATTTCATTCAATGATACCATCAAACTATTTTTGAACTGATGGTAGGCAACGGTGAAACTGTAGATTGCGACCATATTTGACGCTAGAAGATGATATGGTTATGTGATGACAAGAATAACTTAGCCATTTTGTTACAAACGATGAGCACTTACCTATCTGACTTTATTGTAATAGAAAACAAATCAAGTAATGCGATGATTAACGCGTTGCAGTACACTATATTTGGGTGTTGCGGGAGGGAAGAGAGGAGAAGAGGGCGTGACGTGCGAGAAGAAAATGAATTGGGCGGATTTATCTTCTACATTGCGTCAGATTTTTTCGACGCTTTCAGTAAAGCTTTTGTCTCAATATATTTGACACAAATCTGACGCAAAAAACCCCACAACAACAACGTTAATTTTATCGTTGTTTGTGTCGAATATTCAGACATAAATCCGACGCAACTTCCGAAGCAAATAGAATAAGTTTATGTTCAAAGCAAATCAATCGTAAAATCCGACTCAAATATATGTATAAAAAATTTCTGTTTAAATAAAATTTTGTTCAATCTAACATTTTTTAGTTTTTTTGATATATAGTGAGTGGTTTTCACTTTATTCTGGTGTCAATTCATTTAAATATAACATGTAAGAAGATTTGGATATGTTCTGTTTCTGAACAGCAACGAACTTACTGAATTTTGTAATAAATGTAACTCCTACATTTATTAGCTTCTTTCAATTTCCAGTGCAGTTTAGGGAGATTTACATGCATTCCACTCAATTACTGTATGTTTACATAACTAGCACCCAAACTTGGTAGCCTTGTACAGATCAGTGTGGGATTATTTCAGAACGTCATATTTAGGCCAAATTATTGTGTACATAATATATACGCAGAGATGCGTACATATTATAGGTATTGAGAGATTACGGAGGTTACAAGGGAGTTACTGAAGAGCGCATTCGGCGTTGTAACCCCCCTGAAATTTCCATAACCTCCCAATATTCATAATATGTAATTGCTCCATATTTAGAGCGTTAAAATTTACACTGATTCATGACTCCGCCTTTTTCAGATCCAGTCAGGTGGGTTTTCGTTAAAGCGAGCGGGAGAACGAGAGGGAGGCGGATCCATGATCGGTGATCCATCTGAAGTTGAGGGAGAGAGAAATTTCTCAGCATTCCGCCCGGTGGAGGATCCGCCGGACACATCTGCCGTCGCTCATCACGCCACTTCGTCTTCCCCTCCGAGGACATCGCGCCGTAGAAGATGAAGATGTCGGGCAGCTTGACGAGAAGAAAGGAAGCTCGCGAATGGATCTATGGATGATGGTCGCGAATGCATCTAGAGCTCCGCTCGCCAATGGATTTACAACTTTGCTAAATTGATTGGATCTACAGCTTTGCTCGCTAGTACTGGTTTGGCTTTGCTTGCGAAGGAATCTGGGAAGGAGAGGTGATGAGGTAAAATAGGATTTTAATTTTTAGCGAAATTAAAAAGTTGAGTTAAAACGCTAATCTTTTGCTACAGGCCAAAATTATAAAATGCTACTTTTCCAAAATTTAGATTAGAATGGAATTCCTGAACTGGTGGTAAAGCATTTGCAAAGAGCCCCTAATAAGATTTTTTACATCTTTTATGTTAACCAAAACACTCAATTCTGAGTGCACTCACTTCACTTTATAAAATTATTTGGAAAAATGAAATGTCCTGAAACAATGCTCTGCCTCTTTATTTATAGCATAACTAGCTCGTTTGTTGAAGAAATGGAGTGATTTTAATGTCTTTGGAAAGTAAGCAAGATCTCCCATGACTTTTATCTTTTTCAAATCACTAAATTTATTGCAGATTTTCTCTGGATTATAAAATTATTTAGTAAAATAAAATTTGTCCAGAAACATTCATTGTCTCACTATTTCAGCCATGAGTAACTTGTTTTTTGGTAACTAGATCATTTATTAACAAAATTGGGTGATTTTTATGTCTTTGGAAAGCTAATAAAATCTCCCTCGACTTTTATCTTAAACAAATCACCCAATTCAACATACATTTGCTATAGTTTATAAAATTATTTGGAAAGATAAAATTTGTCCTGAAAGAACGCACTTTGTCACTATTTCAGCCTATGAATAGCTCGTTTCTTGACAAAATTTGATATTTTTTGTGCCGCTAGAAAATAACGGGATTTCCTATGCCTTTTATATTAACCAAATTATCGAGTTCAGACTGCATTTGCTCTAGTTTATAGAACTGTTTGGAAAAATCAAATCTGACTTGAAATAGCTCACTATCTTGCTATTTCTGCCATAACTAATTCTTTTTTTGACGGATTTGATTGTTGTTTTTTTTTTTTGTTTGTATTTTGAAAGCTAACAAGATCTCCTACAAGTTTTATGTTAACCAAGTCACCCAATTTTGATTGTATATGCTCCATTTTATACAAATATAAGAAAAAAATAAAATTTGTCATGAAACGAACATATGAGAATGCACTATGTTCAGAACAGATAAATATAAGAGATGCATGACTTATTACATAAATTGACAGTTTATTCGTTTCCCAACATATAATAGTTTGGTTATTTGGACTGAAGTGAAAGCAGGAGAATTGAATGGTATGTATCTAAGTGTCTCTAAACATCAACCAGCTATCATTTCCCCCAAAATTGCATTGCTTATTTGCCTAACCCAAAGCTTTTTAATATCAAGGCATCTTGCACATTAAAATTACAATGCATAATAAATTTCTGAAACATTAAAGATCCCAACTTAGACGATAGATGCTTGATCTAATAATACATCTAAGTTTACATGTAAAAATATTTTTTTTAATGTTTTGATATATTGATTATGATTCACTGATGTAATTTCCTTGGTGCATCTGATATAAAAGATGATCTAATGTAAATGCGAAGAAATTTCTCCTAAAAAACAAGAAATTGTTGTTAATCGCTATTCCAATTATATATTAATCGTTTTTGGTTCTTCTTTCGAAATTTTACACATAAGCCTTATCTCATATACAAATAATGCTAAAAAAAATCCAATTCATTAGCACAAAATGAACCTTGGGAATAATAAAGGGAGCTTTCAAATAATTCCTCACTTCATCATGTCCTAATTTCAACTTCTATCCCTACTCCCACCAGCAGGTAGGCTACAGTACTTGATTGCCAAGATCCAATGAATAAGAAGCATCACAGGCTGAGTTGAGATTAGGCAACGGATTACTGCCCCGGCGGATGCTCAACTACGTGAAAGGATACCATGGACTGAAATCCAATTTTAAAAATTTTTTGTAAATTTGATTATGTTTAACTATAATTTCTCATGTTGAGTATTATACCTCTATTCCCTGTATATACATTTCTAACACTTGAAAATTGAATTTACATTTACATCACTTTGTTGTCATAGAATTATGTATGAAAAATGAGTATTTTACTTTTAATAAGTTAGTTATAGTTAAAGATTTGAGTATGATGTCCTTGAATATGAAAATTTTGGTGTTAGATACATAATTATATTATAATGGAGTGGCATGTTATTTTTATCCTGCAACATTGAAGAAATTGGAATTGGAGCATTTACAAACATACCGCAAAATTGGGTTATCTCGCAAACATACCACCAATATTTAGGTGCATCAAACCAAAATATCACACTGTGGTTAGTTGTACAATCAACAACAATCTGAAGTTAAATTGCATTAAAGGAAAATTTGTTTGTCATACAAAAAAACAAAAAAAATACATCCCTAAACAAAAACATAATACATATCTTTGGAATACGCCAAAGTCATCTAAATAAAAATAACACAACAATAACAAAATCATACTAGTGACAATAAATAGTAATGCAATTATAAATTTTATAAAGAACATTAAATCCTCAGAATTTATTCTCTTCATCTCCTCCGTCAATTATCTTCAAAATCTTCTCGACAAACAATTCATCATCCATTTTATTCACTCATTTAAAATATTTACATAATCCAAAGAGCATTCTGTTAAAAGCAAAAGTCTCATTAGGCTCTTGAATGTGGTCTTAACCTGATCCTTTAGAGCAATGGGAATCTGATGGTACCCTAAGTACCAGTCCAAAGCCAGAAATATGGGTGATCAGCTAGCCTATCCAATATTTGGTCTAAAAAGGGTAAAGGAAAATGATCATTTCTGATGACTAAGTTTAATTTTTTATAATCAATACATATATGCCACACAGTGCATAGTGGGTATTAATTTATTTTGATCATTCACTAAAACATTCACTCCCCTTCTTTTTAGGTTCACAATGGATCATGCTTACTCAGGTACTACCTGAAATAGGGCAAATAATACATACATTTAACCACTTTACTATCTTCCTTTTAATGACGTCTTTAATTATAGGGTTTAATCTCCTCTGAGGATTTTCCTTAAGTTTATGTTTTTCTTTCAAAAAGATCCTATGCATGTATATTGAAGGACTAATCCCCTTTATGTTCACTAGAATCCATCCAAATGCTTTTTGAAAATTCCTCAGAAATTTCATCAACTTCTCCTCTTATAAACTACTAAGTTTCGAGGATATGATCACAGGTAACGTAGATGACTTTCCTAAGTATACTTCAAATACTTAGGAAGAACTTTCATCTCAAGTTCAGAGAGTTCCTAAATAGAAGGGATTAGAGATTTAAAATTTTTAGTAGTGTCCAACAACTTAAATCTCTCCCTAAAAATCCTTGGATTATCCTCTATAAGTCGAGCGCATTCATCCTTAATGTCAATGATATTATCCTCGATCCAAGTCTCGCTCCACGGTTTTAACTTCAAAATACTTATGATATTGGCGGCTACACAATCTGTCAATCAGATCCATCTTATAACATGCATCCTCATTAAAATCAGAATGGAATTTCATAGATTTTCAAACATTAAAAGTAACCTCTTAATCATTCGCTCTCATAATAAAATCTCTCTTCGCACATCAATTATAGCCTCTACCAAGTGGTTAAGAAAGGTCTACCTAATATAACGAATATTTCTTTATCTTCCTTTATATCTAATTTATCGAATTCAACATAGAAAATAAACTTATCAACCTTAACTTGAACATCCTCTATAACCCCCTAGGATAAGTAATAGAACGATCAACAAGTCGAGGGGTTACGATGGTTGGAGATACCTCTCCTAAACCTAATCTCTTAAAAATCGACAACGACATGAGGTTAATACTAAGCACCCAAATCACATGAGTGCTTTCCCAAAGAACTTCTCGTCCAATAAGCACATGGAACAATAAAGCTATCAAGATCCTTAAGTTTCTAAGAAAGCTTTTTCTGGATAATAACACTACACTCCTCACTATGTGCTATAGTTTCAAAGTATCTAAACTTCCTCTTTTTGTTAAGTATCATTCACAAAATTTACATAGTTGGGCATCTTTTCCAAGGTTTCAGCTAAAGGGATGTTGATCATCAATTTTTTAAACACTTCTAAGAATCGAGAAAATTGTTGATCTAATTTTTATTTCTAGAGTTTCTGGGGAAATGGTGGAGGTGATCTTTTTGAGTTATTCCTTATGGGTGTAACTGGTTTTCCTACATCTTTAAAAGAATCTTCTATAGGTCCTTCAGTGTTCAAGGTTCTCTTTCTCCACCTCGACTCTTTCCTCTTCACTTCTTCCAACTCCTTTCCACTTCTCAACTTAATCGCTTTCACGTGTTCATTATTCTTTTCCTTAAGATTAATCTCAATGTTTCTAGGAAGGGTTCCCCGGGTCGGTTACTAAGTGAGTTAGCAATCTACCTCAATTGGTTCTCTATATTCCTAATACCTGACCCATCTGCAATACAGCTTCCTCCCAAGAAAGCTTATTTTTCTTAAGTTGTTGGTTTAAGTTAAAATTTGGGGGATAAGAAGGCCTCAAGTTAGTACTACCCTGATTGCTCTAACTTTCATGAAGATTTGATTGATTATTCCACCATTGTGGATTTCTTATCCCTTGATTGGTATTCTAGTTAAAATTAGGGTGGTTCTTCCAACTATGATTATAGAAATTGGAATACGGGTTATTCATCCTATTGTTGATCCCATTTAGGGTCACAAGTGGCAAAGCATTTGCATCAATCAGTTGTCTAAATGAATTTTCCTCATTTACTTGTGGTCATTGTGGCTGGTTCATCCTTAATTGGTTTAGCTTCCTAGATATATTTGCTACTTGATAAGTCAAAATTGAAAGAACATCTGTGCCATGAACACTAGCTACCTTCCTAGGGTTCAATCTATCAACAGGCCAATGAAAGTTATTGATTGTCATTTATTCAATTAAAGAATAGGCCTCATCAAAGGGTTTTGAAATAAGTGAACCACCTGCAACAACGTCAAAGATCGACCTAAGAGATCCTACTAAGCCATTATAAAAAGTCTGAATTATCAACCAATCAGGCAATGCACGGTGGGGGCACTTCCTCAGAAGTTCCTTGAATCTTTCCCAAGCTTCATAAATAGATTCACCTTCATGCTAGTAAAATGAAGTGATATCATTTTTAAGTTCGGTTGTTTTTGAAGTCGGAAAATACTTACTAAAATTTTCCGGCCCAATTCACTTCATGTCCTAATTTATCCAGGTGCTAACGTATTTAACCACATTTTGGCTTTGTCCCATAAGGAGAAAGGAAAAAGCACTAATCTCACAGCATCATTGGAAACACCATTATTGCGAAATGTGGCACTAAGTTTCAAAATACTCACTAAGTTTGGATCTTCAGACGGGGTTCCCACAAACTGATTGTTCTGCACCATTTGCATAATAACAGGCTTCAACTTAAATGTGTTGGCTTCTATGGTAGGTGTTTGAATACTAAGATGGATTTCATCTGTAGTAAGGTTAGCGTAGCCTCTCAAGGGTCTAGGTGTATCTTAATGTTCATGAGTTTCTTGGTTGTTTTGAGGATTGTTTGGCATCTCTCCCAAAAGTTGTTCATGTCTTTTTTTGTTTTCTAATTTTCCTAACAGTTCTCTCTAGCTCAAAATCATAGGATTCAAGTCCAAGAGGTCCCGAACTACGAAAATACGAAAGTTAATCATAGCATTTGCTTCTCCCTAGCTAACAAATGCTATAACAATTCTCTCTAGCTTCTCCCTACAGTATATATTCCTACTCCTATAAGTTAATGTGATTAACCTACTTGACAACACTATAGTATTTCCCAAGACTTATAATTCATAACATATTTTAATACATCACTTGACCGAAATAAAATGTAAATGAAATTTAGAAAGTTAATCATCACCATAGATTAATTTTAATTAAACAGCCTTCTCAAATCAATCTATCTAACTTAGCCATCTCAAGGAAGAATTGAAAGTCTACTCACTGTGCATACTTATAACATCAACACAATATATTGATTCAAAGAGAATTCAACTACAAATATCTCATATATAAATGATTACAAAAACCAAAACAGATTACTTAGCTTTCTCTCCATCACGATGACAAAAAGATGAACTAAAAGCAAAATCTCTTACTCTCTATCTTCTGTTGTTGTCGTACTGCTCCTCTTAACTACTCCAGGAGAAGAAGAATGGAATTCTATCCAAGTAGACATCACCAAGCATCCACCTCCAACAACAATGACAACAATGACCACAACCCAACAACAACAACCATCTTCTCTGCCATCTCTTTTCGTTTTTTAATCTTGTCCCAAGTAGTTTCCACGATCACTACACGTTTCAGCACGATCCCCCATGATATGGAGGTCAATACTTCTCCAACTGCAACTTTCGGTTTCAAGCGCCTAGGCACCCAAGGGCTGACACCTAGGCGCCAAGCTGTCTGTCTGGATTGGTACATCGGGCGCCAAAACACTCAAGTGGTCAGTTCCTAGGCGCCAATATTGCGGTGTCTAAGCGCCTAGAAGATGGCGTTAAGCTCCAAGCTCTCGGGTTCTGGCGCCTAGGCACCATTGTTTCGAGCGCCTAAGTGCCCAGTAGGAATTCTGTGCACCTTAGCTCTATTTCCATTCCTACTATCAACACTTTAATTCTCTGTTGTTACTTGTAATATAAACACAAAAGTACATTTCTCAACAGTACAATTTCATTAACAAACTCTATAAAGATAAACCAAATTACTAGCTAACTTATCAACACATCACTTCCCCTTGTGAGAAATTCTATAATAATGTTTTTTGCTTGATATGATCTCCATCATAATACTAAGCTTTGTGAGATTATTTTTAGTAGTTTTTGAATTTTTCTTCTCATAGGGCTCTTGATTTTTGTATTTAGGCTATTTATCAAATTGCTATTATAAATGGTTTTACTTCTTTATGGAATAATCGAAGTAATTACTCTCATCATAATGTTTATTTTTATCTTCAAGAATATTTACTTTGTGTTGATTGATATAATTTTTTGGCTCAAAGGTTTTCCTTTAAAATTTGTTTTGCATTTTTGGAAAATTATTCACAATGGGCTTAAAACTTGTGATATTATTTCTTTTAAAGGAATTTATGTTAATATTGTATGTGTTCTTTGATCTAATGAGATTGAATCTCATAATCATTTATTTTTTTAATGTTCTATGTCTCATTATCTTTTTATTAAATGTATTCCTCATAGTCAACTCTTTATTGTTTCTCCTAATAGATTTCAAGTTTTACATTATTCTGCAGTTATTTATTTCCTTTAAAATTTATAAGAGATTTAATCTTTTAGCTATTCAAATTAAAGCTTATTATATTTGGTATAAAAGTAAGTGCAGAATTTTTAAAACGCATGTTACTCCGGTTGAAATTATTATTCAAAATATTCATTAGATGGTAAATAAGAAAAATAAGAAATGAATGTTCACAAACTCTATTTCTTTGATGTTGATTAGAGCTTCTAGCTTGATTGAAATATTGTTGCTAGGCGGTCTTTCATTCTATATTGATATTTTCTTTTCGCTGAGATGGGTTATGTGCTTTTATTCATTAAGCTTCTCTATATGTTTAGTTTGATATTGAGAACTGATGAATTCCAGCTGTTATTAAAATTGAATCAACTTCTGAATATATTTTATATATTCGATATTTAGGATGAAATGTTAATGTAAATCTGCAGGTAATCTGTGATTTAGTAGTTAATTTGCCCTCTTATCTTTTTTTGGATTTTGTTGTCCATTTTGAATTTTTGATCTTCTCTTTATCTTCCCTTTTTTTTTTTTGTTAATTCTCTAATATTTTTGCTGCTGTTTCATGTTTTTTTATTTTTTGGCAGTTACCATTGAGATTGCTGCTACTGTTATTGTTGCTATTGGAGTGCTGTTGGTGTGCTGATAGGGTTCTATTGCCTGGAAGAGTGCTATTTGAGTCTTGTTTTGCTATTTTTATTAGTGTTTATTTTGCCTCTTAATGGTGTTTTATGGCTTTCTCGTGAGTTCTAATTTGAGTTTTCATTTTATAATTCTTTATTTCTTTTGAATAAAATTAAGCGTGACACTTATTTTTCTTCCAAGAAAAAATAAAATCAACTGGCGAGTTTCCTCATGTTAATAAATTCCTTAAACTCACTAATAGCGACTTGAAAGTGTCCCAGTTCATTGCACCTACCTTGTGGACAACCGGAATTATACAACTAGTTTTGGAATTTCTTTTTTGCCCGACGGCGCTTACGGTGCGCTTTCTTCGTCGTGAAATGCCGAGCTATGTCGAAGAAAAATTATAATATTCTTTAAATTATTTTAAAGCTGCATCAAATGAAAGTCGCTTTGCCCCCTCGCATTTTTTACGGAACTGTTGCCGCCTTTTTTATCCCTCCGCGATTTTCTTTCCCACATTTTGCCTTCCAAGAAATCTCATTTAAATACTCTAAAATTATAAACAGATATGCATCCATAAACCAATTAGTAAAATGAAATGCACCTCTTCATATAAAAGTAAGATGGTGTGTATGTAAAAATTGATTTTGGTATTTAGATGTTTAAATACATAATTATTAAGTGGTATGAATGTAAATATTTTTTATATGAATTTGTTAATTGGTTTTTAAATAGTTTTTTGTTAATAATGTACCAAGAAAAATTTAAAAAGATTTTAATTATACGTTAACTATATTAAAACTATAAGATATTTGAAATGGAAATATAAAAAATAAGAATAAGAATGTAAAATTATTTGAGCAATTAAATGAGCTTGAATGGTGTAAGTCTTTACCGAGCTTTAATCAAGCATCTTAACGAGTATATCCACAAACTTTAAATGATCTTATTTACAATGATAAATAAGTCAAATGATAATACATTCATTCTTGTTTATTTAAAATCAAGTATTTAAATAAGTATTCAATGTTATTCAACTACTTAATTAAATGATTAGAAATGAGCTATAATCGAGCCAAGGCATGAGTACTTTGTCAAACACTTAGTTCATTTGAAGCCCTACTTCTCAGCATGAGAACGATTAGAGATTCATATTGCTATTCCACATAATCATAAAAAGATATGAAAGTTTTGGGGTTAGATATGTAAAATTATAAGAGTTGGGTGGCATATATGTGAATGAGTAATACGAAGAGAAAGCCTTTGGAATTATTGAGAAATACTTATGGCCTGTTTGGGATACCATGCAGCTACTGTGCTATGGAAGTTCATAGTGCAGTTCATGCATGTGAAATGGCTACGATGTAGTTCGATTAACCGTTTGAAGTAATTGTGTGAAAACAACTATGTGGTAGTTGTTTCGAAAATGATAATTCGCCTCGTTTAGTGAATGTTTGTTTAAAACGAACTCGCAGAACGACATACTTGATACTTCAGAAGCATAAATTAATTTTAAAACAGATTAAATGTTCAAATACATCACTTACTTAAGAGTGAGTAAAAGTTCTAAAAATATAATAATAAAATTATAAGTAAAATAATGATTATATTATTTTTAACATTAAGGCGATCTATGTCTCGTCTTAAACTGTCCCTCAATGATGCTATCAATTAGCGATCACTTTCGGCAGTGGACTCAACCTGTTCGTCAACCCAAAAGAAGTCACCCCGTTCCGCGAGTCTCCGAGCATCTCGTAAAACAAAAGGACTCGACCGTCGTATACCGTCGCTGTAATGAATAGCCAGCATCGACCAAATAATATATCCCTGGAATGTAATGTAGGTTCAGTACAATGTTTAAACTAAAGAACTTCGGGCTGTAACATACCGTGTGAAGGGTGTGGGAAATTGTAGTTAAGACTCCAAGTAGCGGCCTTAAAAATTTTGTTGTCGTGCGCACTACCCTCCCAACTGGACATGACGAATGTAAAGCACATGCTAAAGTCGCACACAACCATCACATTCTGCGTTGGGCTTCACAATGCCCGATAAATGCAATCTTGTCCTCATTTTTAACTCTGACATCAACGTGGGTACCATCTATTACTCAAATACAAGCCTACACACATAAGTTTAACTTATTAATGTTTGTTATTCATGGTTAAAATAAATACTAGAAATTGTAAATGTTACCTTCAAGAATGACATGTAATGTGCATCACGTTGAATCTGTGTAAGAGTTTGTACGAATGTTTGATCGGTTGTTTTTATTACTTGTGTAGCTAGGTTCACAAGTGCATCCAGACCTACAAAGAAGTATATGCTGATTGTCTCAGATGAGTATTGGAATTGTTCCATCGCACCATGCATTGACTCGTTTTGTGATAATATGTTGAGAGTCATCGCCAACACCTCATGTTGTGTCGTTCGCGATGACCCATGAAGACCATGAGATCCAGTAAGTTATGCTAGAAGATTTGTAAATATGTCCTGCCTCATGCAGAATATATTGTTGAATCTGGTTGGATGTCCAACTAGCAATTCTCCAACCCATTTGTCTCCGATATAAGACGATGTGAAGCACAGAGAGCGGTCAATGTACGTGTTGTAGTACTCAACGATCAAGAATGATATTGCATTTATCCATCTCTGTGTTTCTTGGTATGAATCCACGTTGATGCATATTGCACTAGTGTTTAGAAACATAATATAATTAATAAATCACGAGGGAAGCATGAAGTAAGAATTTATAATAGATAAAATTAACGCCTTACAAAATATCGAAAAAGCATATCATAAGAGAATACATTAATAAAATAAAAGTGTCCCAAGTAATGACAAATAAAATAAAACTGTCTCAGACAATAGCAAATACGAAAAATTTGTCCTCAAGTTTCCTTGCGAGCATAAAAATGTCGTAGATATGGCATCCGTTTTCTTTGGCAATTGTTGCAAAAATAATCTTTGTGAACTGAATCATGAAAAAGCTCAAATGCAAAAGGGTATAGCTCAAAATCCTCTGAAATTTCTTCATCTTCATCCAGAATTTGCACGACTTGCTTAATGGAAGTTGCATGACCTGTTTGTGGGGCTTCATTAGAAGTACCTACCAAATGTGATATATGGTTTCTGAGATAAGGAGCTCTAACCTTTTTTCTACCCGTCACACGAGGATGCTTAAAATGGTTGATGGACTGGATTTCGAGGAGTTTTGGGCTGTGGAGATCGGGTGAATCACCTGATAGGCTGACGACCTCATTCTCATGGCAATCACAAAATCCTGTCTCACTTGAAGCGCATGCATACTCCAAACATCCGGTCCAACCTCTTCTTGAACTCAGGTTCAATTCCACAAAATTTGTACTTCTTCACTGCAGAACCACCCGCAAAATCATATTAAACACTACAATTAAGCATTAAAAAATGAAATGAATCAAATCGTACAAAATGAAAAATTGCTCACCGTAAATCTTTCTATCCACCAATCCTCTGATGCATCAATGGTTTACTTCATCGGATCCCAACCAAAGCTCATTGATCCTCATTTCAAATCCTTCCAAATTTTCCAATACTTCTTGAGTTGATCCCCTTATTCTTCATTTGCATCCTGTCATACACCCTAACTGTACTTTCATTGAAGTTTGTGATTATATGTTGTCACCCTGACTGTACTTTCATTGAAGTTTGCAATTATATGTTGTCACCCTTCATTATTGAAATAGGTCGTAGGCCTATTTCCCAGTTCGATCTTATTGAGGGAAAGGCCACAAAATAACAATTTTGTTTTTTTTCCCACAATGCTGGTGTACTCGACTTTTTTGTCTTATTAGTCATTGTATCGCTAAAATAAAATAATTTATTCAAAGGCTATCTTTTTTACTGCCTCATTTATGGGTGTGTGCGTGTCATTAAAAAAAAAGCTTTTCTAAGCATAACAACTCAGAACACATTGAATTCACACAACAAAACATATTTATAAAACTTTGAACCAAGTTACAAATACTTGTCTGGAATGTTCCTTTAAGTGATCCTTTGACTCCTACTAACTCCAATGCAAGGTACAAGACTTCAACAACAATAACACTTACAAACTCTCACTTACTACTCATGGAATTGAGTAGTAACACTCAAAATAACTAAAATAAACTCACTAAATACTTAATAAAAAAATATGGTGGCTCTCTAAATCTATCTCCGGATGTTGGAGATCGAGGGGGGGCTCGTTCTCTGTAGAAATGTCTCCTATTTATAGAGATTCAAAAATGACCAGGGGTTGCTTAAGGCACCTCTTCAAAATTCGTCCAAATTCAATGAATCTTCTAGAAAGTAAATGTGGCGCCTAGGCACCGGGATCTGGCGCCTAGGCGCCGGAGTCCGTGACCAAGTCTTCGCACCTCTTCACTTTGTATCGCACATCTTCGCGATTAAAACTGTTTTCTTGTGTTCAGATGCATTGTATCACATGTCCTATGTATTAGGAGTAACTTCCAGTCTTCTGTAGGTCTGATAACCACTTAACACCTTCAAAATAACTGCCCAAAGTTGTCAAAAATCTTAACTGTTTCAGTATCGAACTTAGGCGCCGGATTCTGGAGCCTAAGCGCCAGACCTATAATTTCGGCAACTTTACTTTTTAGCTCTATTTTTGCTCCTTTTTGCTCCTTGAACTCTTTTTTTATCACCTATATCCAAAAACATAAAAATATCTTTCATTAAAGCATAATATCCTTAAAAATTGAATCATAAATAAGGTATAAAAATAGGTAGTTTTTAAGTGGATCAAATTCCCCCAAACTTAAACGTTACTTGTCCTCAAGTAATCCTTTTTTTTACATAAAATGTATAACATCTGGAATGAAGTTTAAATATTTAAGATCCCTTGTAATTTTTGGTTTTATAAATGCTTTTGCAAATCATTAACCAAATTTTACTAATTAAGGTTAATTTTAAGAATTTAAAGAATACTTAACTACCAAATCATAAGACTTTAATTTTTTCATTTATGTCAAGAATAATTGTAATTTATCATATTAAGGTCACATAGATAATTTACAAGAAAAAGACTTTCATGAAAATTTTTCTAGTAAAGATATTTATACATAAAAATTAAGTTAAAAATGTAATTAATTTTCTTCCTATAAGATAATTCAAGTGAAGCCAATTTTTTATTAGGCTCTCCTCAAGCTTCTCCTCACATTTCTTTTTTTTTTCTTTTCTTTTTTTTTATTTTTAAGGTTATTTTTCAATCCTCCATTTTTTTAATTTGTGAGGATTACTATATCTGGATAGCCTATTAATGATTTTGAACTTCACTATCCTTAACTTATATTTAAAAACTTATACATTTTTACTTAATAAATATGACATTCTTAATAAGTATTTTTCAAAAATTATTTCAAACTTTTCTTTTTCAAGTAATAATCTTGATTCCTTAGTATTTCAAAAACACAATTCTCTTTACTATAAATAGAAAATTTTTAATCTTATTATTCTTTAAGTTAAATAATTCTATTCTTAAAATCAATCAAAATTATTGAAATTTTAGTTAAGTTTACTAAATTATTTATAAATTCAAAAATTTACGTAATCTTAAATAAATTTTTCATTCCTTATGTTATGTTAATATTTTTAAAGAAAATATTAGTAAATTAAGGACAAATAATATTTAAATTTCAAAGAATTTTCCCTTCCCCCAAACTTCAGTTTTGGTATAAACATAAATCATGAAAATTTCGAAAGTATGAGAGAAATAATAACATATTTTTACCAGGAATTTTTCTAAGTATATGAAAAATAATCTAAAAAGGAAAATTTTGTTTCTACACATGCTTTTTATGAATATAAATGAAAGGTCTAAGAATATATAGAAAAATTTAAGTAAGCAGGATTAATTTCTACAAAAAACAATTTTTTTATTATTTTTTCTTTATAATAATTTTAAACAAAAATAACTAAACTAAAGAGGTGTTATGATCACTATACTAACACAGAAATAAAAATCTCATTACAGAAATAAACTTTAACAATCAAACAATCATCAGTACATCAATAAGTGTCTCAGAACAGTGCATCAAACATAAAAACAAACAAATTATCACATACATGCAAAACTAACACAAAACATAACATAAATAACACAAATACATAATCCTAAAAATCTAATCATCACTAGCAGTCTCCTCATCCTCATCATCATCAAAGGAAAAGTCTACATTCTTGTTCTAAATATCAAATGGTGAGAATCTAAGGCGTAGTCGGAACCGAACCGAATGATCACCCTTCAGGAATCTAACAAGAAACTCAAAATACTCAGCATCAAAATCACTCTTCCTCTGGGTGTACTCAGAAAGATGATCCAATTTTAAATCTATAGTATCGACTCTACACTGGGTCAAAAGTAACATATTCTCGTCGCTCTATAAATTTCTCATGCATATTCTCCAAAAAACTTGATGGTGGCTCAGCAGCAGAAGTAGAGGGTCCAGAAGTAGAAGGTCTACCAAAAGTAGGTAATGAACTAGAGGGTGCGGTAGAACTCTTACCTCGGAGTCGATCATAAATACTGACACTTTCTCATCCAATGGGCTTTGTAGACTTGAGCTTATCCTCAGAAAGCTCAGCAACAACTCCAGCACTTTCACACAGAGAATAAATCAGACCCACAGAAGTGCTAGAACGAGCAATGGCCTCTACAGAATCATAAATAATACTCCCAACATCAATCTGGTGGCGATGAAAATTTAATAATCGTCTCGTCTTGGCGGATGGGTGGGGTCATGTCATTGCCATCCAATGTCAATGTCAAGGAGTCGCCATCTAATATTAGCCTAGTTTTATTCATATAAATCCTACGAAGGATTTAGAGAATTTTTAGGACTAATAGTAGAAAAAGATGTTTATAATAATTCTTATATGAGGATATTCTAGGATAACATATTCTAGAATCTTTATATTAAGAAAATCATGGTAAACCGTAGATTTCTATTTCGGGTTCTTTTGAGATCTCCTATAGAGGTAAGCCTCTATAGTTAATTACATCTTAAACAATTTTCAATTGTTTAAGAAAACTTCTGATTAATGTTAATCATTTGTTTTCTAAGAATTCATTTTAAGGAGAGATGTACCCACTATCACTCCCGAATGTCATTATATCATGTTATTGAATATTTTAGGTATTATGTCTAACCTAAAGGTTCCGGTTTTGTTGTCAATGTTGTTGATTTGTTGAAAAAGTTTCAGGTTATATGTCTAACCTAAAAATTTTAGTTTTGTTTTTGTTGTCAAAAGTTTCAGGTTATATGTCTAACCTAAAAGTTTTGGTTTTGTTTTTTTTTGTTGTTCGTCTAGAATGTCGTCCTGCAAAACAAAGTTAGTACATCCTATAACATGTAAAGAAAATCTAAGCAAAATTTCTTGTTTTCACCCTGCAAAGAAAACATTGTTAGAATCATCACAGAATATTTGGATATGTCTTGGATGTCAGTTTATGTCGAATTATTTTGAAATGTCAATTTTTTTGTCGATTATGTTAGTTTTGGCTTAAAATGTCGAGTTTATATCTCGATCTTAAATTCTGAATTAACTCGAGTTCATGTCCGTTCGAACTCTAAGTTAAAAATGTTTGAAATTTTAATATTGATCGAATTGACTTAGGTTCATGTCCAGTCGAACTTAAGTTAGATTTAATGTTGATTTAACTCGAGTTCATGTCCGTTCGAACTTAAGTTAAAAGGTTCGAAATTAGATTCAATATTGATCGAATTAACTCGGTTCATGTCCGGTTGAACCTAAGTTAGATTCAATGTTGATTGAATCTATTTAACTTGAGTTCATGTCTCGTTCTAACTTAAGTTAAAAGGTTCGAAATTAGATTCAATATTGATTGAATTAACTTGGGTTCATGTTTGGTTGAACCTAAGTTAGATTCAATGTTGATTGAATATATTTAACTTGAGTTCATGTCTGTTTGAACTTAAGTTAAAATGTTTGAAATTAGGTTCAATATTGATTAAATTAACTTGGGTTTATATCTGATTGAACCTAAGTTAGATTCAATGTTGATTGAATCTATTTAACTTGAGTTCATGTCTGTTTAAACTTAAGTTAGAAGGTTTGAAATTAGGTTCAATATTGATTGAATTAACTTGGGTTCATATCTGATTGAACCTAAGTTAGATTCAATGTTGATTGAATCTATTTAACTTGAGTTCATGTCTGTTTGAACTTAAGTTAAAAGATTTGAAATTAGATTCAATATTGATCGAATTGACTTGGGTTCATGTACTGGTCAACCTAAGTTAGATTCAATGTTGATTGAATCTATTTAACTTGAGTTCATGACTATTTGAACTTAAGTTAAAAGGTTTGAAATTAGATTCAATATTGATTGAATTAACTTGGGTTCATGTCTGGTTGAACTTAAGTTAGATTTAATGTTGATTTAACTTGAGTTCATGTCTGTTTGAACTTAAGTTAAAAGGTTCGAAATTAGATTCAATATTGATTGAATTAACTTAGGTTCATGTCCAGTCGAACCTAAGTTAAATTCAATGTTGATTAATCTATTTAACTCGAGTTCATGTCTGTCTCGAACTTAAGTTAAAAGGTTCGAAATTAGATTCAATATTGATTGAATTAACTTAGGTTCATGTCTGGTTGAACCTAAGTTAGATTCAATGTTGATTTAATCTATTTAACTCGAGTTCATGTCCGTTCGAACTTAAGTTAAAAGGTTTGAAATTAGGTTCAATATCGATTGAATTAACTTGGGTTCATATCTCGATTGAATCCTAAGTTAGATTCAATGTCGATTGAATCTATTTAACTCGAGTTCATGTCTGTTTCGAACTTAAGTTAGAAGGTTTGGTTTAGAATAGATTTAATTAAGTTTTAAGTCTTGTTTAAATAGGGCTTAAAGGTTAATCAAGTCTAATAAATTAGACTCGATTAGATTTGTAGACCGTCTAAGTCCCTTTTAGATAAGACTTAAGTTTTAATTAAGTCTATTTAAAGTTAGACCTAGACTTAGGATTGAACTTAAGCCGGGTTTTAGTTTAGATTCAAGTTAGGTTGAACCTAAGATTTAGGTTAGACTTAGGTTTATGTCGTGTTAAACCTAAGTATGACTTGACTTAAGTCTAATATGGGTTAGACTTAAGTTAGGTTTTTGGGTTAGGTTCATGTCAGGTTGGACCTAAGCTTGGTTTGACTTGAGTCTAACATGGGTTAGACTTAAGTTAAATTTTCAGTTTAGATTGAGTTAGGTTCAAGTCAGGTTGAATCTAGATTTAAGGTCGATTTAAATTCAATATGAGTTGAACCTAAGTTAAGGTTCGACTTGGATTAGTTCCGACTGGATTGAACTCAAGTTTAGTTCAGCTTAGGTTAGGTTCAATATGAGTTGAACCTAAAGTTTCAAGTTAAGTTAGGTTCGAGTTAGGTTCAATGTGGGTTGAACCTAAGGTTTAGGTTAACTTGAGTTAAAGTTAGATTGGACTCAAGTTAGGTTAGGTTTAAGTTAGGTTCAATGTGGTTTGAACCTAGGTTTAGGTTAACTCGAGTTCAAGTTATATCGGACTCAAGTTAGGTTAGGTTTAAGTTAGGTTCAATGTGGGTCGAACCTGAGGTTTAGGTTAACTCGAGTTCAAGTTAGATCGGACTCAAGTTAGGTTAGGTTTAAATTAGGTTCAATGTGGGTCGAACCTAAGGTTTAGGTTAACTTCGAGTTCAAGTTAGATTAGACTCGAGTTAGGTTAGGTTTAAGCTAGGTTCAATGTGGGTCGAACCTAAGGTTTAGGTTAACTCGAGTTCGAGTTAGATCGGACTCAAGTTAGATTAGGTTTAGCTAGGTTCAATGTGGGTCGAACCTAAGGTTTAGAGTTAACTCGAGTTCAAGTTAGATCGGACTCAAGTTAGGTTAGGTTTAAGTTAGGTTCAATGTGGGTCGAACCTAAGGTTTAGGTTAAATCGAGTTCGAGCTAGATCGACTCGGTTAAGTTAGGTTTAAGTTATGTCGGAGTTGGAATAAAAGGTCGAATTTAGGTCCGATTAAACCTTAGCTGATTAAGGTTTAATAATTAATTAAGTCTAATGTAGTAGACTTAATTAGGATTTGTGTTCGATTAAACCTTAGTTAGTTAAGGTCCGATGGTTCAATTAGGTCTAATGGTTTAACTCTAATTAGTGGTTTAAGTTCGATTAAACCTTAGTTAGTTAAGGTCTAATAGCTTAATTAGGTCTAATGATTTAGACCTAATTAGCGTTTAAGTCTGATTAAACCTTAGTTAGTTAAGGTCTAATGATTTAATTAAGTCCAATGGTTTAGACCTAATTAGGGTTTAAGTCCGATTAAACCTTAGTTAGTTAAGGTCTAATGATTTAATTAGGTCTAATGGTTTGACATCTAATTAGGGTTTAAGTTCGATTAAACCTTAGTTAGCTAAGGTCTAATGGTTTAATTAGGTCTAATGGCTTTGCACTAATTAAGGGTTTAAGCTCGATTAAACCTTAGTTAGTTAAGGTCTAATGATTTAATTAAGTCTAATGGTTTGTACCTAATTAGTGGTTTAAGTTCGATTAAACCTTAGCTTAGTTAAGTGTCTAATTGGTTTAATTAGGTTCAATGGTTTAGACTCTAATTAGGGTTTAAGCTTGATTAAACCTTAGTTAGGTTAAGGTCTAATGGTTTAATTAAGTTTAATGGTTTAGACTCAATTAGTGGTTTAAGCTCGATTAAACCTTAGTTAGTTAAGGTCTAATGGTTTAAACCTAATTAGTGGTTTAAGTTCAGTTAAACCTTAGTTAGTTAAGGTCTAATTGGTTTAATTAGGTCTAATGGTTTAGACTCGATTAGGGTTTAAGTCCGATTAAACCTTAGTTAGCTAAGGTCTAATTGGTTTAATTGAGTTCAATGGCTTAGACTCGATTAGTGGTTTAAGTCTGATTAAACCTTAGTTAGTTAAGGTCTAATGATTTAATTAGGTCTATTGGTTTAGACCTAATTAGGGTTTAAGTTTGATTAAACATAATGTTTAAGGAGGTTAATTAAGTTTAATATGTCCTTAAACTTAATTAAAGGTTTGATTTGTATTAAACCTAATTTAGTTAAGGTTTAATGGGTTAATTAAGTTTAATATGTCCTTAAACTTAATTAAAAGAGTTTGATTTTGATTAATTAAGTTTAATATGTCCTTAAACTTAATTAAAGAGTTTGATTTTGATTAATTAAGTCTAATATGTTCTTAAACTTAATTAAAAGGTTTTGATTTTGTATTAAACCTAATTTAAGTAAGGTTTAATGGGTTAATTAAGTTTAATATGTCTTTAAACTTAATTAAAGATTTGATTTTTATTAAACCTAATTTAGGTAAGGTTTAATTTGTTAATTAAGTTTAATATGTCTTTAAACTTTAATTAATAAGTTTGATTTTGATTAATTAAGTTTAATATGTCATTAAACTTAATTAAGATTTAATTTTTATATTAAACCTAATTTAAGTAAGGTTTAATGAGTTAATTAAGTTTATTATGTCTTTAAACTTAATTAATAAGTTTAATTTTGATTAATTAAGTTTAATATGTCTTTAAACTTAATTAAGATTTAATTTTTATATTAAACCTAATTTAAATAAGGTTTAATGAGTTAATTAAGTTTATTATGTCTTTAAACTTAATTAAGATTTAATTTTTATATTAAACCTAATTTAAGTAAGGTTTAATGAGTTAATTAAGTTTATTATGTCTTTAAACTTAATTAAAAAGTTTAATGATGATTAATTAAGTTTAATATGTCTTTAAACTTAATTAAGATTTAATTTTTATATTAAACCTAATTTAAGTAAGGTTTAATGAGTTAATTAAGTTTATTATGTCTTTAAACTTAATTAATAAGTTTAATTTTGATTAATTAAGTTTAATATGTCTTTAAACTTAATTAAAATTTAATTTTTATATTAAACCTAATTTAAGTAAGGTTTAATGAGTTTATTTTATTTTTTTTTAGATTTAGCTAAGTCCAATTTGGTCATTTTGGGCTTAAGTGAAATTTCTCATTAGTCTATCTTAGACTAGAACCATTTTCAAACTTTGATTGTTGATGAAAATAGGTTAAATTTATAAAGGGTTATTTTTAGGATTAAAATTATTTAATTAATAAAGGATTTTAACCCTAAATTTTAAAATACCATTCAAAATGATTTCTATGACTTAGAAATAATTTTCTTAGGGTTATTGTCTGTTGCCCTATCATTTTTAGCCATTTGCATTTTTATTCTCCTTAATTTTCAATTTTTATAATTATTATTTGAAATAATTAAAAAGAAACTTGAAAATTAAAGAAAAGTTTCCTAGGCATGTTTTTTGTCCTTGGAAAAATTATGGAAGGTCCCTAAGAACATAAAGATAAATGCCTCCAAGTTTCATAATTTTTTGATTTATAAATAATTTTTAATAATTAAAATACTCCAGAGAGTATTTAATTAATTAAAAATTAAATACTGAGAATAAAATTATGATTTTAGTCTCATAATTTTCTCCTCTTCAAGAGCTTTCCAGAGGTATTTTTGTCATATTTTTGTGACCTCTAGATAAAAAGATATTGATTTTTGAAGTTTTTAAGGTTAAAATGAATTTTTAACCTAAATTGCGCCGCCAAACCCACCTCCCGCCGACGCGTGTCCTCGTACGTGTCAAACGGGTGGGAGGATCCGCTGCGGGGGCCGAACACGCGACACCGCGGGGGAGAGATCAGCGCCGTCCATCCCTAAGGCGCGGGATCGGACGGCCGAAATAATTCGGATAAAAATCCGAATTATTTCAAACCATTAAACTTTAAACATCAATATCTCACTCATTTCTTGATGAAATTGAGTGATGTTTTTTTAAAATGATCATCTAGATGAGAAGTATCTATCCATACGGTGATGATACACTTCTGGACTAGTATAACACATGATATGTCGAAAATATGATTTATTTTGCAAAGAAAAATTTCATACCTTTGCCACAAGCAAATCAAGTTAGATCAGACCTTATGGGTGCCTTCTAGGACTCCAATAGCAGGTTATTGCTGCAGCAATTTGATCCAGAAGTCGGGCTTGGGGAGGAATTTTGAAGAAGTGCCTAAATTGGGTCATTTTTGAAATTTGGTCAAATTGGCTCAAATAGGCTCAAACTATGGCTTGGATTTGATCCTAAAAGATTGTTGGGACTCTTAGGAAGACTTTTTATGTTGGGAGCAGGTGGATTTGGGCAGCCTATAGTTCTCCCTAATTTTTTCTTCTCTTCTTGCTAGTTTCGGCCAAGGGGTCTTATTTATAGCAAGGGGAGGTTATGGCTTAGCTTAGGATGTTCTAGGGGAGTAGTTACCTCCTCTATCAGCCCATTGGGTGAAAGAATTGGCTGAAGATAGGCATTGATGCTTCTCCCTAAGTTTTCCATGATGATCTTCATTATTTTGTCTCTCATCCATTAGCTCATGTGAGAGGTGCATGGTGAGCTGCCTCTACTCTTCTTAGGGAGCTTACACCTCATCTCTTAAGCTTGGCAAATGGTGACACACAAGCTCATCCCTCATTATTGCTTCTAACCATGGTAAGGGGGGGGGTTTCATGCATAGTTTTCTTTCCATTGGGGGTGGCTTGGGAGGTGGGTGGTGAGGCCTCATGTTGGCCGGCCACCTCATGGATAAATGAGGCTTAGGGTGAAGGAGAGAGTGACACCTCACCCCATGCATCATGATGGGTATTAACCCATGGCTAAGTGGTCGTAATGTGGGCTTAATTATGTGTTAATTAAGCCTTAAGATGAATTTAGCCTAATTAATTATGAGGAGGTTATATGTCATTTCATTTCTTTTTAATTTCCCATTTTAATTAATTATTTTATTAATTAAAATTGTTGGAAAATATTTTATTAATCAATTTATTAATTGAAAATAATTTCAATTTAATTAATTGATTAATTTTATTATTTTTGTCATTTTATGATTTTAATTTAATTTTCATTTTAATTAATTATGTCATTTAATTAAAATATTGAAAATTAAATCATTAATCATTTTAATTAATCAAAATAATTTTGAAATTAATTATTTGATTAATTTTGTTGTTTTTATTTCATCTTTATCTATTTTAATCAAAATAGATAGTGTTGATCGATTTTGACTCAGGTCGACTCCAAGTCACCAAGATTTGTGATTTTGTCATGGTGGAGTTTTAAATGTGTCATTGGGTGAAAGGGTTGACTTATGGGTCAACAGGATTGGTCATTAGGTCTGGTTTGACTAATTTTGACCAAAGTTGACTTTTTAGGTCAAAAGGTTGACCTATGGGGTCAACTAGGTTGGTCACTGGGTCTAGTTTGACCATTTTGACCAATGTTGACTTTTTAGGTCAAAAGGTTGACCTATGGGGTCAACGTAGTCGGTCATTAGTGTCCGGTTCGACCAATTTGACCAATGTTGACTTTTTAGGTTAAAAGGTCGACTCCATGGGGTCAACAGTGGTCGGTCATCGGGTCTAGTTCGACCAATTTGACCAAAGTTGACTTTTTAGGTCAAAAGGTTGACCTATGGGGTCAACAGTGGTAGTCATTAGGTCCGGTTCGACCAATTCGACCAAAGTCGACTTTTTAGGTCAAAAGGTCGACCTATGGTGTCAACGTGGTCGGTCATTAGGTCTAGTTTGACCAATTCGACCAATGTCGACTTTTTAGTGTCAAAAGGTCGACTCTATGGGGTCAACAGTGGTAGTCATTAGGTATGGTTCGACCAATTTGACCAAAGTTGACTTTTTAGGTCATAAGGTTGACCTATGGGGTCAACAGGGTTGGTCACTGGGTCTAGTTTGACCAATTTGACCAAAGTTGACTTTTTATGTCAAAAGGATGACCTATGGGGTCAACAGGGTTGGTCACTGGGTCTAGTTTGACCATTTTGACCAATGTTGACTTTTTAGGTCAAAAGGTCGATCTATGGGGTCAACAGAGTCGGTCATTAGGTCCGGTTCGACCAATTTGACCAATGTCGACTTTTTAGTGTCAAAAGGTCGGCCTATGGGGTCAACGGCGTTGGTCATCGGGTCTAGTTCGACCAATTCGACCAAAGTTGACTTTTTAGGTCAAAAGGTCGACCTATGGGGTCAACAGGGTAGTCATTAGGTCCGGTTTGACCAATTTGACCAAAGTCGACTTTTTAGTCAAAAGGTTGACTTATGGGGTCAACAGGGTTGGTCATTAGGTCTAGTTTGACCAATTTGACCAATGTTGACTTTTTTAGGTCAAAAGGTTGACCTATGGGGTCAACAGGGTAGGTCATTAGGTATGGTTTGACCAATTTGACCAAAGTTGACTTTTTAGGTCATAAGGTTGACCTATGGGGTCAACAGGGTTGGTCACTGGGTCTAGTTTGACCAATTTGACCAAAGTTGACTTTTTATGTCAAAAGGATGACCTATGGGGTCAACTGGGTTGGTCACTGGGTCTAGTTTGACCATTTTGACCAATGTTGACTTTTTAGGTCAAAAGGTTGACCTATGGGGTCAACAGAGTTGGTCATTAGGTCTGGTTTGACCAATTTGACCAATGTTGACTTTTGGGTCAAAAGGTCAGGCTTATGGGGTCAACAACATTGGTCATCGGGTCTCATTTGACCAATTCGACCAAAGTTGACTTTTTAGTCAAAAGGTTGACTATGGGGTCAACAGGGTAGGTCATTAGGTCCGGTTTGACCAATTCGACCAAAGTTGACTTTTTAGGTCAAAAGGTTGACCTATGGGTCAACGTGGCAGGTCATTAGGTCTGGTTTGACCAATTTGACCAATGTTGACTTTTTAGGTCAAAAGGTATTGACTCATTATAAATGAGGTCAACACAATCGACTTCCTCTCTTGTATGCAGTAGTTGAGGATAGCTTTGTCCTTTGTAACCTCACTCAAATGGTTGAATGGAAGGAGGCGAGCAGAAATAAAGTAATGTCATGCCTTAGAATCACCATTTAGCTTAAAAGATAAAAAATTTACCCGTTTTTCGTTTCGAATCTTCCAAGCTTCAGTACCATCAGTCAAGTATGCAATAATCATATCTAAATCTACCTCAAATGGAGATAATCCAGAGTAATAACACTCGATGTTAGGTGGCAGGCCATAGAAAATGTTGATTCTCTCTGGATTAAATCCTACTCCAACTCCTCTCACGAAGATCTCGTAATTTTCGGCATCCAAGAAATTTGCATAAAATTCCTTGACGACAGGGATAACGACAACAACAGTGAAGTAACAGAATCGTTGCCACTTCAGTGCAACGATCATATCTTCAATCCTTCCACCAGGATTGTAAAAAATTCTCTCCGAGATAAACTTTCTTGTCGTAGCAAAATCGTTATAACGAAAATGTGTTGTGGCAGTGGCAAACTTGCTACAATCGAAATTTTCTCATTCTTTCCCTCGCTTAGATTTTGGAGCCATCTAAATGTAAGAGAAAGAAAACATAAAATAAATTAAAGATCAAAAGAATAAGCTTATTTAAGCTTTTAAAAACTTAAATAAAGCTTCAAATCCATGGATTAAACTCCAAAAATAAAAATAATTTCGGTTTTTCTCAAAAGTTGAAAAATCCATGGTGAAAATAAAAAATAAATGGATTAGAAGGTAAATCTGACCTCGAGATGAAGAAATCGAGTGATTCCAAGCTCAAAAACTTGAAAATCCGGCCTAAAAATGGATCCCTAAAGTTGATTTTCACAAAAAAAGGGAAGAAGAAGGGAGCTTAGGCGTTGTTAATGGCGTCGGTGGATTTAAAAACCTGATTTTAAGGTGCAAGCCGAACCGGCGCTTAGGCGCCGAGTTCTGGCGCCTAGGCGCCGAGTTCTGGCGCCTAGGCGCCAGACTCGCCTTTCCAAAAATTCGATTTAAAAATTGTATCTTCCACCAAAACTTAACAAATTCGACTTCTAATTACTCACATGAGAGTATTAATCAAATTTCTAACTTCCAAACATTTCCACAAACAATTAAAATGATAATTTAGATCCTACATTCAAACACCAGATATAATCAAACTCTTCCAATTCCATTTCAAATTTTTCCATTCCAGCCTGAAGAAATTTCAGAAAAATACTATAACAAGGTTCATCATTCTATAAACAACACAAACAACACTAATTCAAAGTAAATTCACAATCCAACAACACATTTTGAACTATGAAAGCAAACACACAAACTAAATATTCGACTCACTAGAACATGACTCAATCACACCTAAAACACATTAATGATCTATTCATCACCGAACTTTAAATTTTCATCCCTCTCTCAATGAAGTTCGCTAGGCCCGCATGGATAGAAAACCAACGCCCTTGGAAATTCCAAAGCCGTCTTCTCATCAATCCATTTGTTCTTAGCATACATCACTACTTGAGAATCTTGATAGGCCGCCATATGATCGAATTGAAGTTTTGTTTTCCATTCCAAGTGCTCAATTTGGTGATAAATCTAATGCAGATGATTTCTAACGCTTAGCAATTCGGCCTCAATCTTATCTAAACGACTAAACAATTTCTCCAAACTCACAGCAATAAATCCATTGAAATAAGGTTGAGGATCTTTAGAAGACTTATCTCTTATTGCATTGCCATGATCTCCTCTCTCCATTGCTTCCAAACTTCTCTTTTCTCCTCCAAAATGAATTGTTCTGGTCGAAAATAGGGTTGCTTAGGGATTGGGGACGAAGATAGGACAGTTTATAAGAAGAATTCGTGGGAAAAACTAAAGATTTTCAGTTTTTGTACGAGCAGTAACTGGGGCGCTTAGATGCCGAAATCTGGCGCCTAGGCGCCAGACAATCAATACACATGGGTTATGCTGGCGCTTAGGCGCCAAGTTTTGGCGCCTAGGCGCCGGAACCACGTTTGACTCTGTTTCGTGTATCGTCAAATTTACAAAGTTTCGATCTCAAAATAAGTCTATTAAAATGGTGTGATCAGCACACAAACATCGATTAAGATAAATTCAAATCACAAACAATCACAATGATAATATATGTGTTGCCTCCCACAAAGTGCTTGGTTTAACGTCGTCAGCCCGACCTAATCAGTTGAATTAATCGGGTAGACTCTGTTCGTAAGCCTCCTTGTAAATCGGTTTCATTTCTCCTTTATAAAGCTTCAGTCTTAATCAGTTAACTTTAAATATTTTTCCCATTTTGGGATCTTTAATATCCACAACTCCATAAGGGTATACTTTCTTAATTATAAATGGTCCCATCCATTTAGATCTTAATTTTCCAGGAAAAAGTCTTAAACGAGTATTATATAATAATACTTCTTGTCCAAGCTCAAATATTTTTCTGGAAATCTTTTTATCATGCAATTTCTTCATTTTTTCCTTATAAATATTTGCATTTTCATAAGACTCATTTCTTATCTCTTTCATTTCATTCAACTTGTAATAATCGCTTCTCTCCGCAAAGATTCAAATCATAATTAAACACCTTTATCGCCCGATAAGCTTTATGTTCCAGCTAACAGTAAGTAACAATGTTTACCATAAACTAACTGATAAGGTGACATTCTGATATGTGTCTTATAAGCTGTTCTATAAGCCCATAATGCAGAATCAAGTCTATCAGTCCAGTCAGTTCTTTTAGGATTAACAGTTTTTTCTAATATTCTTTTAATTTATTTGTTTGATACTTCAGCCATTCCACTTGTTTGTGGGTGATAAGTAGTTACAATTCTATGTTTAGTTCCAAAATTTTCCAATAATGATTGAATCCTTATGTTTCTGAAATGATTTCCCTCATCTGTGATAATTACCCTTGGCATTCCAAATCTTATAAAAATCATTTTCTTTAAAAATTTTGAAACACTTTTAGAATCATAGTTAGGTAAAGCTACAGCTTCAATCCACTTTGAAACATAATCAACTACTAATAAAATATAAATCTTTCCAGATTATGGCATAAAAGGTCCCATAAAATCTAAACCTTATACATCAAAAATCTCAATTGCTAATATATAGCTTAGAGGCATTCATCTTTTCTGGATATATTCCCAATTCTTTGACATCGATCACAAGTTTTCACATAATATCCAACATCTTTGAATAATGTAGGCCAATAAAATCCAGAATTTAAAATTTTAAACGTAGTTTTATCCACTCCAAAGTGTCGTCCAAATTCATAATCGTGACATTTTTGAATAATTGCAAAAGTTTCTTCATAAGGTACATATTTTCGAATCACAGAATCTCTGCCTATTTTAAATAAATGAGGATCTTCCCAAATATATGATTTAGAATCTTTCTTGAATTTCTTAATATATTTGTTATTCAATCCATACGGTAAAATATTGCTAACCAAATAGTTAACTATATCTCGCATACCAAAGCGTTTGTAATCCTCGAATAACATATAATTGTTCATCGTGAATTTCTCATTTATGTTTTCTTCAGCAATCTTCTCACTATTATTTTTAATTCTTGATAAATGATCAGCAATTTGGTTGTCAGCTCCTTTTCTGTCCACTATTTCAAAATCAAATTCTTATAAAAGTAGAACTCATCTTATCAATCTAGGTTTAGCATCTTTTTTACACATTAAATACTTAATAGCGGAATGATCAGTATGTACGATACATTTGGTTCCAAGAAGATAAGGTCAAGATTTTTCAAAGGCATATACTATTGCTAAGAGCTCTTTCTCAGTAGTAGTGTAATTTCTTTGAGTTTCATTATTGCTAGCATAATATATAACTTTGAAAATTTTCTCATATTTTTGTCCCAATACAGCTTTAATTGCATAATCACTTGCATCACACATTAATTTAAAAGGTTTACTCCAATCAGGTGCAACAATGTTAGGTGCAGTGATTAATTTTTCTTTTAAAATATTGAAAGCATTCAGACAATCTTCATTAAATTCAAACTTAGCTTCTTTTTCTAATAAATGACAAAGTGGTTTTGGCATTCTTAGAAAAATTCTTTATATATCTTATGTAAAATCCAGCATGACCCAGAAGACTTCTCACATCGCAATAAGATAGTAGGTGGTCAAGTTCAAAGAATAATTTTCACTTTTGCCTAATCAACTTCCATCCCTTTGTGAAATTTTATGTCCAAGTACAATTCCTTCGTGACCATAAATTAACATTTTTCCTAGTTTAGAACCAAATTTGACATCTTTTCAGAACTTTAGTTATATTTTCTAAGCAAGACTCAAAAGAAGTTCCAAATACTGAAAAATCGTCCATAAATGCTTCAATTCCTTTTTTTCAATTAAATCACAAAATATTGACATCATATATCTCTGAAAAGTTGCAAGTGCATTACATAAACCGAAAGACATTCTTCTAAAAGCAAATGCTCCATAAGGACTTGTAATTGTTATTTTCTCTTGGTCCTTAGGAGCAACGAGTAATTGATGATAACCAGAATATCCATCCAAAAAACAGAAATACGAGTGTCCAGCTAATTTAACCAACATTTGATCTAAGAAAGGTAAAGGAAAATGATCATTTCTACTGGCGTTGTTTAATTTTTGATAATCGATGCAAATTCGCCATCTAGTAACTTGTCTTGTAGGGATTAATTCATTTTTATCATTAACAATGACAGTTACTCCTTTCTTCGGAACACAATGAATAGGACTTACCCATTGACTATCTGAAATAGGATAAATAATTTCAGCATCTAACCATTTTAAAATCTCTTTTTTAACAATCTCTTTTATAATTGGATTCAATCTTCTTTGAGATTCAATAGTAGGTTTACAATTTTCTTCCATTAAAATCCTATGCATACGTATCAAGGGCTTATTCCTCTTATATCCGCAATAGATCCAACATAACGCTTTCTTATAGTTCTTCGTAACTCCTATTAATTTTTCTTCTTGATCTTCGCTTAGCTCGAAGATATAATCACAAGTAAAGTTAATGAATTTCCAAGAAATGCATACTTTAAATGTGCAGTAACATTTTTAATTCCAGTTCGAGGGCTTTTTCAATCGAGGGTAAAAGTATATCATTTTTAGTCGTGTCTAAAATTTCCCAATTATCAGTGAATATAATGAGTTTCTTCAAATAAATTTTCTTCATTCTCTTCTTCAATTTCTTCAGTTAATGACTCATTATATAACACAGATTCATTATTTTTTTCTTCAGAAATGATTTTACATTTTTCTTAATAATGCTTTTCAATTATATAATAAAAAATATCCATCCGATAGCATTTGTCTTTGTCAGGATACCTCATTGATTTCAAAACATTAAATGTTATTTCTTGATCATTAACTCTCATTGTTAATTCTCCTTTTTGCACATCAATCATAGCATGTCCTGTAGCTAGAAAAGGTCTCCCTAAAATAATAGGTATTTCTTTATCTTTTTCTATATTCGGTACAATGAAATCCACAGGGAAGATAAATTTATTCACTTTAACAAGAACATCCTCTATAACTCCTTTAGGATAAATAATAGATCGGTCAGCTAACTGAAGGGTTACAGTGGTGGGAGAAATCTCTCCTAAATCTAACATTCGAAAGATAGAAAATCGCATGAGATTAGTACTTGCTCATAAATCACATAAGGCTTTTCCACAAAATTTTTCTCCAATAGCACATGGTATAGTGAAACTTCCAGGATCTTTAAGTTTCTAAGGTAGTTTCTTTGAATTATCTGCACTACATTCTTCTCTTAATGCAACAGTTTCATAAGCTTCAAATTTCCTTTTCTTGCTTAAAATATCCTTCATAAATTTCGAACAACTCTAAGCATTTGTTCCAAAGCTTCAAAGAAAAGGAATGTTGAAGGTAAGTTTCTTAAAAATCTCAAAAAATTTAGAAAATTGATGGTCAAGCTTCGCCGTTTTAGTCTTTGAGGAAAATGTGGTAGTGGTCTTTCAACTTCCACTTCAATACGAATTACAGCTTGATCTTTACTTGAGAAAGAGTTTCTTTAGGTTTTTCAATCTCTTCAACCTCTCTATCTCTTTTTCAATTTCATTCGAATTTTCTCTTTTAATTCATTTCCACTTCTAAGTTAGTATAGCTTTTGCTTGTTCATGTTCTTTTCCAGCTTCTTTTGGATTAATTTCGACATTGCTAGGAAGTGTTCTTTCGAGGTCCGTAATTAATTAAATTAGCAATTTTTCCCATCCGATTCTCAATATTTCTGAATAGCAGTTGTTTCGACTTTATAATCGATTACCTAATTGCAAGATTAATTCTTCTAAAGATAATTTTTCTCACTGATTGTTAAAACCAAGAGGATAAGTTGGTCTAAATTTTCAATTTCCTCGATTGTTCCAATTTTTAGTTGGATTAACTTGATTATTACTCCATTGTTGATGTCCATTATTTCAATTAAAATTAGGGTGATTTTTCCAACCTGGATTATAATAATTCGAATAAGGGTTATTAGTTTTACTCGCAATAACTTGCAATGTCTCCATTAATTGAGAATCATTAATATTTGCAGAACTATCAATAATTACTTGCATGATGAGGACATTTTCTTAATAATTCTTTAAATATTTCTCATGCTTCATAAATTGTCTCTCCATCAAATTGCATAAATGAAGTAATATCATTTCTTAATTTAGTAGTTTTAGAAGGAGGAAAATATTTAGCAAGGAATTTTTGTGCCATATCTGCCCAAGTTTTAATAGAACTAGTTGCTAATGAGTTAAGCCACTTCTTTGCTTTATCTTTTAAGGAAAAAGGAAAGAGTCTAAGTCTAATAGCATCATCAGAAACATTATTATATTTAAAGTTAGCACAAAGTTCTAAGAAACTAGCAAGATGTAAGTTTGGATCATCATTTGGTGTTCCTCCAAATTGATTATTTTGAACCATTTGAATAATAAAAGGTTTAAGCTCAAAAGAATTAGCATCTACAGCAGACATTTAAATACTAATATAAAGTTCATCAACTGTAGGATTTGCATAATCCCTTAATGGTTTATAAACATTTTGTTCATTAGTTTCTATTGGATTTTGATTATTGTTACGTAAGTTAGCCATTTCTTGATATTTTTGAATTTTTTTTCCTTTTCTACTTTCATATTTTTAGGGTTTGATAATTAAACAACAATTTGTTTTCTACTAAGATTATCAGTAATTGTGACAAATCAATATTTTATAGGTTTCTTATAGTTATTATTTTTCCATGCTAATTTTAGTTTTGGTCAAATGTAATCAATAAGAATATTTTTATTCTCGGCTCTAACGGTTTGTTCTCTTTCCTAAAGTTTTATTTGTTTTGTGGTTAAGGTAGTATATTCAAAAGGACTAAATTTAAGTCTCTTAATTTTAAAACCCTCATATTTAAGATTCATTTGTATTCTCAAAATATATTTTCATTTCATGCAAAAATATGATTTGCTAAAAAGTAGTTTCATCATCCCAAAAAGTATATGCGATACAAAATTTATCTTATATATGATCCATTTTAAATTTAAGATAACTAAAGACTTATATACTAATGAGTCTAAGGCTGCAAAATCATATATTTCTAGAGAGAGTCATTTTCATTCATGTAGCAACCTATTTTAGTGAATATATAAGGCTTGCCTAAGCAAGCTATTGAAAGAGAGCCTGACAAGCTTATATATTTTATTCATAAAACTCAATGGGATTTTAAAATACCCTTTGAAAAATAATACTCTTTTAGCTGGTTTGATTTAGGTTTTAAGAAGGAACTTTAAAATCAATCTTAACATCCTAATTTTTATAGAAAATATCTTTTGAAAAGGCTTAAAGAGAAATCTTAAGAAAACTTATTTGAAGAAAATCTCAAAGTTCTATACTTTAGAGGAAATATCTTTTGAGGTTTGAAAAATAACTTTGAGATTCACTTAAAAGTCTTCTTCTAAATTAGTCTTAAGTTTTCTGAAAAGATTTCTTTTTTTTAAAAAAAGATATATAAAAAACTTAAAAGCTTTAAGGATAATGATCTCCTCTTAACCTTTAGAATTATTTTTCTTTAATCATTTAAACAGTTGAAATATCATTATACTTCTTAAAGAATTTTATAATGAGATATTCTCTTGAGCTTTTCTAAATTTTAAAGTGTAAAAGATTTGAGCTCATTTAGTTAAAGTTAAAAATCTTTTCATGATATAGTTATAATTTTGAGAGAATTACAGATTTAATGCAGTTTTAGTTTTATTGAAAAGTTCTTTCTTTAGTGAAGTTATTAATATTTAAATAATATTTCAATATGAGCACTTTTATTTTACTTATTTGTTTGTGTGTGTGTGTAATCATCTTCCAAAGTTCTTAGAATTATTACCAAACTATCTTTCTTCTACTTAGCTTCCAGGAATTTTATTCCTTCTTCTTGTACTCATCTCATCAAACATATTCAAATCCACCTAAAGCTGTTCCTAGCCAAATATTCTAATGCTCAACAAAACTCAATTTGCATAATGAAGGTAACGTCACATCAAGCAAGCATCCACACATGCAAACATCATCAAAAGGCATGCATACCATGCAACATGTAATTCATGCAATCTATCACATGTTTTCACTATTCTTTTATGTTTTTATATACAAGTACATCACATCTAAATAAAAATAATAAATAAACATAAACTAGCCTATCACAAGAAACTGACATATGGGTGCATCTTGACAAAATATTCATAGGGCTTGCTTAAGTGACTTATATGTATGTATGTATGTATGTATATATATATATATATATATATATATATATATATATATATATATATATATATATATATATATATATATGTAACAAAATATATATGTGTAATTATATACTATGTGTGCTTTATGTGATATATGTGATATATATATATTTTGTTACACACATACACTAACATTCACACATAACTAAACTTTCACACACATAAACCTAAAAACAAACATACATGTTAAGTTGCGCACAAAAGCATTTTCTTCTTTCCCTTCAAAGATTCTAAAATTTTTGGGTAGGACAAATTTTTGTTGGTTAATTAAATTATTAGTGGGTTGACTTATTTATTAATTGTTTGATTAATATGTTAATAAGTTGATTTAAATTTTAAATGGCTAATTAAATTTAATTATTTATTTAATTATTTAAATTAGGTTTAATCAAATTATTTAATCATTTAATTTCATTATTGACGAGTTAATTAAATAATTTAATTATTTAATTAAAATATTAAGTTATTAATGGTTTAATTTAAGTTATTTAATTATTTAGTTAATTTATTAAATTAAATATTTATAATTAAGTTCTTAATTAAAATGAGTAAAATACCAAATATCTTTTCAAATTTATTCAAATTTCTCTTCATTTACAAATAAATTTATTATAGGTCTAAAATAGAATACTTTATGATCGGGTCTTCCAAGGCCTTAGAAGAGACATATCCTTTCTGAGGCAAACTTCGAAGGACCATCACTCTTCCTATCCTAAGCTATCACATTTGGTTAGCCTTGCGGTGGAATTTGGACAGGTTAGTCGGCTTCCGAAGTGCTCCCAGCTAGCACAAAACCTTGGTTAGGTCGTCCCGCAAAACAGCAACCTCCGCCTGCAAAGCCGCCATGACCGAGCCCATGAACACCGGATGGACTTACGTGATCGGCGACCAAGCCTCTGGCCGATCCCGCTAATGAACCAACCCTCACCATCAAAGAACTAGTCCTTGTTGTTTGTTGCCCCATGGTTCCAAGGGAAGACGACTGATGCTTCATTTATTCATGTCCAGTACCATCAGTGGGCAAATGAGCGAACATTTGGTATCCTCCCAAAATGAATACCGGCAAGAATCCCACAAGCTCAAGCTGTAGACTGGCCACTCAGCTACGGTTGTTGTAGCACGTTTCAACTCCCCACCATCTTTGTGACCCTCTGACTTGTTCAATTCATCTGCATATAAAAAATGTCAAGGAGCGATTAAAATTCTGCGGCAGCCAAATAAATCTTAACAGATACATAAATCTATCTATTGAGGAGATGGTCTCCAGACATCTTCCCCCTTCTTTTTTTATGTGGTGCCTTCGCCTTCCTGCAGCAACGACTAAGGAGAGATACTAGTCTCTATTCCCTCCCACCTTTCCTTGCCCTCCTCGACGACTTCAATGAGTAAGGCTTGCTGTCCTCCAGAGCTCGCACGCAAGGCTTACTGGCCTCCGGAGCTCGCACCCATGCCTGGCTCATGAATCACAGTCTCCTGACGAGGGACCTTCGACACCTACCCCTCAGGGTCCCCAGACGAGCCGACTTAATCAGCCATCGCATGTTTGATCATCGGCTGCTTTTCTTTCCTAACCTTAATCTTCTTTACAAAAGTCGAGGGGCCATAGCCCACCTTCCTCAGAATCTTGGGGTCTACATGGAGCTCCCTCAAATCGTCAACCATAACTCAAGCTAATCAGGGAAAAATGATGACTTCTAATGCAATGTCAAGCCTATGACTCTTTTTATAGAGCATATTGGACACAAAATTCGAGGGAGTTGATTATAAAATTTACTTTTTTGACTTTAGTAATTGCTCTTTCCTTATCGTAGTTGTTATTTTAAGGAGCAGAAACATTTGGAAAATTAATATGTATACATCACAACTGTCAGCACAAATCTCAAAGCATTTGAACGGCCTAGACGACGGCTAGATAACCAAAGCATCCACCACCCTACTGCCAACCGTGTGGTCAAGAATCGACCGACATACTATGGCGAGAAATTTGAACGACAGACCACGATGATATTCCCGACTGACGGAGGCACTTGATTGATATAAATCGATCGACTCGCCCTTATTGTGGCAGACGAGATCAACATCCGGCTACGCGCCTCGGCAAATTTGCCACTTAGCCGATCTCCTCATTCGGCCGAATTCAAGCAAGTGCGTCAGTCAATTACTGCCATGTTAAAATTCAAATTGTAATACAGATATGGTATAAATTTCATATGGTCAATTAGATCATCAATTTTATTAAGATTGGTTTCCATAATTGCTCCATTTTTTATGTAATTGTACAAAATATACTTCTATAAATAGGAGGCAAAAATCCGAATAAAAGGACGGCTCCCGATTCTCTCTACACGAAACTCCTGACTTGTCATACTCTCTCTCTCTTCCTTCCTTAAATCAATTTTAAACTCACGGGGCAAGTTCGCAAAGGGCAATTTAGAATTCAACAACAATAATTAAAGCTTAGGTGTTAGATATATAAGTACATAAAAGTTTGTTGTTATGTTTGTAAATGACTCCTTTTTCTAATATATTTGACTAATTTGAGCAACCATGGTAACAAATATGGGTGGTTCCCTTCTCTCCATTTTTTATGAAGACTCCAATATAAGAGAATAAATTTAGAATAAATTTGATAAGTTATAATAGAAAGTAGATTCATGGATGGTTTAGTGTTATTAGTATATGATGTAAAATGTAGAACTTGATGGTTTTGTACTTCATGAAGCGGTTGATGAGTTTTCTACTATTTTTTTTATTTTTTTATTCTGATGAATGATATATATCATTCTCTTTATTTATGACTTATTTTTCTTTAATGGGTAGTAATGGTGTGATCGGGCCAAGTTGACTTGTGAATCAACCAGATAAATGGTGTGTTCGCTCAACTCAATGAATTTATCAATCAAGTTTTGAGTTAGCCTTGGCTCGACTTGTCAGTGAGCTCAGTTATCTAAAAGATATTAACATAAATACACTTATGACATTAAAATTTCATTATTTAGGCTTAAAGTTGTTAAAAATTTTGGGGGATTTACATATGCAACACAGTTCTTACGTACTTACAAATCTAACATCCAAACACAGCATGTTTACATTTATCGCATTGCAAGACTCGAATGTGGGTCTACAAGGTGAACGAGAAAGCTTCCAACGACTAAATTGGAATTACCTTCTCTCTTTTATTATAAATGAGTTAGCTCATGTTTGAACTTACAGGATTCTATCGCAGATCCTCCGACACCAAACACATTTGATTTGAGAGAGAAGAAAAAAAAATGAAGCTATTGCGGATCCTCCAACACCAAGCATATTTGATTTGAGAGAGAAGAAAAAAATTGAAAAAACAAATTCTTGATTTTATTTTACACATTCATAAGAAAGTTATTGAGTAACTCTCATTGAACAGAAACACACAAGAGAAACTACTAAATTCTAGTGAAACACAATTTCTGCCATCTAATTAAGATCGATGTGGTCAACCAATAATTCCTCTGTCATCGCAACAGCTGACAACCTCCCATTTCTCCCCTGGCGGCACAATGGAGGACCAGTATAATGTGCACGTTTGTGGCCACCCAAAGCATGCCCAGAATTGAAGATTTTATTGCATTTATCACACCGATGCGTCTCCACCTCCATAGCACCAACAGTCGCCATGGTTTTCACTTCTTCATTGCTATTACTTGTCATGCGTTGGCTGATGTTGTGCTCACGTAACGCCAGCATCGACGGTGCCAGTGCGACCATCCGACAAGTTATGCCCAAAGCGTTATTGGATTGTTTTGCCACTTTTTCATTCGCCTTCTTCCTCCTCTCCCTCTCTATCTTGGAGCAAACCCATCTAAGTTGGATCAGTTTCGCATCATCGATAGCAGTTTCAGACTTCAACTGGCTTATCTTCATGAGAATGCAGGCTGCTAAGACATCTTCGCCATGCTTTGCTTGGCTCAAACGTAAAAGAGAACTCTTTTTGACTCCCCTGTTACTCTTCCCATGAATTCTTAAGTGTCCAAACAAGGCTTTTGCGGAGAAAAACGACATGCCACACTCACTACAGCGATTGTAGCTTGCAGAAGAAGAAGAAGCATTCTTTTCATATCGGTGGATGTTCGGTTTGAATTTTCAAGGAGATCTTTTTCTGCTACTTAGATTCCAGCGGTGGCACTGATGACTGAAGCTTCATTTTAGAGACTTCAGGTTGTCTTGTTTATGATTAGTTATGAGAGAAACGGGCCTAATTGATCCCGACAGACTAAGTTAGATGAACCATAACGAGGTTGTTCGTCTTCTTTAATAGATCTATTTGATCTTCCTACAAGCATATATTCGGAAATTAAATCTTTACCAAAATTAAATTGCATACAAAAATTAAATAAACTATCTCTTAAGTTTGGAAACAATCTAAAAATATGAAATCAGGATTTTGATTTCTTTGTTCCTTCAATTTGAATTTCATTTACAGGAATTAACAAGATTAAAATAAAAATCTAATTAAATGACCGTTTTTAATTTATGTTTTTGTTTGGATAAAATAAATTCCGTCCCATAAAAATACATATTTATATTCCAACAGAAATAAATGCATACATAGATACATATATGAAATTAACTTATGTATTAGACTTGGCAAAATTAAGAATTTCTTTTGATTTCTTATTTAATATGGGCAAAAGGAATTTAATAATTGAAATATATTATTTAAAATCATATATAATAGCAACAAATTTTCTCACGAAAAATTAAGACCAGTATGTCATCCGAGAAAAGAACAAAAACATACTACATATTATATTTAATACTCCATCAAAAAATTTTTATCGTTTCACACAAATTTGGGGATAATAGACGACTCTCGAGATAATTTATTGAACAAAGAACATTCAAACTTCAATTAAAAATATTCAAGAAATCTGATTTTAGGAAACTTATAGTCACACTGACAGGCTCGACGAGACGGACGCAATGACTCCAAATGTTGTCTAATCAAAGTCAAATCAAGCATCAATCAAGCCGTTAAGCCACTTTTGAAAGCTTTCAACATTAAATTGAAATGTTAAATAAATTCTAAATTTAACAAGCTTATAATCAAATTGAGTGTCTCGAGCCTAAGATCACTCGATTCTGGCATCATTAAGGTACTCAAGAATATTGTTCGATTTAGGGAACATCTTCGTTGTAAGCAGGAACCAAGACCTAAGCTTGAAGAAAGACCGAGAGAAGGAATTGAATTATGATATGTGTCAAGGAATCCTATGTTGTGACTTAACGAAAACATCCTAAAGACATTGTGACAATATTAATTAACGATGGTGTGACAACGTATCCTGAAAATGGTGTAGCAACACATTCCGAAGATGTTGCGTGAATGAACCCCAAAGACGATGTAACAACGCCACCCTAAAGATGGCGCAACAACCCACCCTGAAGACAACACATCAATGAACCCCAAAGACAATGCATCAACACACCCAGCAAACGGTGCAACATCGCATCAAGAAGACTTTGCAGTGACGCGCACTGAAGAAGGTGTAACAACACACCCAAAAAAAATGACGCGGTGACACACCCCAAAGATGGCGTAACAACGTACCCCAATAATGGTGTGATAAAGCAACCCTAAAGATGGTGCAACAACATACCCTGAAGATGTTGTAATAATGCACCTCAATTACAGTGCAACTCTTTGCCATGAACTATGTGATCAACTACTGTCTATGTGTCTCATAGCTCACGATAGACATTATTACAGCCCCCAGCTCTAGCATCCGTAGCCAACATACGTTATTGTGACTCACCACTACATTAAACATGATTAACTACGGACAATATAGTCCACAATACATACATCATTACAGCTCAACACTATCACTTATGTGATCAGTTATTGTCTATTTGGCCCATAGCTCATGCATCTCTGAACTCTGGCCTTTGTGGCCTATGAACATTATCTAGCTCATATAACTTCCAACTTCAGCATTGATGGTTTACAGATGTTATTACAACTTCCTACAGCTCATACACCTCCCAACTCCAGCATCTGTGACCTATGAACATTATCACAGTTCATGCAGCTCCCAACTTTGGCCTTAGTGGCCTACGGATGTCTCATAGCTCCCGCAACTCTCTATTATGGCCTATGTGGCCAATGAACACTTTTGAAGCAACCCTCTATGACACACATATTTTTATTACATAAGTGCAATCTCTAGAGAAAAGTGAATTCCTAGAAGTTATTACAAGGTTTAAAAATTAAATCATAATATGAAACTGTAATGCTCCTTAAGTCTTGACATAGATTAAGTAGAAGTTAGTCTATGATTATCAATATAAGATTGGAACATTTGGATGATTTTAAACTTGAGTAATTCACTAATTGAAATAAGTTTTCTATAGAAACTAAAAAAATACAAATAATTAGTCTCTTTTATATGTCAAAATTTTTATTCTCTTATCTAAACTTAAATTATTGAATAAACTAAAAGCTAACTTGATAATTAATTGGCCTAACTCAAGAATTGATTTTGTTTCTCATGGGATCAATACTTGGACTCAAATCCGTATACTACTTGATCGTCACATGCACAAAACATATGCTACTATGACTAATTAATAATTGTTGAGTCTCGAATACAGAGCAAAAATGTTAGTGCTTCTCTTATTGAAGTTGTATCTTTTAAGAAGAAAAAGGTGTTTGATAATTAACAAGAATAGAACTACCGTGGTTCACCTAACTCGAAATTTGTATACATTATCTGAAAATGCTCCTTCTAAAACTTTTGTTCTTGGCTTAATCGTACATTTAACTTTTTAGAAAAGCTATATATACTAAGGACTTTCATTATATAGCCATGCAGGTGAGTGCTATTGCTTAGTAGCTTTTGTATTATATGACATTTTCATATGGCAAAATAAATAAAAAACTTTCACAAGTAAAATCCAAACTAAAGGATTACAAGAAAATAACCTACGAAGTCAGTAAAAATTTCTGATAAATTTAAAATAAAGTCTCAAGAGAAGAGTTTAAAAAGCGCAAAGAAGAGATCAAGAGAAAAAATGATAGTATTTTAATGATTTAGAATATTATAGAGACTTAATGTCAATATTGAGAAAAATCTGAAAATATTCATGCCAAATTAGAGTATGAGCTGAAGAAAAAAAATAACAGATGAAGAAACTTATAAATTTCTCTCGAGTTCTTAAACTCACTCACCAAAATGATACTGTAACAGAACATTCTTTAAAGGAATATTATGGAAGGCATAAGTTCTGTAAGAAGAAGTTAGTAGAGAATAATGTTCTTTGTTCATTATGATCAAGAATAGAAACATTTGAAATTCTTATTCACGAGGCATGATCTAAAGAAGAAAATGTCCACGAGGAGAATTCCACCAATGCATTATTTTTTTATTATCATACTCTCTTTTTACTATAAATAATGATATATAAATACGATTTTTTGAAATGAAAGTGGAATAGCAGTTTATTCTTTGAGAAATCCATTTTTGAGAACCAGTTGGAGTTCAATGAATTGTCATGCCAAACTCTGATTGAATAGGTGAACACTCATGAAAAATAAATCTTAAAAGTAATTTCCCTTAATAATTTAACAATCCTTTAATACTAAATAGATGCTTAATTATAAATTATGAGTATAGAATATTAATGATCTAATAATGCTCTTTAGTTTAAGGTTAAAATTTAAGTACTTGTTCAACTCGTCATTTTTAGTACATCCTAGATTATGTCGTTTCTTTTAATGGATCATGCTTTACGTCAGATGTTTGCCTTCATGGAATTAACCATTTGTACTCTCTAAAAAAAGGACAAACTTACAGCTTATTACATAGAAGAGTCTTGTGACTTTAATCTTGTCCTTAAGCCAAGTTCATTCTAATCTCAAACTTAAATTTGAGCTTTCTCTTACTTTGAATTTGTAGGTTATTAAGAAATAATCCTTAAAGTTAGCCAAAAACATCAAATATAATTTTTAATGATTTAGTCAAAGAAACTAAATTTCGTTGGATAAGTTTCCCGAGTATTCATTTGTTCGTTGAATATAGAAAAAAAGAAATATAAAAGAACAAATTCAAAAAGTGTTTGTCTAAGGATAGGAATTATTTAAGTCATCTCCACTCTACTTTTTGAGTACTTCCTTTGCACTTATAAGTTTGCAACATATATGCGGTAGGCCTGACTTATTTTTGGAAGATGTAAGGACAATTTCATGTGGGCTTTAATTTTTTAATTACTAAGTGACAAGATGCAATATCTTTTTTCAATACTAAGCCTCTGGATTTGAATGGTTCTTAACATTAGAGTTCTAGTATTTTATTACTTTTGTACATTTTATCTTCTTTGTTTTATTGAAGGTTGGATTATTTGATCCTCCAATATGTTAGGTATGATTTGCATGTCTTCATCATTGTCGCATTCATCAAGTTTTGCTTCATCAAAATTACAAGTAGTTACCACATTTTGATTGAATACTTACTCAAATAATAAGATAGCCTTAGCACCATATGATAAAATATATGTATTGTCTGGCGGAAGTAAAAAGGCAAATTTAAATCCCTTTGCTATTCAGACATCTAGTGTTTGTCGCATTCATCAAGTTCATTCTAATCCAGTGATAATAATAGTTTGTCCTATTTGCTATTCAGACATCTACCCTTTTTAGCAAATTTAAATCCCATACTATGGGCGGCAATAACATGTATCATCTTTATTGGTGATGGCAAGCAGGTAACAACCATATATATAGCATGAAACAACTTCTTTGTAGCATACACTAGTATATCTATTAGTTATATGCATCAAATCAACTTTATTGGTGATGACATACATCGATGTTAAAGAATGGTCAACATCATTGTTGTGGTTAATAAAATGCGTGAGCCATATTGGGAATGATATATGTCAAGATTGTTGGGAAGAACATGAATTGATTTTATTAGCATTGGTGGTCTTGGGTATCATTTTTGATAACATGCATTGAACTTATTAATAATTATAAATATTGATGCTATTTGGTTGAAGGTGAGAATAGTGAAGATGATAATCATTGGTATTGATTATATGATTTATCATCGAACAAAACTCTAGTTCTGCTGGTCCCACTCCACTAAAACGCAAATGGATTTAGAAGCAGTTATATACATACCACCAATTCTCACAAATATTTATTTATCCAGCCCCTGGGCTTTAAATTTTACATTTATACAACCCAAATGCTCTATTGCACATCAAAAATGTTATTAATTTTACTAAAAATTAAATAAAATTGATCTTGCATATATAAATGAAGAGGGCACATGTAAAGATTGATGTTTATATGTTTGATACGTAAATACATAGAAATTAAGTGATATGCATGTAAATCTTCCATGAATTTAACTTTAACGTAAAAGAAGTTGAAGAAAAAAAATTCTTTATTTATTTTGCCAGTTGGAAAAGAAGAACATAACAACTTTGATTACACGGAAACACATAAGGAGGGCTACTACAATTCTAGAGAACCACTTCTTCCACATACTCATTAATATTGAAGTCTTGAACCACCTCTTACATTGACTGCTACTGGCAACTTTTTGTAACTTCCCAGACTGCCACAATAGAGGCCCTGTATAATGCGCACGCTTATGTCCACCCAAAGCTTGTTCAGAATTGAATACCTTATTGCACTGATCACATGGATACATTTCTACCAGCGCAGCCCCAAAGGCCGCCAACAATGGCGGTGCCACCTTCTCCACCCCCGAGCCAACATTCACTTCCTCATTGCTATTACTTTACAGGCATTGGCTGATGTTTTGCCCTCTCGACGCCAACATTGGTGGTGCCAATATCCGACACATTATTTCGTGATAATCATCAGATTGATTTGTCACCACTACTTTCGTCGTTGTCCTCCACCTCACTATCTTGGAGCAAATCCATCTCAATTTGCTGAGCTTTGCATCATCGATGTCAGTTTTAAACTTCGACCTTCTTATCCCCAGGAGAATGCATGCTGCTTTGACATCGACATGCTTAGCTTGTCTGAAAGTTAAAATAGACATTTTTTCGGCTCCATGGTTGCTTTCCTTATGAGTTCTTAAGTGTTCAAACAGGGATTTTTTAGAGATGCCACACTCACTACAATGATTCCATGTTGAGGAAGAAGAAACTTTCTCTTTTGGCTTTTTCTTTCGGTGGTACATGATCCTCATCTTGAAGGAAGTCACTTTTTGCTTCTCAGATTCCAGTCGGGGCGCCATCGACAATCATAGGAATCCTCCTGAGAGTAGAGATCTATGAGAGAAGCAGCGGGGTAAGTGAATGAACAATTTCAAGATCAATCCTCTTCTTTATAGATGGGTCTGATTCTCATTAGATTTTTCGACAAGCTAAGCATTATATCTAAACAGAATCTGAATCAATTCAAAAATTAAATCATCTCTGTTTTAATTTTGGAAACATTCTATAAGTATCAAATTAGATTTTTCGACTTCTCATTTTATTAAATTTGAATTTTATTTTCTCATTTTATTAAACTTCAGTCCAACAGAAACTTATATAAAAGTTTATTAAAATTATTTATGTATAATTTGCCAAATTAAGAATTTCTGTTGGTTCTAAATCCAACGCAAAAAAAAAAAATTAACAATTGATTTATATTATTTGTAATCATACAAGATAATGAAATTATTTATAAAAAATTAGAGTTAGCATGTCATTTAAAAAAAGAATATTTGGCAAAATAACAAAAACCTACTGCATATTATTTTATTTATTTTCACAAATAGTAAAAACCAAATTATATATATAATTCTTATGTAACTATATATCACATCCTGACATTCACATTTACATTTATAACACTTTGGCGACAAAAATTTATGCTAAAAGTGCATATGTCACTTTAAAAAAATAAATAGTTTTGGTATTATTCGATGTGATTTTAAATATTAGAGCGCATGCATGTAAAGATCATTAAAAAAAAAGGCAAAAAGAACAAGAAGAAAAAAGATAGAATACAAAGTAAGAAACTATTAGATTTTATTATTTGTAGAGTGCTTTCAAGGTGCCCTTATTTCTCGCACCACAAAAAGTGCCTCTCTTATTTATAGGTTTGGGTTTATTTTGACACACTACATAGTATGCTATATATGTATAATAGAAAGTAACTTAAGCAAGGTAGTGGTCGAGCCTCTCAGCTTACTAAGAAGGAAAGACACCATGTGTTGCTCCTATAGAGGAGGCTCACACTGCAAGCTCAAGTTACTTCAATGAGTAAAAAAGTCTACAAGAGACTCGTTGGGCTTATATTATGTTACCATCAGATTGTTTAGGTTAACCAGAGGATGTGTGCATCCAAAGAGCCTCACAAAAGGTATCCTCAAACTCAATGAATGTCTTCAAAGGACCATTTGAAAGCTCGACATATCATCCAAAAAAAATACTAATTAAATTGGTGACAAAAAGTAGCAAGAGTAGGATGTCATTTTGGAGTGCCAAAAAATAGTTTGTGTGTTGCCTAGGTTCCCATCTACTCAAAGCTATCTAAATTGTGGAGTAAAATCTTTCAAATAAGGGATAGGATTACAGTCCTCATGATATGGTCTCCCTCTCTAAACATTAGCACTATCATGCTGTGCCTCCAACATGATCTTGAATTTCTTGTCCACGAGAGATTGTAACCGGCTGTCATGCATAATAACATAAGGTGATGGTGGAATACTCATCGAAATGATCATGTGTTTGTTGACCTCACTTTTGTTGAAGTCTAGATAGTCTTTCTTAGAAGCCTAGGGTCTAGCCATAGGACTTTTCTGTTGATTATCCCAGATGACTAGTGATGGAACCCTGCGCCATTAGAAATTTTAAACACCTACTCACTCCTCTTGGAGTTCTGCATGTTTGGTCCTAAACTCTAGAACTTAGTAGGTGGGAGCCAAATGTGAGGGAGCTCAAGAAGGGACTTCTATAGGATTGCCTCGCCTTAAGGTCAACCCTGGGTGATCTGGCCTTGGGCGAGCTTGCACACACACACTTGAACCCCACATTTTCACTCACTACCTCAAACCCTAAAGCCAAACATGCTCACCTTGGTTCCTTACTTTTTTTGGAAACTCATGTGGGTGGTCCCCCAAACCTTTAGCCCTAGGATAGGGTTTGGCCAGGACCAACACATGGAAGATCCAAAATGGAACTTCTCTTTGGTCCATGGGCCAAATAGGGTAAAATCATGGTTAACATTCTCAATTAACCCCAATTTCACCAAAACCCCCAAATTTGACCTCTTAGCCCCAAAATTTCACCAAATGACCAATTTTTCCTTAAGGTCCTCACTCACATAATTCAAAATGAAACACCAAGTGATGGTTACCCCACTCATAGGGATAATTAAGACATCAAGATCTATTGAGCAATGGGTTAAGATATACCCTTTAAACTATAATGGATGAATGATTTAGAAATATAATAAGTTCAGAAGAACTCGAGACGTTTCAAATGATTTTAAAGGAGGTGTAGGGTCATGACCCACATTCCTTTATAGTCATTTGGATAACTTGGAGGACAACTGAATCCATTTTATTTTTTTGCTCAAGAAAATCATCCTTAAAAATAAGTGAATGGGAACCCACCAGGTTATGCCCTAGGACCCGGTAGGATCACCCCGAACCTTTCCCGCTTTCTTTTTTCTGCAATTTATTTAAATTTCTGCAATATATATATATATATATTGAAAGTTCTAACATTTCAGCGGGAGTGCGAGAAGATGACATGTACGCCTATACATTATTGCATTGCAGTTACTTTTCTTTCCTGCATTACTTCACGACATTTAATTATCTTTATTTACTTTATTGTATCTTCTTACCTGCTTACCTGCAAAACCGTAACTGAAACAAAACAAAACTTCTTTTTTCAAAATTAAATAACATTTTGAAATAAAACAAAGAACTAAATTTAATACACGCTCTTGGATAATCATAAATCTCTCGAAGGAGAAAAACTACGGCTACTAATGAGATTTCCCACGGTATGGATAAACGTATTAAACTCTTTTATTTGAGTTTGGTAAATTCATCTCAACTAAGTGAATCTGAAGAAAATAGTGATGCCGGAATTAGGAAACTGTGGGATCCTACCTAGTATCGCTTAATCAACTTAAACTTTCCCCCATAAGACATTTAAATAACAACAACAACAAAACTTGACATACACATTTTAAACATCTTGGAACTTCCTTGAACATCTTAAACCTTACACTTCAAACTTGAAACCCTCTGCAACAAGAAGCTTGGAGCTTGCACCGTGGGCAGCACGATGAGGACATGCAGAAGGACATCTTCGAAAGAGCAAACAATTCCACAATAGCAAACTCTTTTCTAGAATTAAACAATAAGTCATAGGACTTCGAGGTTATCTACCTAGTGCAACATAAATCCTCAACTGATCTTTTAGGCTTTTGTACAGCCCATGTTGTACAATATAAGCCCTAACTCATCTTAGGATTCTGAGGTCATCGTTCGATACGATGTAAACCCTCCTATCTTCCAGGCTATTTGTATGATTGGTATCATACAAATGTAAGCCCTGTAATAAAATTTGCAGGATGAAATATTAAATAGCATCTCTAAAAAATCGAAGCCAAACCATAGGATAGTTTGGGAAGTCACCGAGGTTCTCCTCAGGATCCATGGCAGCCCCTAGCTTTCTTCCTTTAGATTCCACAATATTGATCCCATTTGCACCTTTCCCATTTGATATTTCCTATGTTCGACCTTGAAAATCCTAAACCTTTTGAATTTATAAAGGCAATATTTCCTGATCATCGTCGATAGCATTCTTAGGTAACTTCGGTTACTTAAAATATAATTAACTATAGGAGCTTACCTTTATAGGAGAGTTTAAGACCCAGCTTGATATAAATTCTATCTAATTTTTCATATTATGTAGGGGAACTTGTCGATCGACATAAGGGTTCGTAGACCAAACGAATGTCATAAGTCTTTTAGTTTATTTAATCGAGCCTCATTATCAAGAAATGTGTATATTCTTCGGGGTAGGTACATGGTTTACGATGTGGTGCTCGTTTATTTAAACTATTGGATTCATGAGATCAGTTTGATTTCATATTTTCAAATTAAAAATGATACTTTTCAAAATTATATATATATATATATATATATATATATATATATATATATATATATATATATATATATATATTTAAACCGAGTGGTGGGATTCCTATTCCAGCAACTGACAATTTCTGATTTGACAACCGACAAGATTTAGGGCTTATCACATCTGGAATAATTTACAAGACCACTAGCGGTCTAAAAATGCTCTTTCTATAACACAATAATCCTATAAGAGATCAGGTTCATATTGGCCATCATTAGAGCTATCTAATCCTAAATATGTGCTAGAAATGCATCCCTTTCTCCCCCCATCAACCTTGAGGGAGGGAACCTCCTAACACTCTGAGGATCCAAAGGGATAGTCCTATTGGAGTCATGATAGGAATCTTTGGGAGGGATCCTCCCTCTGGTAATGGCCATGACATGGCTTACCTCAAAGGGGTCAATGAGGAGGGATTCTTTCTTGGTGAGCTCTTCTTCATGCTTATTATTCTTATTCAGGTCATCTAAATAACCTTATGGCAGACATGTCATGTCAATAAATAAATCATCCTCCAGATCCATCATGATGTCACCATCAAGATGATGTGGAATAGTAATGTCACCCTAAACAGCTTTCGTCACCCTATCCTCTATACAAATAGGGATAAAAATTGGAGTAGGATTACATGACACTACCATACTATCCTATGTATAAGTGGGGATAGAGATAGGAGCAAGGATGTATGACGGAGTTGGCTCAACTATGGAGCTCCACCCACCTGCTCCTTCTAGACCCATTGTCTCTTGGTCTGAATAGGGTGGTAGGAGGGCTTTCTCTCATACTGGTAGGTGGATCTACATGGGTATCCTTTTGGTCTCCAACCCCTAGAACGTGAGGTATCAGCATAAGTAGAAGCATAAATAGTTTAATCCATAACCTTCTTTACCTTATTTTCAAATGAAATTACATGAGATGTAGTCCTAGCTATAAGTACAATAATGGAACAAAAGTTACAAGTATTGGCAAAGATGTGAGCTTTACCTTTTTGGCTTCCCTTATGTTATATAAATAAACTAAAAACAAAGAGGAGGTGATGCATGAATGTCGACATTTTTTTTTTTGAGTTTAAATCTGTAGTTTTAATATCAAATTGTATTGCAAAATTCTACTATTGAAATCCTAAAATATAAAGTAGGTTTTGTTCATTCTTTCATAAATATCTTAAAGGAACTTTCATGAATAGGCATAATTTTACATTATTTATTATTATTGTATATTTATTAGATATTTTTTCTCATAAAATAATTTAAAGGGAAAATGTATAAGAATGAATTCACCAAGTGATAGCTTCCTGTCTAGCATGGGGATTCAATCTTCCTCTTATAGGACTAGTAATGGGAGCTTTATAACTACATCTATATGACTTCCTCCTTGATGCTTTCATAACACCTTCATGGAGTTCTCTTGTGACTTCTAAGCTTTTGTATAAGCTAGGTTCATTCTAATCTCAAGCTCAAGTCATTGAGCTTTCTCGTATTTTCAATTTTAGGTTATTAGGAAGAAAAAAACTAAAGTTAACAAAAAATAACATTTTTTTAATTTCTTTAAAGAAACAACATTTCATTGGGTGAGTTCTTGAGTATTCACTTATTCAGTGGATATACAAAGAGAAAAATTTATAAATATAAAAAATAATTAATTGTGTTTATTTAAAAGATAGAAATTATTTATGTCATCTCTGTTATAAGTTTTTGGTATCTCCTTTCTAATATATGTTTGCAGTTGTACGCGTGGGCCTAATTTATTTTTGAGTGATGTAAGGGCAAATCTATGTGGGATCCATTTTGTTAATTACTAAGAAATGAGATACCATATATGTTGCTTTCAATATTATGTCTCCAAATTTGAATTATTTTTTGTTAACGTTAGAGTTTCGGTATTTTACTAAATGTCTTTTAATTTTTTTTATGGTTAATTGAAGGCTGAATTATAAGATCTTTCCATAGGTTAAGTATGATTTACATAACTTTATCATCGATACTGCTCAATTCAACAAGTATTATATCTTCAAAATCATAAGTAATGCCAACTTTTTTATTATATAAATTATACTCAAATGATAACATAACATCAGCACTATGAGACAGAATATAAGGCATGGTGAAAAGAATCATTGTAATGATGTTAATTGTTTGGCATATTTGTATTTACACTTCAATGTCCATTATAAACAAATTTAGAATCAATGATTTTGAAAATAATTACGAGCATCAGTATTATTGTTGTGGCCAATAACATGTTTTAGCCTTATTGGGGATGATGGATAACAATTTAGTTGGCAATGATCTGCAAAAGTCTTATTAGCATTAGTGGCAATCAATATAATTATTAATTACATGCATGGAACTTATTAATGATGACAACAATCGATGATGTTTGGTCGGAGGGGATAAGGATTAAGAAATAATAGTCCAATAATGACAGTTAGTAAATGATAATTTGGTTATACTATTAAGTGATGACAAGCAAGAGATGAAAGTCGTTGGCAGTTGTTGTTACATTGTCATCAGGCAATACTCTAGAATTCTTAAATTCTACGAGCTTTATTCAATATTAAGAGAATTCGTAATTTACATTCTGTAATTAAATGATCTCGTGGTCCAAATTGATGCCATTGATTGTTAATTGTTCTTTAAACATTTAAATAATTTTATGAAATTGGATTTAAGTTATTTGGTCATGTTGAATTCCAGGTATTAAATTTTCTCCTTTCACTATTGAGTATATAAAATGTGAACCGTTTAATTCATTAGTTAAGTATACCATTAAGGCTCAACAAACAAAACTAAAGTACTTTATGTATTGAGTTTCATTTAGTTAAAATACTTATTATTAAGAAAAACAAATTTAAATGATTACATAATTTAATTCACAAACTAGTTTAATAAAAAGACGCTTCAAGTACCTTATTTAAGAAAATGTAATTTATAAAAATTAGTTAGTTTATTAAATAATAATATGCCAAATTTAATATAGTTAAATTATTAATTAATCAAATAATTATCATCAAAACTGATGAATTTATCGCTAATATGATTTTTTAGAGGAATGATTGCCCATGGTCCATCGTAGAAAAAACTTGTTGTTGGTCCTACACCCCACACAAATGGATTTAAATGAGAAAGGAAATGAAGAAACAAAGTCTTTTTTTTATTCTATATTTTGAAAACTAAGACATTTTACAGAGACGATAACAATGGATGAACAGAAACTCAAAAGAAAAGCGACTAGACTTTATGAAAACCATGTTCCAGAGACTCATTATGGTCGAAATCGCGAACTATCAAGTCCACCGCCACCACAGCCGCCGACAAACTTAAGTTGCTTCACCGACGGCAGCAGATGGAGTGCTCCGTATAACGTGCACGCTCGTGCCACTCAAAGCTCTGTCCCGAATTGAACACCTCACCGCACTTATCACACCGACGCATTTCCACCTCCGCAGCCTCCAACTCGACGCTAAGACTGATAGTACTCACTTTCTTCGTCTTTTTATCTCGCTCTCTATCTTGCGCGCAAATCCATTTCGGTTATGCATTACTATGTCATCAATGTCTGCTTCACACTTGGACCTTCTTATCCCCATGAGAATGCAAGCTGCCGTGACATCCGCATGCTTAGCTTCTCTCAAACCTAAAAATGTCGTTTTTTTGCCTCCCTTGTTAATTTTCTGAAGAATCCTTGAGGGCCCAAACAGGGCTTCTGTGGAGTTAAACGGCATGTCACATTCCCCGCAGCGATTCTGGGTTGAAAAAGAAAAAGCTCTCGCTTTCGACTTTTTCTTTCGGTAGAGTTTGATCCTAATCTTGGATTTATTCTCTTTCTGCTCCTCCGATTGCTGCAGTGGCGTCTTCGAATGGAGCTTCATACCAGGTTCGGTATGTGAGCGAATGTGAGCGAAGCAGGGAAGTGAGCGAGCAGTGATCAGGGATGGCAGGGAAGTGAGCGAGCAGTGATCGAGGAGGGATGGCAGGAGTGAGCGAGGGATGGAAGGGAAGTGAGCGAGAAGGGAAGTGAGCGAGCAGTTAGCGAGCAGGGATGGCAGGAGCGAGCAGGGATGGCAGGGAAGTGAGGAAGCAGTGAGCGAGCAGGGATGGCAGGGAAGTGAGTTTATTTATAGAGGGGGAGTTATCTTCCTCTTGGAATAAATTAGGAAACTTGATCTGAACATAATCAATTAAAAAATTAATTCAGACGTTGTTTTAATTTTAGAAACATTCTAAAAATACGAAACCTAAACAGAATCTGAATCAATTAAAAAATCAATTCAAACTTTGTTTTAATTTTAGAAACATTCTAAAAATATCAAATTAGGTTTTCTATTTTTTAGTTTATTAAATTCAAATCGCATTATGAATTAAAAGACCGTGCTTATATAATCTTCGTTGGATTAAAAGACCGTGCTTATATAACTTCATTAGAGGGCTTGACAAAATTATGAATCTCTGTTGGTTTCTTATATAACGTCATTAGAGGACTTGACAAAATTAAAAATTTCTGCTGTTATCTTAACCTAACGCAGTAGAAATTTTACAATTAAACTTTATTATTAATTGATCTATATAACAGTAATAAAAGAGGGATTGCAAAGAAACAAAACTTGAGATTCGCTTGCTAGTAGAGTTGTTTAAAAATTGTTATTGTTCATCCACGCCATAAAAAATGCCTTCCCTATTAATAGGTTAGGGTTGACTTTAACACGTTATATAGTAAGCGACATACAAAAAATAAAAAATACATGAATTGTACATAAATAAAGGTTGTTGAACAAAGACAATCCTTGGGATATATGAAATTTACCCGGCACCTTCAGAGCTGATGAGGTCAAGTAGTTGAATTAATAAAGGTCGTCTTACTGTTCAACACACTTCGAGTCGAACTAAGTATCATGGTTGAGCTTTAATTTTGGTTTGGTCAGTATGAACTTTTGATTTAATCTTGATTTAAGGGGTTTCAACCTTGCATATTCAATTCTATGATTTTTAATCATTTTGTATGTTAATTGTGAAAAAAAACAAGAGAATTAAGTGTATATTAATGATTAATAAGCAAGTAGGATAAATTATTATCCTTGTTGCTATGTTTTGCTTTCCATGTACTTCATTCTTATAAATAAGAAACAAAGTTTGAGTCTCAAGCACCCATTCAATTGCAGCTATTCTTCTTATTTGAATTAAAACATGAATGTTGTCTTTGCAAATGCGAATATATATCAATAAAGTTTATATCATGGGACTTACTTGTTGCCTTATTTAGTTATGGGAATAAGGATAAGTGTTTAGAGAAAAATAAGTAAAAGAAGGTAGAAATTGAAAGAAAAAAATTGATATTTCAAAACCAAATCTTCTACCCTGACACATGTTGAAAAGCCTCCACTTCAAATGTCAATTTCTCACGAGTTTAATGATACGAGTACTTAATCATTTCTGTACATATTGAATATGGTACAAAATATGAGAATTTTTATTTTTGAATGATTACTTATTATATTTGGTAAAAAAAAGTATGTATAAAGCAAGTAAGTTTTAAGTTCTGTTAACTTCAAGCAAACTGTAGAATAAAGACCATTTTGACCATTTTGTTGATCAAAATGTCTCATGCAACTATTGATCCAGATGTTGAATAGACTCTTGTATCCAAGAATGTGGTTCCCAAAGAAAGTATCCCACCACCTCTTGAACATCCAAGAGTCGAGGTGATGAGATTTGAAATTGAGATATATTTGTTAAGGGCACCGATTCTTTTTCTTCTTCTTGGGTTAAGACTTGGAGCCTTTTTATTACAAATTATCCAATTGAAATTTTAAATAAATTTTTGTTGCATCAAGATGTTTTTTTTTTTTTTGTAATCCTATTTAAGTCACTAGTGGATGGAGTTTAGCAACTTTACGAACAATTAAAATTATAGATACTAGAAAGAACCCAACATCAATTTTTAGAGAAATTCCTAAAGAAGCTTTTACGACAATTTTTTTTTGTAGGAGGCTGGAGACGCCAAATTTCTGAAGAAATTTGACAACTTATAAGGCAAGTTGATAAATTGAAATCTACAATCACATTTGATAAGGTTAAATTTGAGGCAATTGGAACTTTGTAAAGAAAATTTACCAACATGATTTTATAGTTATTTATATTTTTTTAAAAGTTTTGGAATCCACTAGATCAAATTAATTTATGAATGATTGTGAGCTCATCATAAAGCATTTTGTTGGAAGCAAAAAAATCTTATTGTTTCATGCCTATAATTAGCTTCTAATGTATATACTAAAAGCTATTATGAGTTTAGCATGAATGAGACATGCATTACATGCCCATATATTCACTCTTATTTATTAGCTTTGCCTTGTAAGTGTTCGATAAGTAATTTTTTACCTAGCATAAAAAATTATTACAATACAAATAATTTAATAAAATCATTCAATGCATGGATTGAAGAAGTTGGGTGTAAGTTTGTGATTGATTTAATTAACATGTAGAAAGCTAAGCTTATAGAACTAATAGCAAAGAGAAAATGAAAGTCATAAACTGGCGCTGCATGCAGAAGATTACATTAGTGATATTAGCACTAGAATGGATCAACTCTTTCTGCGCAAATCATCGACGCATACAACTAAGGTTGAATGATACTATGAAAGGAAAGAAGTGAATATTAAAAGTAGAGAACGTACCTGCAAAGTTTGACAAGTCACTTGGTTATCGTGTATTCATGGTGCAACAATTATTGACACCGAAGAGCACCCATTGTGGCATACTTGTGTTTATGATTGCTACTATGTTGATTGATTTGTAGTGATGTAAAAAAAATATTTATATCTTCTCTCCATTACCTCATATGTCAGTAATATTTTTGTTTGAATTATAGATACAAATTGGCATATGAGGACCAAAGTTCTACTCTTCTGGGGAAAGATAAGAGGACTGAAGTCGATGTTGGTACTTATGTTGGTGTGCCCAATAGTTTGTGACCTAAAAGATGACCAAAGAAAAGAAGGATCATGAATCTCCTAGAGAAGAATGGTTAAAAAATAGAAAAGATTCACAATGCGGTCCTTGTGGCATATGAAGTCATCATTGAACTACATGTAACAATCCACTATGTAAACCGGGTTCACAGTTGTCGAACAAAGACCTTGCATCATCTAATTCGAATAGGATTAATGTAATATTATTTTTTTTCATTCCTCAGGTTTTTATAAATGTATTATTTACAAGCAAGATCATATTGTTAGCATGATGAAACGAATAAGTACAGACTATCCATCTGGTAAAGTATCTTTTATGTCCTTATTCAATTTCAATATTAATAAGTATTTTTCCATTACAACTAACTGATTCGTTAATGGAGTATCTTTACCTTAACTTTCTATAATATCTGTTAAATTATTGGTAAGTTTAGTTTCGTAGCTCACTTGGCAGCTTGATTGTCAATTGTTCTCTACATTCCAAGTCAATACATCTATAAACAAACAAATATTTAATATTCGTACATATATTTCATAAGAATAAATAGAAAATGATGATTCATAAACCCATTCCCAACAGTTGGAGATAATGCTAATGACGATGAATGGAGTAAATGTATTAAGTAATTGATTTTGCAATATTATCATTTGTTTTTTTGTATGGTGGCATTATTTTATCAAATGTTAAATTGCATTTTCCTGTTGGGCTACTTATCTCATTTTATTGTCCTTTGTAAGTTTTTTTTATTGTTACCAAGCATTTTAAAATTCATTTGCTTACTCGAGTAGCATAGAAATTGGTGTGTCATGATGCAGGATTTCATAATCATCACCATTATTTTTATTGTCATATTTACATCATTACTTTTCCATCAAATAAAAAATATATGTAGATACCTATGAATTAAGGTATGCATGCAGTGAAATAAAATTTGAGACGTTTCAATGTAGACTTGAACTCTAAGAGATTACTAAAGTTGTTTTTGTATTTTGAAACAGTGTATAATTTTGATTGAAGCTATCTTTTATTTCTTTGAATATGGCTAATGGAAATCTAATTGTGGAATTTCGGTTATTGTTTTAATGGATGGATAGATGACCTTATTCATTTTCTTATAGAGTTCATCAGTTCTTGTCTTATAAATTAATTTTATGGGGCATTTACACATACCGTGCATTATTATTTTATTTATATTCTCTGCTTAGCACTTTCAGCACCTGAACACTATAACCTTTGAACTTATGCTCGGCCAGTGACGCTTGTATCGTTATAACAGGATTAAGTTTGAATGCGGATTGGATCCCTTCTAATAACGAAAATCTTTTTTGCTCCACATTAAGAAGTATTATTTTGGTTTACTTCATATATAATTAACTATACAGTGGTTCATTTACTTGAGTCGTTTTTTAATGAAACTACATACAAAAACTCTCTACAAAATTAAAATGGCCAATGAAATTACATACAAATACCAAAACTATAGTGAAATTCGGGATTTAGAATTGTATAGATTTTGGAATTATTCAAACGAAAAAGCTTCTTTCTAGGTGGGATTACTTGCTTGTCCGATTCCTTCGTGACTGTCGGCATTGCTGACATTGTAGTTGGAACCAAGTTGTCGGGCCCAACATAACCCGCAATGCCATAATCACACAAAATTGTAATAAAAGGCAGGTATCCTACATATAAAGGTCGGTCTTATGCTGATAAATTTATATTTAAGCTGTTGTTCCGGGCACTAAATCATTTGTCAGAAACAGAGATTTCATCGCCATAGGTATCTGACACTTCTCCAGTTAGCTCAACAGCTCTTGAACATATTAATCTTGTTAGATAAGCAATCAGCTTCCTGTTGAAAAAAGCTGGCAGAACATATTAATCTTGTTAGATGCTAGCTGCAGCGATCAATTATGAATAAAATATCAAGCAAAAAATTTGAAAAAAAAAAAAGGCTGTCTGCCAGCTATACTAACTATAGTTATTTTTTGTTGTGGTTGTTTCAATATGATATTTTTCTTTTTTCTTTTGTTTGAGGTTGTTTTGTCCTAGGGTTCATTAGAAGAGTGCTATATGTTTATATCGAGCCCAATCTGATAAAGGGATGAACAAAATGTGGAGAATGAATACTTTACCGGGGTACCGTTTGTAAAGGCAAGATAAACCTTAAGGACTTTATATGAGCTTAGATTGATTTCCATTAGATAGAAATTGATTTTTAATTTTACAATAGACTTATCTATGGCTGATCTTACATCTGAATTCTTGCGTATTATTCAAAGCCGGTTATCATAATTTTGAAATCTTACTCTTTATTTCTCTGAAATCCTTACGTTTTTTCAAATTCTTAAAGGCACTCTATATGCATATATATATAGACACACACACACACACACACACTTCTACACATTCATTTATATACATATAATCTAAAGAATGTGCTCCCCACTTCGCTTATGAAAGTTTAAGAAATAAGATTTTGGTAAATACTTCGATGGATTCATTTGCAAGGATGCCTTACTGACATACCGGTTTTTAATTGTTACACACCAGCTTAAATTTTAATTGACAGCAGGTCAACAGATAATTTCATTCAATGATACCATCAAACTATTTTTGAACTGATGCTAGGCAACGGTGAAACTGTAGATTGCAACCATATTTGACGCTAGAAGATGATATGGTTATATGATGACAAGAATAACTTAGCCATTTTGTTACAAACGATGAGCACTTACCTATCTGACTTTATTGTAATAGAAAACAAATCAAGTAATGCGATGATTAACGCGTTCCAGTACCACTATATTTGCATCACTTTCACGAAATGTTATTCACACAACAGTGTTTCATTCTGTCATATATTCCCATTAAAAGATATTCCCATTAAAAGAAACTGTTATCAATGATGAGATAACTAATTTGCTTATAACAATTCAGAAGATGCTTATGACATACCATTTTATTTTGATAGAGCTGCAAATATGGGGACAATTGTATCCTTCTACAGCCAGATAGAAAATCATTTCATATCATGTCATATTGCTACCCATATTGTTAGATACTGATAATGTACCAGAATAATCCGTTCTAAAATTGGGTTGTTTACATACATAGCTCCAGAAACAGTGCTATTTACAAATCTAATAATCCAATGACCACCTCAAATTTCACAAGATTTGTAAATAGCATATTTTTACAAGATTTATTTGATATGGCTGATATACGTCAAATGCTCAATGCACAATTCTAGAAGTCTTAGCCTCCTTGAGGGTAATATTGTACTTGATAAAATCTCCAGCAGCTTCAGCAACTACATTTCTAGCAAACAATTTGAGTGGTTTGCAAGTTAATATGAATGTTTAAGTGTTGGGTATGTATGTAAATGCCCCTAAAATCTAACCATGAAAGAAGTTGAGGAAGTCATGATTAATTTTTCATAATTTCTAACACTCTAGATTCAACTTCTTAACGCAACCGCAAAAATTTCGAAAGTGCGAATATATTAAAGAAGATGGTGCGTAAACTTGAATGAGTGGTAAGTGTAGGTTTTCGTTTTGAATTTTCTGGGAATTGCTAATTTAGATTATTGAGTGACTTCCTCCTTGCAGTTCTAAAAGTTTTCTGACTCAGTTATTGGAATTTCACAAGATTTGTAAATAACATATTCTAACAAGATTTATTTGATATAGCTGATTTACTCAAATGCTCATAGCTATTTCAGATTTGTAAATAGCATATTCTCACCAGATTTATTTGATATATCTGATTTACTTCAAATGATCATAGCACATGATATTCTTTAGCCAATTTTGGATATTCTATTTAGAAAATATTTCACTACAGTTTTTCATCAAATCTGCATCGTCCAAATCGGACGCAAATCCGACGCTATTTGGGTATTACCGTCAGATTTGCGTCAAATTTACGTCCAATTTTTTCGGTGGGTAATTCGGGGTTCGCTAATATTAATTTGTCAATTTTTTGCATCAAAATAGTCCAACTCAAATTATTTGTGTTAGCATCAAACTTATTTAGTATGCACGTGTGTCGAACTCTGCGTCTGAAAATATCAGACGATAAATAATATCGTTTGATTACCGTCAGATTTACGTTAGACTGAGTTCGATGGACAACTCATCGGATTATTGGATGCAAATCCGACGCAATACTAAAAAATGTAAAAAAAAATAAAAAAATCAATTACATTTCCACAACCTACACATGACGTTTAATCTACATCACAACAACATTATATCCAGTTCTATCACAGACCAAAGCTCGTAAGAAAATCAATACTGAAAAATGAGTTACTGTCATAAATCTAAATTATCAAAAGTTCACATATACATCCTAATCAATATAAATTCAAACATGTCGTAAATTAAAAATACATAAAAACTACTTCTAATCCTCATACTCATTCTCCTCCTTATCCTCCTCCTCGACTGTAGCAGTTACTGTTCGCTAACCCCAACGATCTTCTATAATCTTCGTCAGACATGCTATACTCTACTCAATTCTCTGTTGGTCTTCACGTAGATGGTGCACCTCCTCAGTCATAATAGCGATTTGCTTGGCAAGCTCGCGAGTACTCAAGTGTGACGAGCTCGTGCCACCCACGAAGCACGAGAGATGTCGGCCATCTTCTTCCCCTCTGCTTACGTCCATAGCTCGAATTTAGACTCCACAGTGGTAGATTGACTACGACTATTGCTAGCAATGCTCGAGGTCTAGGAGGGCAACTGCCTCTCCCGGAGCTGCTCGTACTCCTACATAATAAAAACTAATTATTAATTGTCATTTTAAACATAAAAGTCAAAATAAATATTGATAAACCAATTATTTACTTACATTCATCTGCTAAGGTGACTGATACCAACATTACCTGTGGCTATCAGTAGCAGGACTAACAACCAAAATAATCAGAAGTAATAAACACAAGTAAACTGAGGAATATTCAAAATCTAAACAGGATATATTGTAACTATGTCTAAAGCAAAACTTAAAAACATGAAAAGTATGACATACGTATTAGAAACAAACAAAAAGTTCATGAATATATTTGTTAAAAAGGTTTGACAATGAGATCATAAAAAAAAAGTGCATAATATTCTATGCAAGATTTTTGTTTAGAATGACTTAAACGAAGTCAAGTTAAACTTGACTTTTGGATATTTTTAATGGGTGTTTTCCATACATACCGCGAAACTCTTATGCATATACACATCTAACGCCTAAACTTCAATATTTTACATACATGCCAACTCTATGCATAATAAAAGTGGAATACACCTTTTTATGCATGTGCCATGGCATATGAAAAAATTGAAGTTTAGGTGTTAGATAGGTATTTACATAATAATTTCATTTTATATATGTAAATCTACCATTTTTAATTTATCAAACGATAAGAACTAGTTAGAAACTTGATTTTGACGTTTAATATTGCATATATCAAAAGAGTATGACCAAAAAATAAAAATATAGAATTTAGAAGAGCATAAGTGAGGAAAAAAAAATTAAAAGAGGGATGATATATTAGTTAAAATATCATACTCAAGTTCAGAAGAAACCGAGTTACGAATGCATAGTTAGACTATGAATCAAGTTATGTTAATCACAATGCAATCAACAAATTAATAGTAGATCGAGCCATAAAATTTTTAATGAAGGTTCATGAGCCATGGTTCAAGCGCACTAGGTCAATTAATTGGATTAAAGCCATCTGAGATCATATATATTCTAAATGGGTCATGTTGGCTCATTTGGTAATACTTATGATCAAAATAGTTAGAACAAAGTTAAATAAAAGGCATCCTAAAATAGCTCTATGCTAATAAAATTAACCAATTTGATAATTAAAGTCAAATCCATAATAAAATCTAATGATCTTCTCATACTTCTACTCATAAATAGACAAAAGTTATAATACACTATTGGATTTTTTATTGCTCAACTCTTATTATTGATAAATCTCATATCTCGAAACAACTTTGTCACTTGCTGCTTGAACCCAAGCCATCAAATCATTTGTTTCAAATCATAACATATTTTTCTGCACTCTAGATGAATTGCATATTCTAAATAATGAGCTTTATGTAATAACTCTCTCCTCACTTCACCACTACTAAAGACCAAAATTCAAGTGTCATAAGTCAACATGCCACGATAATCTACATGTAATTCAACTCATCATCCTGACTGTATTTGATAAATTAATCTTGTATATCTTCATCTAAATTTTAAGCATTTTAATCATCTCTTGTAAAGAAGTATAAAAATTCTATAAAAATTGTCACACTAATAACTTCATATTTAATGCATCAATAACTACATTAATTTTATCAAGCTAAATATAATACTTAAATTATAATTTTTTATCAATTATGATTTATTTTTAAGTTCAAAACTAATTAAATCCAAAATTGAATGACTCAAGCAAAAAAACTCTCAACCATCCAATCCTAGTTCATGCCTACTCCAAAATCAACTCTAATCTCACCCAAACCTGCTTTTGTACAAAGCTAACGCTCAATACTTGTGTCTATAAATAGCAAGATTGTAATACATATCACTCAATACTAATGTATATATATACACATCGCTAACACTTAATTTTATGCATATATATTCCTAACATCTATACTTCCAATGTTACATACATACTACAGAAATCTTATGGATGTACGTGCCTAACACCTAAACTTCAAATGTTACATAATTACCAAAATTTTAAAAAGGACAAAATGGGGCGAAGTTACATTTTCTGATCCTCTCACAAGCGATGACAGGCTTGAGTCATGATAGAGTTTTGGTGGCGAGAGGGGGGTAATGCGATGGGGAGGTGCGGCAATCGGCGACCTACGACGTGAGAGGGAGGAGAGGAGATGCTAGGGTTTTGGGTGTTGCGGGAGGGAAGAGAGGAGACGAGGGCGTGACGTGCGAGAAGAAAATGAATTCCACTCAATTTAGGGAGATTTACATGCATTCCACTCAATTACTGTATGTTTACATAACTAGCACCCAAACTTGGTAGCCTAGTACAGAATACAGATCAGTGTGGGATTATTTCAGAACCGTCATATTTAGAAATATGCAATCCATAAGGAAAAAATAATCATATAAATATGCAATCCATTCCATAAAAATTTGTTTTATTTAACATTTGTACCTTGAAATATGGCATGTATCGTTCGTCGTTAAGAATCTCTCGTCGGGTCCTCGCAAATGTTGGATCGCTTGGTTTTAGTACATCATTTGCTACAACCGACAAGAGAAGCCAAACCAACCGAGAAATATCGAGCTAATTGTTTCCGACGAACGCGGAAACGTTCCACGGCTCCCCTCATGGACTCGTTCCGTGACGTATAAAAAGTGTGATGCCCAACACTTCACTGGTCCGTTGTCCTATAAGACCCATGGAGTCCATGAGATGTTTTTAGGTCAACTGAAGATCTCCGAAAACCTCATGCGACATTCGAAGATGTTACGAAATCTCGTTAGGTGTCCCGAAATCATTTCACCCATCCAATGTTCTCCAACCCGAGATGAAGTGTAACAAGGTTCACGATCGACGTATGTATTGTAGTATTGCAGCATTATATTTATCGTCTGCGTTTCTCCTACCGGCGTCGGATCTCCTTCCGGATTCATGACGGTATAAACCGCACCTTTCAAATAAAACATGTTACTCTCATAGAAATCAACAAGTACCTTAGCGAAACATATGAATGAACTACATTAAGAAAGGAAATAACTCAAACATTCAACCATTCAAAATAAAAATTGTCCAGTACAACATCGATAACAACAATAACAATAGATGAAATAAAAGCAACATTTCCATATCATATCACAAGGTGCGTCGATCATAATAATATCGAATGTATTCTAAGCGTAGCTCTCTCATCAACCGCAGTGGAAAAGTCTCGGTGGAGAGAGTCCCGGAGGAGGTCGATAGCAAAGAAGAAAAGTGGTCGATTCCCTATAATCTCCGGGTCTTCCTTTAGAAGCCTAACAACCTCGTGACAACGTTTTTTGAACTTTATGTGGAGCATCATTTGCCGATTCCACAAGTAATGATAGCTGCTCTTTCATACTTCCAACAAGTACTTTTCCTCTTCTTATCGATCCGGGGCCGCTTCGTTCGGTTTGTAGATTGCATTTCGGCTTGATCGTATATGCGGAGTTCCGCCGAATCGTTTGAAAGTTCTACGGCGACCTCCTCGGGGGTTGTATCAACCATTGTTTGGCTAGGTGCAACTCGCGTATTTCCACGTGGCTATTGTCCCACCAAACATTCGATCGAGTTTCTCCTCGACTTCGGTTCTATCCCACTGTTTTGAACTTCCTCGCCGTAGGATAAATCTGTAAGAATAAATAATTTTTATTAAGCAGTGGTGCAAACACAAGCAAAACTAATTCAATTATGTCTTACCGCTAGCCTTTCGATCCACCATTCTTCCGTAGCGACGAATAGTTCGCTTCGACGGATCCTGCCCCAAACCGAAGAATCCATGTTTTAGGTCCTTCCATAGCTTCAATTCTTTCTTTACATTCGGTCCCATTTATTTTTAAGCTACGTACCGTCGTAATCCCCCGCTCGTCACCTCCCTAAAAGTTGTTACTATGTTTTGCCAACACTTCCTCGTTGAAAAAAGAGTTCGGTCTATTGCCTCTTTCGATTTCCGCAATGCATATATCGCAAAAAATTAATTTTATGTCCTTCTCCCACATCATGCAGAGTGGCAACTTCTTCTGTTCTTACTCGCCATACTAATAATAGGAGACAAGTCAAGAATATCTTTAAATATGAAATAAATAAAGGAACATATGAAAGTCTAGGAACACGTAAATTTAAAATGCTACTAAGGTAAAGGAACACGTAAATTTAAAATGCTACTAAGGTAAAGGAACACAGAAATTTAAAATGCTACTAAGGTAAAGGAACACTAGAATTTACGTGGTTCGGTCAAATTGACCTACGTCCACGGGAAGTGAGTACTTTATTTTCATTAATGAAACTTTTGAATAAGCTACATAGGTTTTTACAAACACTATACAACACTACACTTCACCGCACTTCAAATTTAATGCACGGCACTCACCTACAGAGGTTCACCGCACCGCACACACATCGCACTACACTACACACACTCGACTTCACATATCGCACTACACTACACACACTTCACTACACTACACGAGTTCACATTGCACGGCCCACCGGAATCACACACCCACACACTTCATCGCACTTCAAATTCATCGCACTTCAAATACACACACACTTCACCGCACGGCCCACCGGAATCACACACCCACACACTTCACACACAACTTCACCGCACTACACATCACACACATTGTACCGCACTTCACTACACAACTTCACTCACTCACACAATTTCACTCACCGCACTTCAATTTCACGGCACTACACATTGCATTACCCCAAATCACACACAACACTACACATTGCATTACACAACCGCACTAACCGCACAACCGCACTCACAAGACCACTACAACTCAACACAAAGACCGCACTACACTTCACACCGCACCGCACCGTACACACATCAGCACCGCACTACACTTCACACAAGACCGCACATCACACACACTGCACTTCCACGTAAACACACAAGACTACACTACACATCACACACAATGCACACTACACAAGACCACACAATGCACTTCACTACACTTCAATGCACTCGCACTTAACTACACTTCAGGTGACCGCACCACACAACTCAATACACGAAACAAGCTTCACAAACTTCATCGCACCACAAGCCGCACCGCACTTCACTACACAATACACCGCACCGCACCTGCAACACATCAGCACCGCACTACACTTCACACAAGATCGCACATCACACACATCAGCACCGTAAAAACACACACACACCGCACTTCCACACAAACACACAAACACTACACTACACATCACACACACCGCACACTACACGACACCACACAATGCACTTCACTACACTTCAATGCACTGCACTTGACTACACTTCAATGCACTGCACCACACAACTCAACACACACAATATATAAACACACAATATATACACACACAATATATATACACACAATGCACTTAACTACACATTCGAAGGTAAGTTTTGGGCAGTAGTGCTGAACTGAATGACAACAAAAGAAGCCTATAATCATCATTAACCATGCCAATCGAAATGATAGCCATATAAAAGCAACAGGTAGTGCAGTAGTAAGTGCAGAATCAAATGGTAGCCATAAGCTAACATCTCTATTTTTCACATCCCAATTCCACACAATCCCAATCCCAACACTTCTGTACTGCACACACACAACACTTCTGCAATGCACTGCACTACACAACACTTCGCACAACGACCGCACAAACATACACAATTAAACACACACAATGCAAGCAGCGATGCACTTCAAACACACACACACATAATTCCACACACGAATGCACCGCACCGCACATTTCCACAAACCGCACCGCACAATTCCAAGCACTTCACCGCACCGCACTTCACCGCAAACACACACATGTACACATGAAAACTCCACCGCACCGCAAACACACACACACAAACATCGCGAGTGCACTTCAAACACACACACACACACAAAATACTGCAAGTGCACCGCAAAGGACCACTGCAAACACACACAAACACTCCAATGCACCGCAAACATACACTGCAACGCACCGCAAACACACACATATACACACAAACACTCGCAAGACACCGCAAACACACACACACAAACACACACATCGTGCAAAGGCACTTCAAACACATCCACATATACACACACTCGCACCGAACCGCATAAATCTCCGCACCGCACCGCAAAACACAAACTCCACCGCACCGCACCAATACTCACCGCACCGCAAACACACACAACCACTCCACCGCACCGCAAACACACGTTGCACTACACCGCACCGCACCGCAAACACACACATATACACACAAACACTGCGCAGTACACTCGCAAACACACACACACAAACACACACACTGCAAACGGCACTTCAAACACATTCACATATACACACACTCCGCACCGCATCGCACAAATTATGCACCGCACCGCAAAAACACAAAACTCCACCGCACCGCACCAATACACACCGCACCGCAAACACAAACAAACACTCCACCGCACCGCAAACACACGTTGCACTACACCATAATTAAGTGCACAAAGAAAGCCAAGCAAATGCACAAATATACAACGAATATCAAGCTCAAGAAATGCAATAACCTACCGAAAATCATGCCTTCTCCAAAACCTTTCAAGAAAGCCAACAAAATATAGTTTTATGCATGCTAAATTAGGAGCTGTTTTAGGCATGCTAAATCTGTGTGTGTTTGCAGTAGCAAAATATAGTTTTAGCACGCTAAATTAAAGTCCGAATCGCATGAATCACATTTTTTTCTAAAACAAGTGCTAAAACCGTTTAATTCCATCCCATAATTTGCCCCAAATCAATAAGAATAGCTGCATTCAAAATTAACATCCTGAGAACATTTGCTTCCTTTAAATTTTTTTTTAAAATTAACACCTCTGGATGTAAGAAGTGGGATGAGAGGAAGAGGACACAAGAATACTTAGCATAAGCATAAGATTTTGGTGCATATAAAACAAAATCATATGTAGATCGGACGAAGAAGAGAGGAGCAGATGGAGAACCATCTCGCAATCTTAAAGCCACCATAACGTGAGATGAAACTTTTCAAAAGTAATCTACCATCAAAAGAATCATCTCAATTTTCGGCCCTAACGTATCCGATTACAGTGGCGAATGTACGAGCTGGAGAAGAGAGCTTTATCCACGGGACGAAGAAGATGGATTAGGTGCGAGGGAGGAGACGGAGAAGAAATCTCTCGCACGATTAACGAGCGCAAAGGAGGAAGAAGAGCCGCCTTACCTTCGAAAACTCCGACCGGCCGCGCGAGGGCTCGGCAGAGAGAATTCTTGTGCAGAACTGAGGAAGCGCGAGAGTTGGGGGTGCAGCGGAACGAGAGCGAGGATGGAATTTTAGCGCAGGAAGCACGGCTGAAAGTCTGGGCCGCGGGTTTATCCCGCGCTCCGCCACGAAACTTCGCGGCACGAACGTCGCAAGCCGAGCAAATTTTCCACAGTCTTTCGCGAAAATTCGCATGGCCACGACCGCGGAGGAAAAGTCACAACCAAACAGCCCCTAAAATTTGCACTGATTCATGACTCCGCCTTTTTCAGATCCAGTCTGGTGGGTTTTCGTGAAAGCGAGCGGGAGAACGAGAGGGAGGCGGATCCATGATCGGTGATCCATCTGAAGTAGAGGGAGAGAGAAATTTCTCAGCATTCCGCCCGGTGGAGGATCCACCGGACACATCTGCCGTCGCTCATCACGCCACTTCGTCTTCCCCTCCGAGGACATCGCGCCGTAGAAGATGAAGATGTCGGGCAGCTTGACGAGAAGAAAGGAAGCTCGCGAATGGCTCTATGGATGATGGTCGCTAATGCATCTAGAGCTCCGCTCGCCAATGGATTTACAACTTTGCTAAATTGATTGGATCTACAGCTTTGCTCGCTAGTACTGGTTTGGCTTTGCTTGCGGATGAATCTGGGAAGGAGAGGTGATGAGGTAAAATAAGATTTTAATTTTTAGCGAAATTAAAAAGTTGAGTTAAAGCGTGCGAGTATTCAAACGCTAATCTTTTGCTACGGGCCAAAATTATAAAATGCTACTTTTCCAAAATTTAGATTAGAATGGAATTCCTGAACTGGTAAAGCATTTACAAAAGAGCCCTTAATAAGATTTTTTACATCTTTTATGTTAACCAAAACAGTCAATTCTGAGTGCACTCACTTCACTTTATAAAATTATTTGGAAAAATGAAATGTCCTGAAACAATGCTCTGCCTCTTTATTTATAGCATAACTAGCTCGTTTGTTGAAGAAATGGAGTGATTTTAATGTCTTGGGAAAGTTAGCAAGATCTCCCATGACTTTTATCTTTTTCAAATCACTAAATTTATTGCAGAGTTTCTCTGGATTATAAAATTATTTAGTAAAAAAAAATTTGTTCAGAAACATTCATCGTCTCACTATTTCAGCCATGAGTAACTTGTTTCTTGGTAACTAGATCATTTATTAACAAAATTGGGCGATTTTTATGTCTTTGGAAAGCTAACAAAATCTCCCTCGACTTTTATCTTAAACAAATCACCCAATTCAACATACATTTGCTCCAGTTTATAAAATTATTTGGAAAAATAAAATCTGTCCTGAAAGAACGCACTTTCTCACTATTTCAGCCATGAATAGCTCGTTTCTTGACAAAATTTGATATTTTTTGTGCCGCTAGAAAATAACGGGATTTCCTATGCCTTTTATATTAACCAAATTATGGAGTTCAGACTGCATTTGCTCTAGTTTATAGAACTGTTTGGAAAAATCAAATCTGACTTGAAATAGCCCACTATCTTGCTATTTCTGCCATAACTAATTCTTTTTTGACGGATTTGAGTGTTGTTTTTTTTTGTTTGTATTTTGAAAGCTAACAAGATCTCCTACAAGTTTTATGTTAACCAAGTCACCCAATTTTTATTGTATTTGCTCCATTTTATACAAATATAAGAAAAAATAAAATTTGTCATGAAACGAAAATATGAGAATGCACTATGTTCAAAACAGATAAATATAAGAGATGCATGACTTATTACATAAATTGACATAGTTTATTCGTTTCCCAACATATTATAGTTTGGTTATTTGGACTGAAGTGAAAGCAGCAGAATTGAATGGTATGTATCTAAATGTCTCTAAACATCAACCAGCTATCATTTCCCCCAATATTGCATTGCTTATTTGCCTAACCCAAAGCTTTTTAATATCAAGGCATCTTGCACATTAAAATTACAATGCATAATAAATTTCTGAAACATTAAAGATCCCAACTTAGACGATAGATGCTTGATCTAATAATACATCTAAGTTTACATGTAAAAATATTTTTTTTAATGTTTTGATATATTGATTATGATTTACTGATGTAATTTCTTTGGTGCATTTGATATAAAAGATGATCTAATAATGTGTAAATGCGAAGAAATTTCTCCTAAAAAAACAAGAAATTGTTGTTAATCGCTATGCCAATTATATATTAATCGTTTTTTGTTCTTCTTACGAAATTTTACACATAAGCCTTATCTCATATACAAAATAATGCTAAAAAAAATCCAATTCATCAGCACAAATTGAACCTTGGGAATTATAAAGGGAGCTTTCATATAATTCCTCTCTTCATCATGTCCTAATTTCAACTTCTATCCCTACTCCCACCAGCAGGTAGGCTACAGTACTTGATTGCCAAGATCCAATGAATAAGAAGCATCACAGGCTGAGTTGAGATTAGGCAACGGATTACTGCCCCGGCGGATGCTCAACTACGTGAAAGGATACCATTTACTGAAATCCAATTTTAAAATTTTTTTGTAAATTTGATTATGTTTAACTATAATTTCTCATGTTGAGTATTATACCTCTATTCCCTGTATATACATTTCTAACACTTGAAATTTGAATTTACATTTACATCACTTTGTTGTCATAGAATTATGTATGAAAAATGAGTATTTTACTTTTAATAAGTTAGTTATAGTTAAGGATTTGAGTATGATGCCCTTGAATATGAAAATTTTGGTGTTAGACACATAATTACATTATAATGGAGTGGCATGTTATTTTTATCCTGCAACATTGAAGAAATTGGAATTGGAGCATTTACAAACATACCGCAAAATTGGGTTATCTGCAAACATACCACCAATATTTAGGTGCATCAAACCAAAATATCACACTGTGGTTAGTTGTACAATCAACAACAATCTGAAGTTAAATTGCATTAAAGGACAATTTGTTTGTCATACAAAAAAACAAAAAAAATACATCCCTAAACAAAAACATAATACATATCTTTGGAATACGCCAAAGTCATCTAAATAAAAATAACACAACAATAATAAAATCATTTTAGTGACAATAAATAGTAATGCAATTATAAATTTTATAAAGAACATTAAATCCTCAGAATTTATTCTCTTCATCTCCTCCGTCAATTATCTTCAAAATCTTCTCGACAAACAATTCATCATCCATTTTATTAACTCATTTAAAATATTTACATAATCCAAAGAGCATTCTTTTAAAAGCAAAAGTCTCATTAGGCTCTTGAATGTGGTCTTAACCTGATCCTTTAGAGCAATGGGAATCTGATGGTACCCTAAGTACCAGTTCAAAGCCAGAAATATGGGTGATCAGCTAGCCTATCCAATATTTGGTCTAAAAAGGGTAAAGGAAAATGATCATTTCTGATGGCTAAGTTTAATTTTTTATAATCAATACATATATGCCACACAGTGCATAGTGGGTATTAATTTATTTTGATCATTCACTAAAACATTCACTCCCCCCTTTTTAGGTTCACAATGGATCATGCTTACTCAGGTACTACCTGAAATAGGGCAAATAATACATACATCTAACCACTTTACTATCTTCCTTTTAATGACGTCTTTAATTATAGGGTTTAATCTCCTCTGAGGATTTTCCTTAAGTTTATGTTTTTCTTTCAAAAAGATCCTATGCATGTATATTGAAGGACTAATCCCCTTTATGTTCGCTAGAATCCATCCAAATGCTTTTTGAAAATTCCTCATAACTTTCATCAACTTCTCCTCTTATAAACTACTAAGTTTCGAGGATATGATCACAGGTAACGTAGATGACTTTCCTAAGTAAATATACTTCAAATACTTAGGAAGAACTTTCATCTCAAGTTCAGAGAGTTCCTAAATAAAAGGGATTAGAGATTTAAAATTTTTAGTAGTGTCCAACAACTTAAATCTCTCCCTAAAAATCCTTGGATTATCCTCTATAAGTTGAGTGATTCATCCTTAAAGTCAATGATATTATCCTTGATCCAAGTCTGCTCCACGGTTTTAACTTCAAAATACTTATGATATTGGCTGCTACACAATCGTTCAACCAGATCCATCTTATAACATGCATCCTCATTAAAATCAGAATGGAATTTCATAGATTTTCAAACATTAAAAGTAACCTTTTAATCATTCGCTCTCATAATAAAATCTCTCTTCTGCACATCAATTATAGCCCTACCAGTGGTTAAGAAAGGTCTACCTAATATAATGAATATTTCTTTATCTTCCTTTATATCTAATTTATTGAATTCAACATAGAAAATAAACTTATCAACCTTAACTCGAACATCCTCTATAACCCCTCAGGATAAGTAATAGAACGATCAACAAGTTCGAGGGGTTACAGTGGTTGGAGATACCTCTCCTAATCCTAATCTCTTAAAAATTGACAACGACATATGAGGTTAATACTAGCACTCAAATCACATAGGGCTTTCCCGAAGAACTTCGTCCAATAAGCACATGAAACAATAAAGCTATCAAGATCCTTAAGTTTCTAAGAAAGCTTTTTCGGATAATAACACTACACTCCTCACTATGTGCTTATAGTTTCAAAGTATCTAAACTTCCTCTTTTTGTTAAGTATGATTCACGAAATTTACATAGTTGGGCATCTTTTCCAGGGCCTCAACAAAAGGGATGTTGATCATCAATTTCTTAAACACTTCTAAGAATCGAGAAAATTGTTGATCTAATTTTTATTTCTAGAGTTTCTGGGGAAATGGTGGAGGTGATCTTTTTGAGTTATTCCTTGTGGGTGCAACTAGTTTTCCTACATCTTTAAAAGAATCTTCTATAGGTCCTTCATGTTCAAGGTTCTCTTTCTCCACCTCAGACTCTTTCCTCTTCACTTCTTCCAACTCCTTTCCACTTCTCAACTTAACTGCTTTCACGTGTTCATTCTTCTTTTCCTTAAGATTAATCTCAATGTTTCTAGGAAGGGTTCCCTGAGGTCGGTTACTAAGTGAGTTAGCAATATACCTCAATTGGTTCTCTATATTCCTAATACCTGACCCATCTGCAATACAGCTTCCTCCCAAGAAAGCTTATTTTTCTTAAGTTGTTGGTTCAAGTTAAAATTTGGGGGATAAGAAGGCCTCGAGTTAGTACTACCCCGATTGCTCTAACTTTCATGAAGATTTGATTGATTATTCCACCATTGTGGATTTCTTATCCCTTGATTGGTATTCTAGTTAAAATTAGGGTGGTTCTTCCAACTAGGATTATATAAATTGGAATACGGGTTATTCGTCCTATTGTTGATCCCATTTAGGGTCACAAGTGGCAAAGCATTTGCATCAATCAGTTGTCCAAATGAATTTTCCTCAATTACTTGTGGTCATTGTGGCTGGTTCATCCTTAATTGGTTTAGCTTCCTAGATATATTTGCTACTTGAGAAGTCAAAATTGAAAGAACATATGTGCCATGAACACTAGCTACCTTCCTAGGGTTCAATCTATCAACAGGCCAATGAAAGTTATTGATTGTCATTTATTCAATTAAAGAATAGGCCTCATCAAAGGGTTTTGAAATAAGTGAACCACCTGCAACAACGTCAAAGATCGACCTAAGAGATTTTACTAAGCCATTATAAAAAGTCTGAATTATCAACCAATCAGGCAATGCACGGTGGGGGCACTTCCTCAGAAGTTCCTTGAATCTTTCCCAAGCTTCATAAATAGATTCACCTTCATGCTAGTAAAATGAAGTGATATCATTTTTAAGTTCGGTTGTTTTTGAAGTCGGAAAATACTTACTAAAATTTTCCGGCCCAATTCACTTCATGTCCTAATTTATCCGAGTGCTTAACGTATTTAACCACATTTTGGCTTTGTCCTATAAGGAGAAAGGAAAAAGCACTAATCTCACAACGATCATTGGAAACACCATTATTGCGAAATGTGGCACTAAGTTTCAAAATACTCACTAAGTGAAGGTTTGGATCTTCAGAAGGGGTTCCCACAAACTGATTGTTCTGCACCATTTGCATAATAACAGGCTTCAACTTAAATGTATTGGCTTCTATGGTAGGTGTTTGAATACTAAGATGGATTTCATCTGTAGTAAGGTTAGCGTAGCCTCTCGAGAGTCTAGGTGTATCTTAATGTTCATGAGTTTCTTGGTTGTTTTGAGGATTGTTTGGCATCTCTCCCAAAAGTTGTTCATGTCTTTTTTTGTTTTCTAATTTTCCTAACGAGTTCTCTCTAGCTCAAAATCATAGGATTCAAGTCCAGTAGGTCCTGAACTACGAAAATACGAAAGTTAATCATAGCATTTGCTTCTCCCTAGCTAACAAATGCTATAACAATTCTCTCTAGCTTCTCCCTACAGTATATATTCCTACTCCTATAAGTTAATGTGATTAACCTACTTCACAACACTATAGTATTTCCCAAGACTTATAATTCATAACATATTTTAATACATCACTTGACCGAAATAAAATGTAAATGAAATTTAGAAAGTTAATCATCACCATAGATTAATTTTAATTAAACAGCCTTCTCAAATCAATCTATCTAACTTAGCCATCTCAAGGAAGAATTGAAAGTCTACTCACTGTGCATACTTATAACATCAACACAATATATTGATTCAAAGAGAATTCAACTACAAATATCTCATATATAAATGATTACAAAAACCAAAACAGATTACTTAGCTTTCTCTCCATCACGATGACAAAAAAATGAACTAAAAGCAAAATCTCTTACTCCCTATCTTCTGTTGTTGTCGTGCTGCTCCTCTTCACTACTCTAGGAGAAGAAGAATGGAATTCCATCCAAGCAGACATCACCAAGCATCCACCTCCAACAACAATGACAACAATGACCACAACCCAACAACAACAACCATCTTCTCTGCCATCTCTTTTCGTTTTTTAATCTTGTCCCAAGTAGTTTCCACGATCACTACACGTTTCAGCACGATCCCCCATGATATGGAGGTCAATACTTCTCCAACTGCAACTTTCGGTTTCAAGCGCCTAGGCACCCAAGGGCTGACACCTAGGCGCCAAGCTGTCTGTCCGGATTGGTACATCGGGCGCCAAAACACTCAAGTGGTCAGTTCCTAGGCGCCAATATTGCGGTGTCTAAGCGCCTAGAAGATGGCGTTAAGCTCCAAGCTCTCGGGTTCTGGCGCCTAGGCACCATTGTTTCGAGCGCCTAAGTGCCCAGTAGGAATTCTGTGCACCTTAGCTCTATTTCCATTCCTACTATCAACACTTTAATTCTCTGTTGTTACTTGTAATATAAACACAAAAGTACATTTCTCAACGAGTACAATTTCATTAACAAACTCTATAAAGATAAACCAAATTACTAGCTAACTTATCAACACATCACTTCCCCTTGTGAGAAATTCTATAATAATGTTTTTTGCTTGATATGATCTCCATCATAATACTAAGCTTTGTGAGATTATTTTTATTAGTTTTTGAATTTTTTCTTCTCATAGAGCTCTTGATCTTTGTATTTAGGCTATTTATCAAATTGCTATTATAAATGGTTTTACTTCTTTATGGAATAATCGAAGTAATTACTCTCATCATAATGTTTATTTTTATCTTCAAGAATATTTACTTTGTGTTGATTGATATAATTTTTTGGCTCAAAGGTTTTCCTTTAAAATTTGTTTTGCATTTTTGGAAAATTATTCACAATGGGCTTAAAACTTGTGATATTATTTCTTTTAAAGGAATTTATGTTAATATTGTATGTGTTCTTTGATCTAATGAGATTGAATCTCATAATCATTTATTTTTTTAATGTTCTATGTCTCATTATCTTTTTATTAAATGTATTCCTCATAGTCAACTCTTTATTGTTTCTCCTAATAGATTTCAAGTTTTACATTATTCTGCAGTTATTTATTTCCTTTAAAATTTATAAGAGATTTAATCTTTTAGCTATTCAAATTAAAGCTTATTATATTTGGTATAAAAGTAAGTGCAGAATTTTTAAAACGCATGTTACTCCGGTTGAAATTATTATTCAAAATATTCATTAGATGGTAAATAAGAAAAATAAGAAATGAATGTTCACAAACTCTATTTCTTTGATGTTGATTAGAGCTTCTAGCTTGATTGAAATATTGTTGCTAGGCGGTCTTTCATTCTATATTGATATTTTCTTTTCGCTGAGATGGGTTATGTGCTTTTATTCATTAAGCTTCTCTATATGTTTAGTTTGATATTGAGAACTGATGAATTCCAGCTGTTATTAAAATTGAATCAACTTCTGAATATATTTTATATATTCGATATTTAGGATGAAATGTTAATGTAAATCTGCAGGTAATCTGTGATTTAGTAGTTAATTTGCCCTCTTATCTTTTTTTGGATTTTGTTGTCCATTTTGAATTTTTGATCTTCTCTTTATCTTCCCTTTTTTTTTTTGTTAATTCTCTAATATTTTTGCTGCTGTTTCATGTTTTTTTATTTTTTGGCAGTTACCATTGAGATTGCTGCTACTGTTATTGTTGCTATTGGAGTGCTGTTGGTGTGCTGATAGGGTTCTATTGCCTGGAAGAGTGCTATTTGAGTCTTGTTTTGCTATTTTTATTAGTGTTTATTTTGCCTCTTAATGGTGTTTTATGGCTTTCTCGTGAGTTCTAATTTGAGTTTTCATTTTATAATTCTTTATTTCTTTTGAATAAAATTAAGCGTGACACTTATTTTTCTTCCAAGAAAAAAATAAAATCAACTGGCGAGTTTCCTCATGTTAATAAATTCCTTAAACTCACTAATAGCGACTTGAAAGTGTCCCAGTTCATTGCACCTACCTTGTGGACAACCGGAATTATACAACTAGTTTTGGAATTTCTTTTTTGCCCGACGGCGCTTACGGTGCGCTTTCTTCGTCGTGAAATGCCGAGCTATGTCGAAGAAAAATTATAATATTCTTTAAATTATTTTAAAGCTGCATCAAATGAAAGTCGCTTTGCCCCCTCGCATTTTTTACGGAACTGTTGCCGCCTTTTTTATCCCTCCGCGATTTTCTTTCCCACATTTTGCCTTCCAAGAAATCTCATTTAAATACTCTAAAATTATAAACTGATATACATCCATAAACCAATTAGTAAAATGAAATGCACCTCTTCATATAAAAGTAAGATGGTGTGTGACCCACTTTTAATATGTTTGCAATTTATCTTTATAATAACGGCACTGCAAAACTCGATCCCGCTTTAAATATAGATATATGATTTAATGTATAATGTGGATTCTACGCGAGTATACGTATCGTATCAAGTAATACGAGAGTTCTAGTGAGTCACGATTATCGATCCACGAGGAAGTTTATAATGATTTGTTATCGCTAAATTTAAAGGAATTACTTACTAATATAGTAAACGGAAATTTAAAGTAACTATAATGAAACTAAAGTAAACTAATGCTTGAAATAAGTTGATTTAAATAATTCGAGAAAAAGTATCATTCTCCTTGTTTTAGAAAATTAAGTGAATGATGAATTTAAATAAATTCTTAAATTGTATTGTGACGAATAGGAACATTCACTATTCTTTACCCTTTAGTCAGAGTGCAGAAGAACATTGACTAATCCTATGTTTGATTACCGAATCTGCGGCTAAAGTCGGGAGGATAATTGCTGCCACTCGAGCTCACGTTCCCCTCACTGAGAGCTAACATCTACACTTCGACTCTCAAACAATAGGACCGAATTGAATATTTTAGTACGTCACACTAAGATGTCCGATTCTACGTCCGATAATTAATATTTCCCTATTTATTTACACACGCCTTCAAGGCTTTTGACTTCCTGAATATTGGATGTAATTTTTACTATAGTTGATAATTCAACATATTTTAACAACTCGATTGGCCGGATTGAAAGTAAATTAAGTTTTAAGTAAAAATTATCACAATTTATTTATTTATATTAGGTGCTTCATTTAATTTCATCAATCCGCATAATTTTCATAAACGAGGAAAAAGCTAAAAACTATCTCAGAATGCATGGGAATAAAACAAAGCATGGATTTCATTTAAAGTTAACAACGATAAACAAAGATACTTATCTTAATTTTCTCACAAGCAGACTCCTCGAAGTTCCTTTGACTTTTCATTCTAGTACGACAAACTTCTAAATAGCATTCGAATAAACTAAAGAAACTCACTAATGACTAACAACTGATTCAAAATAGACTACGGACTCTCTAAATTAGACACACCGAAGACTCGAGAGACACCGAAGACTCGGAGACACACTGAGCACTAGAATTCGGCCTCTATTTATAGATGTAAGCAAAGGTCCGAGGGTGCTTAAACACCTCTTCGAAAAGTATCCAGGGTTCGAGTATTTGTATTTTGAGCTGTCTCGCCGTCGGCGGGAAACGGCCTCGCCGTCAGCGAGATTTCTAGAAGGTCTTGAACCGCGCGATCTCGGCGTCGGCGGGCTCGGGCTCGTCGTCGGCGAGGTAGTTATAATTTCTTCGAAATTCTCCTCGCGATCTCGCCGTCGGCGGCCTCGTTCTCGCCGTCGGCGACTTAGTTCGATTTGCATGAATTTCCTCCTTTTTGATCCAAATTAGCTCTATTTCATGTTTTTGCTTCATCACTTATAAATCTTCATTATCGTGATAACATAAAGAAAATACCTTTCTTTAAAGTGCAATTTCATCGAAAATAGATATGAATTTCTTAATGTATTTTTACGTGATCAAAATCCCGAAACTTAATTATTACTTATCCTCGAGTAATTTTAATACTAAATAAAAATAATGATTTCTATAATAAAATTTTTCAACTCGGATAATATGAATTAAATTTAAATAACATTATAATAAAGTTAAATATAAATATTTCGAGTAATTAAATTAACTTTATAGATATAAGATTATTTAGTTATCGAGTCTAAGATTTCTAAACTTTCTATTTATTTCGAGAATGACTATATTTAAAATAGTAAATTATTTAATATATTTAGATGATAGGAAGTTCAAGAAAACATTATTTAGTAAAATGCTTAATCCATAAATATAAGTTTAGAAATATACTTGGGTTTTACTTCTTTAGGTTGAATCCATTGAGCCGATTTTGATAAAGCGTCTCCTCAAGCTTCTCCTCACTTTATGTTTTTCTTTTCTTTTCTTTTTCTTTTTGGATTGATTTTCAATCCTTCTTTTTCTTTTTTCTTTTTCAAGTGAGGAATACTGACCCACTTTTTATATGTTTGCAAATTATGTTAATAGCAATGAAACCAAAAACTTGATACCGCTCTAAATATAGATATATGATTTAATGTATAATGTGGATTCTACGCAAGTATACGTATCGTATCAAGTAATACAGGGCTCTAATGGAGTCCTGGTTATCGATCCCACAGGGAAGTTTTTAATAGATTTGTTATCAGCTAAATTTAAAGGAATTACTTACGAATATAGTGAACGAAAATTCAAAGTAACTATAGCAAACTAAAGTAAACTAATGCTTGAAATAAGTTGATTTAAATAATTCAGAAAAAGTATTCTTCTCCTTGTTTTTAGAAAATTAAGTGAATGATGAATTTAAATAGGATTCTTAAATTGTATTGTGACAAATAGGAGCATTCCTATTCTTTACCCTTTAGTCAGGTGCGATGAACATTGACTAATCCTATGTTTGATTGCTGAATCTGCTAGTTTAGTGGGAGGATATTGGCTGCCACTTGAGAGCTCCCACGTTCCCCTCACTCGAGAGCTAACATCTACACTTCGACTCTCGAACAATAGGACCGGATTGAATATTTTAGTACGTCACACTAAAATGTCCAATTCTACGTCCGATAATTAATATTTCTCTGTTATTTGCCCCGCCTTCCAAGGCTTTTGACTTCCCTGAATATTGGATGTAATTTTTACTATAGTTGATAATTCAACATATTTTAACAAATCAATTGGCCAAATTGAAAGTAAATTAAGTTTTAAGTAAAAATTATCACAATTTATTTATGTTATATTATGTACTTCTATTTAATTTCATTAATCCGCATAATTTTCATAAATAAGGAGAAAGACTAAGAAAACTACTCAGAATGCATGGGAATAAAACAAAGCATGGATTTCATTTAAAGTTAACAACAATAAACAAAGATACTTATCTTAATTTCCTCCCAAGCGAGACTCCTCGAAGTTCCTTTGACTTTTCCTTCTAGTACGACAAACTAAATAGTACTCGATTAAACTAATGAACTCACTAAACACACTCAAACTCACTAAATTAGACACATAGAAGACTCGAGAGACACACACAAATGACACTTAAGACACTAGAAAGACACACACAATCACTGAGAATTCGGCCTCTATTTATAGAGGTAAGCGAAAGTCGAAGGGTGCTTAAACACCTCTTCGAAAAGTGTCAGGGTTCGATGTATATGCATTTTGAAGCTGTCTCGCCGTCGGCGGGAAACGACCTCGCCGTCAGCGGGGCTTCTAGAAGGTCTTCAAATCGCGCGATCTCGCTGTCGGCGGGCTCGGGCTCGCTGTCGGCGAGATAGTTATAATTCTTTCAGAAATTCTCCTCACGATCTCGCCGTCGGCGGCCTTGATCTCGCCGTCGGCGACTTAGTTCAATTTGCATGAATTTCCTCCTTTTTGATCCAAATTTGCTCCATTTCATGCTTTTTGCTTCCATCACTTATAAATCTTCATTCCTACAATAAAATAAAGAAAATACCTTTCTTTAAAGTGCAATTTCATCAAAAATAGATATGAATTTCTTAATGTATTTTTATGTAATCAAAATCCCCAAACTTAATTATTACTTGTCATCAAGTAATTTTAATACTAATAAAAATAATGATTTCTATAATAGAAATTTTCAACTCGAGATAATATGAATTAAATTTAAATAACATTATAATAAAGTTAAATATAAATATTTACGAGTAATTAAATTAACTTTATAGATATAAGATTATTTAGTTATTAAGTCTAAGATTTCTAGCTTTCTATTTATTTCGGGAATGACTATATTTAAAATAGTAAATTACTTAAGATATTTAGATGATAGGAAATTCGAAAACACATTTAGTAAAATACTTAATCCATAAATATAAGTTTAGAAATATAATTAAGTTTTACCCTTTAGGTTGAATCCATTGAAGCCAATTTTTGATAAGGCATCTCCTTAAGCTTCTCCTCACTTTATGTTTTTCTTTTCTTTTCTTTTCTTTTTATTTTTGGATTGATTTTCAATCCTTCTTTTTCTTTTTATTTTTCAAGTGAGGATTACTGTATCTGGATAGCCTGTTAATAATTTTGAACTTCAATTTCTCTTCTTAAATTTGAAACTTAAAATATTTCTTTGCTTTATATATATTTCATAGCCTTTACTTCATTGAGTTTCTATCCTTTCTTTTTCACTTAAATACTTAAGAATTTTTAATTTTTAGAATATAGTTTTCCTTACTTTAAATAGTTTACTATATTCTTATTCCTTTTAACCGAATATCTTATTCCATTAATTAATTGAATTACTAGAAATATTTTCTTTAACTTTATCTAATAATTAAATAATGTAACTCATGTTTATTGAATTGAAAAACTACTATAGAAAATCATTTAATAATAATTTTTGAAAATAGAAATTGAGAACAATTTTAATAATTAAATTTGTATTTTTACCTTCCCCCAAACTTAAATTTTTCTATCTATACTACATAGTGAAAAAGGGAAAGTATATAATAAAATTCATCATACATTTGGGCTTTAGGTATTTCTTTTTTTTGAAATTTTTGCAGGCTTTTTCATTACTTACAGAACCTGTACTGTTCCACATATAATATTTAAAAGAAAGTGCAGGGATGAAATTTTAAAATAAGTATCAAACATAACAAATGAAAACTTAATCTATTACTACACATACATTTAAAACTTAAACAACACATTAAAGAAAGACTAACATCCTATATATATAAAAATTGCAACTAATTTAACACACAAGAAATCTAACATCATAACATAAACATAAATACCAACATCCATAGTCTCTAGAAAGTACAGAATAATCACATCCAAAATAATAAAGTTTCCCAAAATAACAACAAATCTAAACAAACCAAACAAACTAAACAAAAGATTCTAATCTTCTACATTAAAATCCCAAACTATGTCATCTCCCTGATCTCCAGGCTGAGAAGGCTGAGCAGTGCCAGTATCGTGAATAACGGGGGCACTCGGGAAAGACAACATCTAAATCACCACTCCTATATCGACGTTCAGCCTCATAGTATGCAATCTCGTACTCTGAATGTCGCTGGAGATATTCGTTATCATAATCGTGTCTTCTTTCCAAGCCTCCGATCCTTTGGTCTATATGCTCAAATCTTCTTTCCATAATTTCTCCAAATTGCTCAAAACTCTTTCTACTCAGGGTCAATTCATTCATCAGATCTTGAAGGGTAGGAGTGGTGTACTGAGGGGGTGGATCATAACTAGTAGAGGGTATATCTCTACTTGAAGAAGGTACATAATCCCTTGTCCCAGATCTCCATCCTTCGTGGGATTCATATTTGTTTATATTAGCCTGAGTAAGGGGTTTCATAGGTTCGATCCATTCCTCATCATCTCTTGCCTCTACCCCAGATAATTGGCAAAGTGCATAGATAAGACCAGGGATGTCCTAGTCCTCCTCCACTTTCATTTCTAGCGATTGAGCTAATATGTTTTTATAAATAACATTTCCCACATTAATACTCTTCGGTTCGAATCCGAAATTCGGAATCGCTTCTATCTCTTGTTACCTCACTATGGTGGTAGGTAGGTAATAAAGTAGAACAAATAAAATAGTGCCCAGGCTTTAGATGTTGCATTTAGCATAGAAAGAGGGAAATTTACCCGTTCCCGCTGCTTTATCTTTCAGACTCCTTTCCCATCAGTGAGAAAGTCGATCACCTCTTCCAGTGGTCCTTCCATAGTTCCAAAAGTTTCATACTCGCTGATGTAGGTTTCTCGTACTTCATAATAAGCGTTTATTCTAGCGAGCGTTGAAATCTACAAAAATCCTTTAACCTTAACTAGGTGCATCTTCGACTTTGTGTTAAATTTGCATAAAATTTCTTTACTACTTCTACAAGTGTTCATTAAGTAACGAAACAGAAATTTTCCCATCCTCGCTCTCCGAATGATTCGCTCAACTTCTCCTCCAGGATTCTTGAAAACTCGATCTTGAATGCATTTTCTTGCTTGTATATTTTGAAAATATCGAGTTTGTGCTCTTGCATTAATGAATCGAGTTTCGTCATAATCTATTCGTCGCTTTTGTCGTGGAGTCATTTCTCGATCTGTGAAATTTACAAAAATCTTAACTAAACTCCAAAATATTACTAAGAAGGCTTCCTACAACAACTAAAATCCATTTAAATCAATTTCCATGAAATTCTTCCAAGTATTTTCTCCACATTTCGAAATTTTTCAAAATTCTCCAATGTAGAAGAAATCCATGGTGAAAATAAAAAATTTTTGCATAGGAGTGAAGCTCTTACCGAGGGAAGATGAAATCCGGTGTCGAAAAGTGTTGAAATCGTCTCAAATCCAAGATCTCTCGAGCCACTAGGTCGGTTTTTTTGAAAATTTGAGGAAAGGGATGATGAATAGTGTCGGTTGACCGGTCAAATATAGGTCTTTTCGCGTTCTCGCTGTCAGCGAGATTTTTCTAGCCTTCGGCGAGCTAATTAATTTCATAAGGCAAAAGTTTCGGGAAAAATCCGCCGTCGGCGAAGCTCGGTTCATTTGTCGAACTTGGTTTTCTCGCTATCGCCGAGATAATTCTCGTCTTCGGCGAGATCCCAAAATTTTAAATTTTTGAAATTCGTCAATCATTTTCAACCTCGAATTGCCCTTAATCAATCTTCCGATCACTTAATTTAATAATAATACGAAGATTAGATACTTATACTCACAAAAAGTCACACAACACAAACAATATAACTTTATATATAAAATCCATGAAACTTACAAATTTCACACTAACAACTTAACACATACTTAACTTAAATGTTCAAATCCATAATACTCAGCATCGCAATCCACACCACAATACTCTAAATGCTTCGAGACATAACAATTTACATAAAATCTCATCAATTCGAGATGATCAAATTAAAGTTCGACTCATAATAAAACCTAACTCCAAATCGAACACATATATATATACAAATATAACATAAACATAGAAATCTTTCCTACTCTTCGGTGTCCGAACTAACATCTTCTCCGATATTTTCGATGCGACGCAGTGCACAAATAAATTATAGAAAGGCTCGAAAGGGAATTCCGAAGTAGATTCTTCATTAATCCATCCTTTCGTCTTAGTAGATGAATAAAGCTGGCCTCCAGATGTCCAGTATGATCAAAGTGCTCATTCATTCTCCAATCAATATGATCAAACATATCAGAGATATTGTCAATGGAATTCATCACATTTTGCAATTCTTTCTCCAATCATTTAATCTTCTTCATAATGATATTAGTCTTATCAGTAAAGGGCCTTGCTAAAGGATTGTTCTGTGATGCTCTGTCAGAAATAATGGTAATCTCATCATTGCTATCCAAAGTGGGAAACATATCAGTAGGATCCAGGGGTTTCCATGGTAAAAGTACTTTTTCCCAAGCCTCATAAGAAACTTGGTACTGACTGCATAAAACAAATATAGTAGATGGGTGTCCAAGACCATGCACTGACCCATGCACAATTAATACCAATGCAGACTTTACTATTATTGATCCAACATCGATAGGTAATCCAATTTGAATACGATAGTTTAAAATAGCGCATTCCTTTGAAACTTTATTTACTCTCATGGTAGGTAATAATTTTGATGATATAAAGAAATGCCGAGTGCTTTGAGACGGGGTTAAGAAGTGATGCGGAAAACCGACATACCCGTCTTCTCGTAACTCCCAATCATCCGGTTCGTCGGTCAGATATCTATAGATGTCGTTCATATTGTATCTTGAAGGCACAAAGTTGGAATAATGACAAACAGAGGTATTCTATATAGAAAACAATTCATTTACCCTTGCAGGAGTAAATGTTACCCATCTTCCTCTGACGTACACATTTCCATTGTTGATCGCATGTAAATTAGAGTAAAACTCTTTAACTACTGGTATAACTACAGCGGATGTCGTATAACAAAATACCTCCCAATGCCGCTGTGCGATCATTTCTTCGATTTTTGTAGTAGAATTCTCTACTCCTCCGTTGACAAATCCTCTTTCTTTAATAAGTCTTTTCTTCATCAAGCCTTTGTTGAAGATTCGTCGTGCCTCCGAATCGACGAATTTTCTTCGGTTGAAAACTTCGGTTTTTTGGTTTCTAAGAATTTGGTGGCCATTTTGGATGGAAAAGATTGGTCTCTAGTCGTTCCTAGGGAAGAAAATGGTGTAAAATCTGATTTGGGATAATTTCTTACGAAGGAATGAATTAGATCCGTCCAAAAACGCACGAAAAATCTTTAAGAAACCAAATTTTCAACTGCCTCGCCTTCGGCGGGAAGTTCCTCGCCGTCGGCAACTTAGTTATAAAACTGACTGAAGTAATGGTGCACGATCTCGCTGTCGGCGAGATTCGTAAAAATCGCCCAATTTCGCTCTGGTCTGAATATTTTCTGATCTCATCAAATAGGTTCAATTTTGTGATGATTCTAATAAAAAATTTGAGTAGTAAGATTTGTTTTAATAATATAGACTCACTAATTTGTAGATATTTAAAATAAAAGACTACTATGGGTTGCCACCTATAAAGCGCTTGGTTTAACGTCGTCAGCCAGACCTAATTTAGTTAGTGTTCAGGTTGACTAAGCATTAAAACCTCTTTAAAATTTGGTCTTCTATTTTGGAAATATGGTTTTAATCTATGTCCATTTACTTTAAATCTATGTCCTGTTTTTGGATCTTCAATTTCTATCTATAGTTCCATATGAAAATATTTGAGTTATGGTGAAAGGTCCTAACCATCGAGATTTCAATTTCCCAGGAAATAATTTCAATCTAGTATTATAAAGCAAAACTTCTTGTCCTGGTTCAAAATTTCTCTGATTAATCTTCCGATCATGCCATAATTTCATTCTTTCTTTATAAATCCTATCATTATCATATGATTCATTTCTTAGTTCTTCCAATTCATTTAATTGCAACAATCTCTTTTCACCAAGCCTTCTTTCATATTATAATTAAATTCTTTAATCGCCCAATATGCTTTATGTTCTAATTCAACTCGGTAAGTGGCAAGTTTTTCCATATATAAGCCTATAAGGAGTCATTCCAATCGGAGTTTTATAAGCAGATCCCGTATGCCCATAATGCAGTTGTCTAGTCTTATAGACTCGCTCGATCTATTAGGATTTGACGGACTTTTCTAATATACGCTTAATCTCTCGATTAGAAACTTCAGCTAATCCACTAGTTTGTGGATGATAAGCAGTTGATATCTTATGCATAATATTACATTTTTTTACAAGTTTATGAATATATTTACTTCTAAAATGAGTTCCTCCGTCAGTGATAATCACTCTCGGCAATCCAAATCTAGTAAAAATATTTTTCATTAAAAATTTTCTTTAGCATCACACCTAGATAAAGCTTGTGCTTCAATCCATTTGGAAACATAATCAACAGCTACTAATATATATGAGTTTCCAAATGAAGGAATAAAAGGTCCCATGAAATCTAATCCCCAAACATCAAAATTTCAACTTCTAATATAAAATTCGCAGGCATTTCATTTTTTCTTGATATGTTTCCTACTCTTTCGGCATTTATCGCAGTGTTTTTATATATCTATATACATCTCTAAATAGAGTAGCCGAGTAGAATCCGTATCGTAGAATTTTATACGCAGTTTTATCGGTACCAAAATGTCCTCCAAAATCGTAATCACGACATTTTTGAATAATTGGTTCAGCTTTCTTCATAAGGCACGCATCTTCTAATAATTAGATCCTTACATTGCTTATATAAGTATGGTTCATCCCAAAAGTATGTTTTAGTATCATGAATGAATTTTTTCTCGTTGTTGCAAAGTTAACATAGGTGGTAAAATGTCACTTACAATATAATTTACTATATCGACGATACCAAGGTATTTTCAATTCATTAATATTAGTTGTTCATCGTGAAAATCGTCTAAAATTTCATTATCGCATCGTACAATTCATGATTTTCTAATCTCGATAAATGATCTCGCAATTCGATTATCGGCTCCTTTTTTTTAATGATCTCAAAATCAAATTCTTGCATTAATAATATCCATCCGATTAATCTTGGTTTAGAATCTTTCTTTTGCATTAAATATTTTATACAGAATGATCGCATGTACAATACATTTGGTCCCTATTAGATAATGTCAAAATTTATTAAAAGCATATACAATCGCTAATAATTCTCTTTCAAGAATCGTATAATTTATTTCAACGATCATTTAGAGTTTTACTAAGCATAATATATAACTTTGAAAATCTTATCATATCTTTGCCAAGAACTCGCTCCTATAAGCATAATCTCTAGCATCACACATAAGCTCAAATGGTTTCTCCCAATTAGGTGAAACTATTATAGAGTGTCGTAATTAATTTATCTTTTAATAATTCGAAAGCATTTAGGCATTTAGTTGTAAATTCAAATTTCTTGTCCTTTTCAAGAAGTTGGCATAGAGGTTTAGTAGTTTTTGAAAAATCTTTAATATAACACCTGTAAAATCCAGCATGTCTAAGAAAACTTCTTACCCCTTTCACTGTAGTTGGAGGTGGTAATTTAGCTATTACTTGAATTTTTGCAGGGTCTACTTCCATGCCTTTTTCTGAAATTTTATGCCCTAATACAATGCCGCCTGTAACCATAAATTGACATTTCTCCCAATTAAGAACTAAATTAGTTTTCTCATATACTTCAAATACTTTTTCAAAATGATTTAAGCATGTGTCAAATGTTGTTCCAAATACAGAGAAATCATCCATAAATACTTCTATTCCATTATCAATTAATTTACTAAATATGTACATCATACATCTTTGGAATGTTGCAGTGCGTTACATAATCCAAAAGGCATTCTTCGAAAAGCGAAAGTTCCATAAGGACTAGTAAATGTAGTTTTATCTTGATCCTCATGAGCAATTTGTATTTGATGATAACCTGTATATCCATCTAAGAAACAAAAATACTTATGTCCGGCTAATCTATCTAACATCTGGTCTAGAAATGGTAAAGGGAAGTGATCTTTCCTGAGTGGCCGTGTTTAATTTTCTATAATCAATACATATTCTCCATCCAAGTAACTTGTCTTATAGGGATAAGATCATTATTTTCATTAGCTTTGACAAATCACCCCTCCTTTCTTTGGTACACAATGAATTGGGCTTACCCAAGCACTGTCAGAAATAGGATATATAATACCATTATCTAACCATTTTAAAATTTCTTTCTTGACTACTTCTTTCATTATTGGATTTAATCTCCTTTGTGGTTCTGCTTTTGGTTTATGTTCATTATCTAAAATAATTATGTGCATACAGATTGAGGGCTAATTCCTTTAATATCTGCTAAAGTCGAACCAAAAATTTTCTTATATATTTTTAATGCATCTAAAAGTTTTTGTTCTTGAGATTCATTTAATTCAGATGAAATAATAACTGGTAGAGTTGAAGAATTACCTAAGTAAGCATACTTTAAATAATTAGGTAACATTTTTAACTCAAGTTCGAGAGGTTTAATAATCGATGGAACTATATTTTTTCAGCATTTTTCGTGTTATCCAAAAATTCAAATTTTTCGAATATAATCTAGTTCTTCATTTATCTCGTATTTTTCAATTAATTCAATATTTTATTTTTCTAACTTTTCTTCATAATATTCTTTAAAATGTTCTTTTGTAAATGATCGAGTACTTCCATTCGAAAACACTCATCATCTTTTTCTAGCATAGCAGGATATTTCATTGATTTAGCAATATTAAAAGTTACTTTTGGTCATTTACTCTCATAGTTAATTCTCCTTTCGAACATCAATCATAGCTTTTCCAGTGCGCTAAAAAGGTCTTCCTAAAATGATAGGAATTCTTTATCTTCTTCCATATCTAGAACAATAAAATCTACAGGGAAGATAAATTTGTCCACTTTTACTAATACATCTTCAATAACTCCCTTAGGATATGTAACGTAACGATCGACTAATCGAAGAGTTACCGAAGTAGGTGAAATTTCTCCCAATCCTAATCTCTTAAAAATTGATAGAGGCATTAGATTGATGCTTGGTCCTAAGTCACACAAAGCTTTTCCATAGAAATTTTCTCCAATAGCGCAGGTATAGTGAAACTACCAGGATCTTTTAATTTTTCAAGAAGTTTTTTCGAATAATAAGACTACACTCTTCACTAAGTGCGACCATTTCATTATCGGTAAATTTTCTTTTTTATTTAGAATATCTTTCATAAATTTTACATAGTTTAGCATCCGTTCTAAAGCTTCTACGAAAGGAATATTTATCGTTAATTTCTTCAAAATTTCAAGGAATTTAAGCAAATTGTTTGTCTTTTTTATGTTGAATTAGTCGTTGAGGAAATGGTGGTGGAGGTTTTTCAACGTAAATTTTCATAGGTATTAAAGGATTTTCTAAATTTGGATCTTGTTGATTCTTTTCCTTTTCAATTTCCACTTCCTCTTTTTGACTTTTAAGTTCTTTCTGTATTCTAGGTTCTAATTCTTTTCCACTTCGTAATTGTATCGCTTTAATTTGTTCATTTCCCTTATCTTTAGGATTTATTTCCACATTACTAGGACATGTTCCGTGTATTCTATTATTAAGTGCAGTAGCGATATGTCCAAGTTGAGTTTCAATATTTTTGATAACTGTTCCTTGATTTTGTAATTGGTTTCCTTGTATTTGTAATTGATTTCCTTGATTTTGTAAATGTTGACCCATATTTAATATTAATTCTTCTATAGATAATTTCTTATCTTTAAATCGAGGGTTATTAAATCCAGTGGATAATTAGATTTATAATTAGGATTTCTTGATTAGATGGATTTCCTAATTGTTGTGTCATATTATTCATCCATGGTTGATTAGTTGTATTATTATTCCAATTAAAATTAGGATGATTTTTCCATCCAGGATTATAATAATTTGCATAAGGATTATTGAGTCCGTTGTTAATTGCATTAATCGTTTTATATTGAGATCGGGATTCTATAAGTTGTCCAGATGAATTTTCTTCGATATAGTTGGAGAGTAATTCATTCCAAAATGATCTAATTTTTTAGATACAACGACGAATTTGTGAAGCTAACATAGATATTGCATCATTTTCATAAATACTAGCTATTTTTTTCCGGATTCATTCTATAAGCAGGCCATTGAAAATAATTATTTGCCATTTCTTCGATTAGTGAATAGGCTTCATCAAATGGTTTTGACATTAATGATCCTCCAAGAAGAAGATCGATGATCGATCTTAAAGATCCTACTAATCCATTATAGAAAGTTTGGATAATTAACCAATCTGGTAACGCATGATGTGGGCATTTCCTAAGAAGTTCTTTAAATCTCTCCCAAGCTTCATATATCGACTCTCCATCAAACTGACTAAAAGAAGTTATATCATTCCTAAGCTTAGCAGCTTTAGATGGCGGAAAATATTTGGATAGAAATTTTTGTGATAATTCTCCCCAAGTTTGAATAGATCCAGGTGCTAATGAATTTAACCACATTTTAGCCTTATCCCTTAAAGAAAAAGGAAAAAGTCTAAGTCTAATAGCATCGTTAGATACTCCTTCATATTTGAAAGTAGCACATAGTTCTAAAAAACTAGCAAGATGTAAATTAGGATCTTCAGTAGGTGAACCACTAAATTGATTATTTTGTACCATTTGGATAATTACAGGTTTAATTTCGAATGAATTAGCAGCTACATCAGGGTTTTGAATAGTTAAATGAAATTCATCTAATGTAGGGTTGGCATAATCTCGTAATGGTCTCTGTTGATTGATATTTTCATTTTCAGGAATATTTGTCATTTGTGTTAAGTTTATAATTTCTCTTTTTTTGTTTTCTAATTCTTTTAATTGTACGCTCTAATTCTGAATCGTAAGGTATTAAATTTTCGTTTCCAAATTTTCGCATACAATTTTATAAAACAAAATAGTCCGTTACTCTAGTAAATAATTTCTTTACTTCCCCGGCAACGGCGCCAAAAACTTGACCCACTTTTTATATGTTTGCAAATTATGTTAATAGCAATGGAACCAAAAACTTGATCCCGCTCTAAATATTGATATATGATTTAATGTATAATGTGGATTCTACGCAAGTATACGTATCGTATCAAGTAATACAGGGCTCTAATGGAGTCCTGGTTATCGATCCCACAGGGAAGTTTTTAACAGATTTGTTATCAGCTAAATTTAAGGGAATTACTTACGAATATAGTGAACTGAAATTCAAAGTAACTATAGAAAACTAAAGTAAACTAATGCTTGAAATAAGTTGATTTAAATAATTCAGAAAAAGTATCCTTCTCCTTGTTTTTAGAAAATTAAGTGAATGATGAATTTAAATAGAATTCTTAAATTGTATTGTGACAAATAGGAGCATTCCTATTCTTTACCCTTTGGTCCAGGTGCAAAGAACATTGACTAATCCTATGTTTGATTACTGAATCCGTGGCTAGGTCGGGAGGATACTGGCCGCCACTTCGAGCTCCCAAGTTCCCCTCACCCGAGGGCTAACATCTATACTTCAGCCTCTCAAACAATAGGACCGAATTAAATATTTTAGTCCGTCACACTAAAATGTCCAATTCTACGTCCGATAATTAATATTTCTCTATTTATTTGCACTCGCCTTCCAAGGCTTTTGACTTCCCCGAATATTGGATGTAATTTTTACTATAGTTGATAATTCAACATATTTTAACAAATCAATTGGCCGATTGAAAGTAAATTAAGTTTTAAGTAAAAATTATCATAATTTATTTATATTATATTAGAGTACTTCTATTTAATTTCATCAATCCGCATAATTTTCATAAACAAGGAGAAAGACTAAGAAAACTACTCAGAATGCATGGGAATAAAACAAAGCATGGATTTCATTTAAAGTTAACAACAATAAACAAAGATATTTATCTTAATTTCCTCCCCGCGTGACTCCTCAAGTTCCTTTCGACTTTTCCTTCTAGTACAGCAAACTAAATAGTACTCAATTAAACTAATGAACTCACTAAACACACTCAAACGCACTAAATTAGACACATAGAAGACTCAAGAGACACACACAAATGACACTTAAGACACAAGAAAGACACACACAATCACTAGAATTCGGCCTCTATTTATAGAGGTAAGCAAAGGTCCAAGGGGTGCTTAAACACCTCTTCAAAAAGTGTCCAGGTTCAATGTATATGCATTTTGAACTGTCTCGCAGTCGGCGGGAAACGACCTCGCCGTCAACGGGGCTTCTAGAAGGTCTTCAAACCGCGCGATCTCGCTGTCGGCGGGCTCGGCCTCGCTGTCGGCGAGGTAGTTATAATTCCTTCAGAAATTCTCCTCACGATCTCGCCATCGGCGGCCTCGATCTCGCCGTCGATGACTTAGTTCAATTTGCATGAATTTCCTCCTTTTTGATCCAAATTTGCTCCATTTCATGCTTTTTGCTTCCATCACTTATAAATCTTCATTCCTGCAATAAAATAAAGAAAATACCTTTCTTTAAAGTGCAATTTCATAAAAAATAGATATGAATTTCTTAATGTATTTTTCTGTGATCAATTACTGTATCTGGATAGCCTGTTAATAATTTTGAACTTCAATTTCTCTTCCTAAATTTGAAACTTAAAATATTTCTTTTCTTATATATATTTCATAGCCTTTACTTCATTGAGTTTCTATCCTTTCTTTTTCGCTTAAATACTTAAGAATTTTTAAATTTTAGAATATAGTTTTCCTTACTTTAAATAGTTTACTATATTCTTATTCCTTTTAACCGAATATCTTATTCCATTAATTAATTGAATTACTAGAAATATTTTCTTTAACTTTATATAATAATTAAATAAAGTAACTCATGTTTATTGAATTGAAAAACTACTATAGAAAATCATTTAATAATAATTTTTGAAAATAGAAATTGAGAACAATTTTAATAATTAAATTTGTATTTTTACCTTCCCCCAAACTTAAATTTTTCTATCTATACTACATAGTGAAAAAGGGAAAGTATATAATAAAATTCATCATACCTTTGGACTTTAGGTATTTCTTTTCTTTGAAATTTTTGCAGTCTTTTTCATTACTTACGTAACTCGTACTTGTTAGTATTCTTCCACATATAATATTTAAAAGAAAGTGCGGGGATGAAATTTTTAAAATAAGTATCAAACATAACAAATGAAAACTTAATCTATTACTACACATACATTTAACTAATCTATTTTAAAACATATTAAAACAATCTAAACAATGTTAAAATTCATAACTTATAAAAACTTAAACTAACATCCTATATATATAAAAAAATTGCAACTAATTTAACACACAAGAAATCTAACATCATAACATAAGCAAACATACCAACATCCATAGTCTCTAGAAAGTACAGAATAATCACATCCAAAATAATAAAGTTTCCCAAAATAACAACAAATCTAAACAAACCAAACAAACTAAACAAAAACTCTAATCTTCTACATTAAAATCCCAAACTATGTCATCTCTCTGATCTCCAGGCTGAGAAGCCTGAGCAGGCTGGTACTGTGAATAACGGGGGCACTCAGGAAAGACAACATCTAAATCACCACTCCTATATCGACGTTCATCTTCATAGTATGCAATTTCGTACTCTGAATGTCGCAAGAGATATTCACTATCATAATCGTGTCTTCTTTCCAAGCCTCCGATCCTTTGGTCTATATGCTCAAATCTTCTTTCCATATTTTCTCCAAATAACTCAAAACTCTTTCTACTCAGAGTCAATTCATTCATCAAATCTTGAAGGGTAGGAGTGGTGTACTGAGGGGGTGGATCATAACTAGTAGATGGTATATCTCTACTTGAAGAAGGTACATAATCCCTTGTCCCAGATCTCCATCCTTCGTGAGATTCATATTTCTTTATATTAGCCTGAGTAAGGGGTTTCATAGGTTCAATCCATTCCTCATCATCTCCTGCCTCTACCCCAAATAATTGGCAAAGTGCATAGATAAGACTAGGATGTCCTAGTCCTCCTCTACTTTCATTTCTAGCAGTGGCTAATATGTTTTTATAAATAACATTTCCCACATTAATACTTTTCTGGTTCTGAATACAGAAATTCAGAACTGCTCTATCTCTTGTTACCTCACTATGGTGGTAGGTAGGTAACAAAGTAGAACAAATAAAATAATGCCAGGCTTTAGATGTTGCATTTAGCATAGAAAGAGGGAAGTTTACCCGTTCCCGCTGCTTTATCTTCCAGACTCCTTTTCCATCAGTGAGAAAGTCGATCACCTCTTCCAGTGGTCCTTCCATAGTTCCAAAAGTTTCATACTCGCTGGTGTAGGTGTCTCGTATTTCATAATAAGCGTTTATTGTAGCAGCGTTGAAATCTACAAAAAATCCTCTAACCTTAACCGGTGCATCTTCAGCCTGTGTTAAATTAGCATAAAATTCATTTACTACTTCTACAGCTGCTCTGTTGGTCACGAAACAGAAATTTTCCCATCCTCGCTCCTGAATGATTCGCTCAACTTCTCCTCCAGGATTCTTGAAAACTCGATCTTGAATGCATTTTCTTGCTTGTATGTTTTGAAAATATCGAGTTTGTGCTCTTGCATTAATGAATCGGGTTTCGTCATAATCTATTCGTCTCTTTTGTCGTGGAGCCATTTCTCGATCTGTGAAATTTGCAAAAATCTTAACTAAACTCCAAAATATTACTAAGAAGGTTTCCTACAACAACTAAAATCCATTTAAAACAATTTTTATGAAATTCTTCCAAGTATTTTCTCCACATTTCAAATTTTTTCAAAATTCTCCAATGTAGAAGAAATCCATGGTGAAAATCAAAAAATTTTTGCATAGGAGTGAAGCTCTTACCAAGGGAAGATGAAATCCAGTATCAAAAAGTGTTGAAATCGCCTCAAATCCAAGATCTCTCAAGCCCTAGGTCGGTTTTTTCGAAAATTTGAGGAAAGGGATGATGGATAGTGTCGGTTGACCGGTCAAATATAGGTCTTTTCGCGATCTCGCTGTCAGTGAGATTTTTCTCGCCGTCGGCGAGCTAATTAATTTCATAAGGCAAAAGTTTCGGGAAAAATCCGCCGTCGGCGAGCTCGGTTTCGTTGTCGGCGGGTTTTCTCGGCAATTCGTCGGCGAGATCCCAAAAATTTTAAATTTTTGAAATTCGTCAATCATTTTCAACCTCGAATTGCCCTTAATCAATCTTTCGATCACTTAATTTAATAATAATACGAAGATTAGATACTTATACTCACAAAAAGTCACACAACACAAACAATATAACTTTATATATGAAATCCATGAGACTTACAAATTTCACACTAACAACTTAGCACATACTTAACTTAAATGTTCAAATCCATAATACTCAACATCGCAATCCACATCACAACACTCTAAATGCTGAGACATAACAATTTACATAAAATCTCATCAAATCTGAGATGATCAAATCAAATTTCGACTCATAATAAAAATCTAACTCCAAATCAACATATATATATAACATAAACATAGAAATCTTTCCTACTCTTCAGTGTCTGAACTAACATCTTCTCTAATATTTCCGATGCGACGCAGGTGCACAAATAAATTGTAGAAAGGCCTGAAAGGGAATTCGCGATAGATTCTTCATTAATCCATCCTTTCTGTCTTAGTAGATGAATAAAAGCTGGCCTCCAGATGTCCAGTATGATCAAAGTGCTCCTTCATTCTCCAATCAATATGATCAAACATATCAGAGATATTGTTAATGGAATTCATCACATTTTGCAATTCTTTCTCCAATCATTTAATCTTCTTCAGAATGAAATTTGTCTTATCAGAAAAGAGCCTTGCTAAAGGATTATTCTGTGATGCTCTGTCAGAAATAATGGTAATCTCATCATTGTTATCCAAAGTGAGAAACATATCAATAGGATCCAGGGGTTTCCATGGTAAAAGTACTTTTTCCCAACCCTCATAAGAAACTTGAGTGCTGATCGCATAAAGCAAATATAGTAGATGGGTGTCCAAGTCCATGCACCGACCCATGCACAATTAATCCCAATGCGGACTTTACTTATTATTGATCCAACATCGATAAGTAATCCAATTTGAATACAGTAGTTTAAAATAGAGCATTCCTTTGAAACTTTATTTACTCTCATGGTAGGTAATAATTTTGATGATATAAAGAAATGCCAGTGCTTCGAGACATGGTTAAGAAGTGATGCGAAAAAGCCGACATACCGTCTTCTCGTAACTCCCAATCATCGGGTTCGTCGGTCGGTATCTCATAGATCTCGTTCATATTGTATCTTGAAGGCACAAAGTTGGAATAATGACAAACAGATGTATTCTCTATAGAAAACAATTCATTTACCCTTGCAGGAGTAAATGTTACCCATCTTCCTCTGACGTACACATTTCCATTGTTGATCGCATGTAAATTAGAGTAAAACTCTTTAACTACTGGTATAACTACAGCGGATGTCGTATAACAAAATACCTCCCAATGCCGTTGTGCGATCATTTCTTCGATTTTTGTAGTAGAATTCTCTACTCCTCTGTTGACAAATCCTCTTTCTTTAATAAGTCTTTTTTTTTATCATGCCTTTGTTGAAGATTCGCTGCACCTCCAAACTGACGAATTTTCTTCGGTTGAAAACTTCAGTTTTTGTGGTTTCTAAGAATTTGGTGGCCATTTTGGATGGAAAGGATTGGTCTCTAGTCGTTCCTAAGGAAGCAAAATGGTGTAAAATCGGATTTGGGATAATTTCTTACGAAGGAATGGCTTAGATCCGTCCAAAACCGCACGAAAAATCTTTAAGAAACCAAATTTTCAACTGCCTCACCGTCGACGGGAAGTTCCTCGCCGTCGGCGACTTAGTTATAAAACTGACTGAAGTAATGGCGCACGATCTCGCTGTCAGCGGGCTCGGGCTTGCTGTCGGCGAGATTCGTAAAAATCGCCCAATTTCGCTACGAGTCCGAATATTTTCTGATCTCATCAGAATAGGTTCGATTTTGTGATGATTCTAATAAAAAATTTGAGTAGTAAGATTTGTTTTAATAATATAGACTCACTAATTTGTAGATATTTAAAATAAAAGACTACTGTGGGTTGCCTCCCATTAAGCGCTTGGTTTAACGTCGTCAGCCCGACCTAATTTAGTTAGTGTTCAGGTTGACTAAGCATTAAAACCTCTTTAAAATTTGGTCTTCTATTTTCTAAATATGGTTTTAATCTATGTCCATTTACTTTAAATCTATGTCCTGTTTTTGGATCTTCAATTTCTATAGTTCCATATGAAAATATTTGAGTTATGGTGAAAAGTCCTAACCATCGAGATTTCAATTTCCCAGGAAATTATTTCAATCTAGTATTATAAAGCAAAACTTCTTGTCCTGGTTCAAAATTTCTTTGATTAATCTTCCGATCATGCCATATTTTCATCCTTTCTTTATAAATCCTATCATTATCATATGATTCGTTTCTTAGTTCTTCCAGTTCATTTAATTGCAACAATCTCTTCTCACCAGCTTCTTTCATATTATAATTAAATTCTTTAATCGCCCGATATGCTTTATGTTACAATTCAATTGGTAAGTGTCAAGTTTTTCCATATATAAGCTCGTAGAGAGTCATTCCGATCGGAGTTTTATAAGCGATCCTGTATGCCCATAATGCGAGTGTCTAGTCTTATAGACTGTCGATCTATTAGGATTTACGGACTTTTCTAATATACGCTTAATCTCTCGATTAGAAACTTCAGCTAATCCATTAGTTTGTGGATGATAAGCAAGTTGATATCTTATGCATAATATTATATTTTTCTACTAGTTTGTGAATATATTTGTTTCTAAAATGAGTTCCTCCGTCAGTGATAATCACTCTCGGCATTCCAAATCTAGTAAAAATATTTTTCATTAAAAATTTTGAAACACTTTTAGCATCACACCTAGATAAAGCTTGTGCTTCGATCCATTTGGAAACATAATCAGCAACTACTTAATATATATGAGTTTCCAAATGAAGGAATAAAAGGTCCCATGAAATCTAATCCCCAAACATCAAAAATTTCAACTTCTAATATAAAATTCGGAGGCATTTCATTTTTCCTTGATATGTTTCCTACTCTTTGGCATTTATCGCGAGGTTTTTATATATCTATATACATCTCTAAATAGAGTAGGCCGGTAGAATCCAGATTGTAGAATTTTATATGCGGTTTTATACTGTCCCAAAATGTCCTCCAAAATCGAGTCATGACATTTTTGAATAATTGGTTCGGTTTCTTCATAAGGCACGCATCTTCTAATAATTATATCCTTACATTGCTTATATAAGTATGGTTCATCCCAAAAGTATGTTTTAGTATCGTGAATGAATTTTTTACAGTTGTTGCAAAGTTAACATAGGTGGTAAAATGTCACTTACAATATAATTTACTATATCAGCATACCAAGTTATTTTCAATTCATTAATATTATAAAGTTGTTCATCAGGAAAACTGTCTAAAGTTTCATTATCAGTATCAGATAATTCATGATTTTCTAATCTTGATAAATGATCAGCAATTTGATTATCAGTTCCTTTTTTGTTAATGATCTCAAAATCAAATTCTTGCATTAATAATATCCATCTGATTAATCTTGGTTTAGAATCTTTCTTTTGCATTAAATATTTTATAGCGAGAATGATCGGTATGTACAATACATTTAGTTCCTATTAGATAATGCCGAAATTTATTAAAAGCATATACAATTGCTAATAATTCTCTTTCGATAATTGTATAATTTATTTCGGCATCATTTAGAGTTTTACTTAGCATAATATATAACTTTGAAAATCTTATCATATCTTTGCCAGAAGCTGCTCCTATAGCATAATCACTAGCATCACACGTATGCTCAAATGGTTTCTCCCGATTAGGTGAAACTATTATAGGTCTTGTAATTAATTTATCTTTTAATAATTCGAAAGCATTCGGGCATTCGGTTGTAAATTCAAATTTCTTGTCCTTTTCAAGAAGTTGGCATAGAGGTTTAGTAATTTTTGAAAAATCTTTAATATAACGTCCGTAGAATCCGGCATGTCCAGAAAACTTCTTACCCCTTTCACCGTAGTTGGAGATGGTAATTTAAGCTATAACTTGAATTTTTGCGAGGTCTACTTCCATGCCTTTTTCAGAAATTTTATGCCACTAATACAATGCCGCTTGTAACCATAAATTGACACTTCTCCCGATTAAGAACTAAATTAGTTTTCTCACATACTTCGAAATACTTTTTCAAGATGATTTAAGCATGTGTCAAATGTTGTTCCAAATACGGAGAAATCATCCATAAATACTTCATTCCATTATCGATTAATTTACTAAATATAGACGTCATACATCTTTGGAATGTTGCAGGTGCATTACATAATCCAAAAGACATTCTTCGAAAAGCGAAAGTTCCATAAGGACTAGTAAATGTAGTTTTATCTTGATTTTCAGGCACAATTTGTATTTGATGATAACCGGTATATCCATCTAAGAAACAAAAATACTTATGTCGAATTAATCTATCTAACATACGAGTCTAGAAATGGTAAAGGGAAGTGATCTTTTACTGGTAGGCTGTGTTTAATTTTCTATAATCGATACATATTCGCCATCCGGTAACTTGTCTTATAGGGATAAGATCATTATTTTCATTAGCTTTGACGATCACCCCTCCTTTTTAGGTACACGGTGAATTGAGGCTTACCGAAGCATCGTCGGAAATAGGATATATAATACCATTATCTAACCATTTTAAAATTTCTTTCTTGACTACTTCTTTCATTATTGGATTTAATCTCCTTTGTGGATTCGCTTTAGGTTTATGTTCATTATCTAAAATAATTACGTGCATACAAATTGAAGGACTAATTCCTTTAATATCTGCTAAAGTCCAACAAAAAATTTTCTTATATTTTTGTAATATATCTAAAAGTTTTTGTTCTTGAGATTCATTTAATTTAGATGAAATAATAACTGGTAGAGTTGAAGAATTACCTAAGTAAGCATACTTTAAATGATTAGGTAACATTTTTAACTCAAGTTCAGGAGGTTTAATAATTGATGGAACTATATTTTTTTTAGTATTTTCTGTGTTATCCAAAAATTCAAATTTCTCTTGAATATAATCTAATTGTTTATTTATCTCAGATTTTTCAATTAATTCAATATTTTCTTTTTCTAATTTTTCTTCATAATATTCCTTAAAATGTTCTTTTTGTAAATGATCGAGTACTTCCATTCGAAAACACTCATCATCTTTTTCTAGCGCAGGATATTTCATTAATTTAGCAATATTAAAAGTTACTTTTTGGTCATTTACTCTCATAATTAATTCTCCTTTACGAACATCAATCATAGCTTTTCCAGTGGCTAAAAATGGTTTTCCTAAAATGATAGGAATTTCTTTATCTTCTTCCATATCTAGAACAATAAAATCTACAGGAAAGATAAATTTGTCCACTTTTACTAATACATCTTCAATAACTCCCTTAGGATATGTAACGAACGATCGACTTAGCGAAGAGTTGCTTGAAGTAGGTGAAATTTCTCCCAATCCTAATCTCTTAAAAATTGATAGAGGCATTAGATTGATGCTTGCTCCTAAGTCACACAAAGCTTTTCCATAGAATTTTTCTCCAATAGCGCGAGGTATAGTGAAACTACCGGGATCTTTTAATTTTTCGGGAAGTTTTTTCGAATAATAGCACTACACTCTTCACTTAAGTGCGACCATTTCATTATCGATAAATTTTCTTTTTTTATTTAGAATATCTTTCATGAATTTTACATAGTTTGGCATCTGTTCTAAAGTTTCTACGAAAGGAATATTTATCGTTAATTTCTTCAAAATTTCAAGGAATTTAGCAAATTTTTTGTCTTTTTTATGTTGAATTAGTCGTTGAGGAAATGGTGGTGGAGGTTTTTCAACAGAAATTTTCATAGGTATTAAAGGATTTTCTAAATTTGGATTTTGTTGATTCTTTTCCTTTTCAATTTCCACTTCCTCTTTTTGACTTTCAAGTTCTTTCTGAATTCGAGGTTCTAATTCTTTTCCACTTCGTAATTGTATCGCTTTAATTTGTTCATTTCCCTTGTCTTTGGGATTTATTTCCACATTACTAGGAAATGTTCCAAGTATTCTATTATTAAGTGCGGTAGCGATATGTCCAAGTTGAGTTTCAATATTTTTTATAGGTTGTTCCTTGATTTTGTAATTGGTTTCCTTGTATTTGTAATTGATTTTCTTGATTTTGTAAATGTTGACCCATATTTAATATTAATTCTTCTATAGATAATTTCTTATCTTTAAATTGTGGGTTATTAAATCCAAGTGGATAATTAGATTTATAATTAGGATTTCCTTGATTAGATGGATTTCCTAATTGTTGTGTCATATTATTCATCCATGGTTGATTAGTTGTATTATTATTCCAATTAAAATTAGGATGATGTTTCCATCCGGGATTATAATAATTTGCATAAGGATTATTGGGTCATGTTGTTAATTGCATTAATTGTTTCATATTGAGATTGGGATTCTATAAGTTGTCCAGATGAATTTTCTTCTGATATAGTTGGAGAGTAATTCATTCCAAAATGATCTAATTTTTTAGATACATCAGCAATTTGTGAAGCTAACATAGATATTGCATCATTTTCATGAATACTAGCTATTTTTTTCGGATTCATTCTATCAGGAGGCCATTAAAAATTATTAGTTGCCATTTCTTCGATTAGTGCATAGGCTTCATCAAATGGTTTTGACATTAATGATCCTCTGTTGACCTCATTTTTGATGAGGTCTTCTCTTCTTCTTTTTAGTACTCAGGATCTAGCCTTAGGCTTTTCCTTTGACTATCCTAGAGGATTAGAATTGGGACCCACCACTTAGAAATTCAAACCACTTCTTAACTCCCTGCAAACTCCACAAACTTGATTGTAGACCCCTAATCACCTAGAGGGTTGAAATCAAATGTGGAAGTTTAAAGGATGAGTTCCTATAGGACTCTTTGGCCTTAGAGCGCCCTACTGGATGGCTCTGATGCAGTGAGGGCTGACTTAGACACACACTACACTTTTATACACTACACTTTCACACACCTCCTAAAACCACACCTATACCCAACTTGACCTCCTGACTCATGAAGGTGATTCACATGGATGGTCCTTAACCCCTCAGCCCTTGGCTAAGAGGGTTAGGAACAACATAGTGAATGCCTCAAATGAGTCCCTTCATGGCTCATGTGGGCTTGATATGGCTTCATGGCTCAACCAAAATGATTTCATTCCACTTACATTCACCCAATCTTCAATTTTCCAAATTTTCAATTTTTGACCCCCGGGACCCGGGACCCGGGACCCGGGACCCCAGACCCGCCTAGCCTACCCAAAAAACCCTTGAAATTACCCAAATTTTTCAAAATTCTCCAAAATCACCCAAACTCCTCAAAATCAATCTCAAACATTCTCCCACCACTCAAATTGACCATTTTTACCCAAAATACTCAAAATTCCAAAAAATACCCCCAATACCCTCCAAATTACCAAAATGCCCCTCTTGATCTAAAAATCCAAAAATTCAGAAAATTTCCAGAAAATTCCAGAAAATCCCAAATATTCCCAATTTCATTTTGTCCAACTACACAGTGGGCCAATTTTGTCAATTTACCCCACTTTTATCAAAATCCCTAATTTGACCCATTTTAACCCAAAGTGAACCCATTGTCAAACCAAACCTACCCAATTGACCCAAATTCTGGTCCAATTCAATTCTAAACTTCAATTCAACATCCCCAACACCAATCTAGACCAAATCCAAGCCCAATTTGATTGACATTTGAATCCAATTTCACTTTTAACCTTAAAGCCTAATTTGGACCCATGACCCAAACTTAGCCCAAACTAACCCAATTCAACTCCAATTAACCCCAAATCTTTTCTAAACCTTCCCTAACATCCCCAAAAACAAAACACTAACATAATTTGCCCAAAATTTGGACCCAAACCCAACTCAAATTCAACCCAAAACCAAAAAAGCCCAATTTTAACTTAAACCCAAGCTTAACCCAAATAGACCCAAGACCCAAAATCCAACCCCAACAAAAGTTGAAACCTCTTTGAAACACTCCCATAAACATTTTCCAACATTAATTTTACATCAATTTCAACCCTAGCCCAACATTGGCCCAAGTTAACCCAATTTGGCCTACCATTGGCCACTTTACCAAAGAGCCCAAATTCAACCCAATTCAAACCCAAACCACCTCAAATTTGTTTCAAATCAATCATGACACATCCTTAGACAAAACTCAACATTCATTTGGCATGGCCCATTGCAAATTTTTCTATTCAAAAGCCCATTTTCTAACCTAAAGGCCCACTTCCTTAAACCACTTTAAAAGCCCACCCAAAGACCATTTCAAAAGCCCAAGTTTTCAATCCAAAGCCCACATGACATTTCTCCATACCATCCATTTAATCAAAATCACTCCTAAGTTTCAAAATCATCATTAAACCATTCCAAATCAAGCTTCATGAAAATTCTCCACTAAAGTACCAAAATTCCTAAATTCTACTTCCATGAAATTGACCAAGCTTTATCCTAAGCCATAGGCAAGCCATGAACAAGCCATTCTCGAAGCCACATGAAGCCATGGGGGCTTTGACTTGTCATTAGTCCATTTATGGCAAGAAGAGGGGGTTCTTTCTTAAACCTCCCTTAAAACTTTTTTACCTTAAGCATGTCACACACTATACCATGCTTAGCCACCTCACCATGGATGGAGACTTCACTACCCCAATTCAGGTGACCCAAATGATTCTCCCTCAGCCCAAGGTCAAGCCTTGGATGGTGAACCTAGCCCAAATACATGGATTGACCAATTTGAACCCAAAATGAGCCTTCTCCCATTCCATTTAAATCAAACTCCTTTACACATGTCCATGGCCGATTGATCGCACTAAACCCCGACCACGACCCCACTGGTCGAGATGGTGACCGGTGCTCGGCCGGCCGACCACCGAGCCGCCGGAAAACACCATGGCCGAAAGCTCCCATGTGAGCCAACATTGAAATTGCCCCTTACCGAAGTGTCCCGGCCCAATTGGATGGCATGGCTGTTCTTCTCTTGCATGGAGCAGCTGATCCCAGTCCCTAACTCCCCCTGGGAGGCCCTCCACACTCTCTCTATTTAAACACCACCTCCTCTCGGCCATGAGAGGTGCTGAACCAGCCTTAAGGAAACTCGCCAAAATCACTCCGAGACTCTCCCCCACACTTAGAGCATTTGATCCCCATCTGTTCTCTTGCCCTAATCCCCATTAATTGAGCTCGATTTTGGAGCTCAATTCTCAAGCCGAACAGGACACTCCCAAATCCTCCACCAAAGTCAAATTAAACTCACCCACACCTGCACAAGACCAAGAGAAGGAGTTCCCCAGTGAAAGCCCCCTCTCCAGGCCACCCATCTGTTCCAGACTCCAAGCTTTGTAATCGGCTGTGGTCGAAATCATACCCAGACAATTCACCGGGTCAAGGGACTTCATCTGGAGCTTGCTTAGACCCAATCGAAGGTGACACAACTCTCAGATCGAAGCTTCACTTCTCTGAGCAAAGGTATGGACTCACTCTTCTTCCCGAGCTTACAGAGATTCTTCATTTAATTTGAATCAATTTCAATGCATGTTTACCGTATGGATGTGTTCGTCTCCTCAAGACGAATCCATAGAGCATAAGAACACAAAAATCCGTTGAGAATCGAGTGATAAATTAGGGTTAGAAAGTTGACGGTCACGGGTGCACACCAGTCGTAGACGATGACTGGGAGCCGTCGGATCGAGCGTGTATCGAGCGGACGGTCTGGATCGAGCCGGACTACGCGGTGGTGCATGAACTGCGGGTCCCTGGAGCGCTGAGTCGGATGGCGGCGCCGAATCAGGAGACGACGCATGGCCTTTCGGAGCTGCCGAGGATGGCGTGGCGCCGCGTGGATAAGTAGGAAATTAGGGCTATTTTCTATTTATTTAATTACCGTAACTTAGAAAATTCATAACTTTGTGTAGGAAAATCCTAAAAATAAAATAAAAATACCCTCTTGCTCAGTGAACAGAGGAGAATAATGTGGAAAAGAAATCATGTAATTTCATCAAGTATTTTATTTTTAATTATTTATTTACTCTCTGCACAATTTCAATTCTCCATGCATGTATACAATTCACCATGGCATGAGACCATAGGGCTTTTGAAGCCTCTGAATTTGTGGACATTCCTTGAATTTTCCAAAGTCAGAGGCCATCCCTATGAAGAGTTATTGATTTTTCAATTCTAGGTCATTATTCTGAGTATTTTAATTCCAATAATTAGCATGTTGTGAAATAAATTTTAGGAAAATTTGGTGATGTTTCTTATGACCAGAGGACCCTAAGGGAAAATAGTTTTTGAGTTAACTCACTTGTAATAACCCTAATTGGCTTAAACACCCAAAATGAAGCTTTAATTAATTAGAGCTAATCATACATCAAATTGACTTGAAATCAATTCTCCACTGACCTTTAGGATCAGAGGAACCCACCATAAAATTTTGAAGTCAATTGGACTTGGTTAGCTCTATCAAATGGGTTGATTAAGCCATTTAGCCAAACTAAACTTCAAAAATTCATAAATTTCAAAATATTTCTAAAAAATTCACCAAATTGGTTTTGGAGCCTCTTTTATATCAGGGAATTTAGGAAAATTAAAATTGCAATTTTCTAAAAAAGTTGATTTTTTGCATTATTTTAATATTTTTAATAATTAAAAAATAATAAAAATCACAAAAATAATAAAATTCACCAAAATGTCACATTTTGAATTCTAATCACTTAGGAACAAACCCTATATTTTTCTTAAGTCTCTATGATGAGATATTAAATTTTAAAGCCCTAAGGTAATTTTAAAATTAAAAAATGCATTTTCTAAGCATTTCCACTAAAATAATTCTAATAAATCAAAGAAAAATCAGAAAATTGTAAAAATTGGTTCTCTGATTTCCTTGATATCAGAGAAATTTTTGAAAAATATAAAATTCATTTTTCAACCTTTATTTTAATTTTAAATTAATTAATACTCCAAAACTCAAAATAATTATAATAAAAATAATATAATTCAAAAAATCACCAAAATTGGTCCAAGTGGTCCTCTGGTCATTAGTAATTTCCCATAATTTTCTTAAGGACAGAAACTTTCCCTTGGTCATATTATTGAATTTTCCTTGAAAATCCCTATTTTCCACCAAAAATAATTACATAAATAAATTAAATACAGAAAAATCACATTTTCTCCTCTAATGTCTTGATTGACATATGAGTGAAGTCACATAAAAATTTCAAATTCATTTAAGCTCAATTTAGTGAGTTATGAAATTAGTAAGTTTAAAGGGCAAAATGGTAATTAAAATTTTAACCTATAATTAAAAATTTTAGGTTTAATTAAAAGGGTGGGTAAAATATTTGATACTAAGTTGATTTTGGATGTTTGAAACTTAAAAGGTTAAGGGTAGGAACCCACCAATCATTTTAAGAATAATTAAAGTAAACCTTAATTAATTAGTTAATTAAAATTTGGAAGAATAATAAAAAAAATTGGAATTATTAAAATAGGGATATTATTAGGAAGAAATTTATTCTTTAATTCAAGAATCCCTAAATTAATCACCTCAATAATATTTAATTCCTAATTAAAGTGATAATCCAAATTCAAAATTTAAAATGCTAAAAGACTTAATCATTAAATTAAATTAAAATTAAAACATTTAAATTAAATCCTTCTAAGATTTCAATTAAATTAAAATTTTAACAATTAAAATTAAATCATCCTTAAAGCATAAAAAATAAAATAAAATTTAAATTTAAATTAAATTAAATTAAAAATAAAATTAATTAAAATTTAAATTAAATTAAAATTAAAAATAAAATAAAATTAAAATTTAATTAAATTAAAATTTAAGTTAAATTAAATTAAATTTAAATTTAAATTAAATTAAATTAAATTAAATTAAATCACATTAAATTAAATTAAATTAAATTAAATTAAAAAATATTAAATTAAATAAATAAAAATAAAATCAAGTTAAAATAAAATTAAAATTAAATTAAATTAAATAAAATTAAATTGAAAGTAAAACTAAACCAAATTAAATTAAACTAAAATTAAATTAAATTAAATTGAATATAACATCACCAAAGACATAAAGAATTCAAAATAAATCTAAAACAACTTGAACACTATTCCAAACTTAAACCCATTAATTGAAATTAAATTAAAATCACAAATTACTTGAACATCAATTTGCCCTCAAGAGCTCTTGTTGTCATAACTTCTAAATCGAGTGTTAAGTGAAGTGTTACTTCACTTATAGGATATTCAAATGTCCTAATTCACTGAGCAAGATAACAAAACTTAAACTCCTGGATGATTAATTCACTTGTATAATTAAATTCTCTTGGACTTAAAACAATCCTAGAGGCATTGAAAAGATGTTTAAGACTCGTCTTAAGCACTTCCTCAATATGATAGGATATTTATAACAACAATTGGACTTAATTGTTCTTTGGATGAAGAAAATCGTCCTTAAACCAAAACACAAGAACACTAGACGTCATAGGAGATGACTAGTTATAGGATTAGGACTTTGGTAGACAACCAAAAAACCTTTCCCTTAGCTTTACCTAGGTACTTGTTGGAATATTTAAATGCCTTAACATGTGTTTTAAGTGCAGCTTGGGATGATGGGAAGACCCTCCAGGTACGCTTTTATTTTATTGCAATTTACTTTATTGTAATTTACTGTACTTTTCTTGCATGATAAACAACAGTTGCATGAAAACCCACACCTCTAGGATAATCCGTAAAACTGAAACCAAAACTAAATTAAAAGTCATTACAAGATAAAATTCATCGTCACAATATTTCAAAATATAAAACAACTCAAAATTTAATCACAAACAAAACAACAAAACTACAACTACAACTAAATAAAAACGTCTTGTTGGATGATCGGGAATACCTCGGATGATGTAACCTACGTGTTGTTAACGGGATTTCCCACGATCTAAATGAAAGTGTGGAACTCATTCAGTTGAGTTTAGCAAATTCATCTGGACTAAGTGAATCCGATAAAAATAACGATGCCAGAAGGACGGAACCGTGGGATCTTAACCTGTGTTGTTATAATAACTTTAAGATTTGTTTTAATTAAAATATTAAAAAAAACACCTCGGATTTTAAGATTTTCTCTAAATCAAAAAACTTCTCTCATCTCCCGATTTATGACTTCTAAAACTAAACTCTGCAACAACAAGGAGCTCGGGGCATGGTGGGCAAGCACGGCCATCGTCATCGCAGAAACTCGAGTCTACTTCAGCAAAACTTTCTTAGAATAAAATAACCAAGCCATAGGAATTCGAGGTAGTTTGCCTAGTACAACATAAATCCTCAACTCTTCGTTAGGCATTTGCATAATCATGTTATGTAAATTAAGCCCTAACCGGTCTTAGGACTCCGAGGTAGTCGTTTGGTATGACATAAACCCTCACATCTTCGAGGCTATTTGCATGATTGTGTCATACGAATATAAGTCCTAATTAATTAAAATTGGCAAGATCAAAACGTTAAATAAACATTAGGGCTTTCCTAAATTCAAGCCAAACAATAGGATAGTCGGGAAATTACCGAAGTTCGCTTCGAATCTGTGATTTCTCCTACTTTTCTTCCTTTGAATTCCCAAAATAAAATGTTCCAAATTTGATCCATTCCCTATCGAAATTCCAAAATTCAATCCCTTGAAAACTTAAACTTTGAAATTCTTGAGAGCAGAACTATCGATTATTATCGAGAGTTTTCTTAGGTGATTCCCGTCGCTTAAGATGTAATTAACTATAGTGGGCTTGCCCTTAGAGGGAATTTTAAGAACCTGAGTAATATAAACCCTGCTTAATTTCTTTGTATTAAGCAGTGGAACTTGTCGGCTTATAAAATTGGTTCGCAGACCAAACGGATGTCACAAATCTTCTAGTTTATTTAATCGAGCCCCATCATCAAGTAGTGTGTCTATTCTTCGGGATAGATACACAGCTTGTGATGTGGCGCTCATTTATATAAACTATTCGGGATGTGAGATCAGTTTGATTTCATATCTTAAAATTTTCAAATTTAAAATTATTTTCAAAAATCAAATGCTACTTTCTAAATTATATATATATATTTAAATTAAATTTAAAATCTAAAATTCGCCGACAATTTCTATAGGCGACCCCTTTTCAAAAATACAACACTCAACCTAAAAATATGCTACAACTTCTGGCGACTCCGCTGGGGACAATTCCTCTCTCCATTTTTAATCAGATAGTTCTGCTTTCAAAAATCGGTAGTGTATCCATGTCCCTAGTGGATCAAACTACCCTTTTTCCCGTTGGAATACTATGTTCATTTCTACCTTGAACAAGTATAGCCAACATTCCCTCGGATTTAGGAGCCACTGTTTAGACACCCCTAAACAGAGAGGTTCTGAGATCCTCTTACCTCATTTCTGAGGTGGGGTGGACCCCAATAGGTATTAGTTTAGGAGCGGTCTTGCGGGTCGAGAAGTTTCTACAAGACTTTCTCTTCCTTTTCCAGTTCCCAATCAATTCCTTTACCCTTCCTATAACTCTTCTTCTTTTAATAATTCTCCGTCCTAACGGACAAATCTTTTCGAAAAACAATTATCTAAATAAATTTTCTTTTAATACCACAAATACGTTAAGATAAACGGAAATGTGTTCGGACTCTTTCTTTTTCGTCATAAGTTTTACGACAAGAAGAAGCACGATTCGGGGACTAACACTTGGAATCTGCCCTGCAGAAATGGAAGCCCCAAAACTGATCTTCTCCTTCGTCAACGGACTGGACCTGGCTGTGTTCAAGGACGAACTGCCTAATAATGGAATCATTCGATTCGGACAAGGATTCGGGGACACCGACATCAAAATCCCCGACGTCACTCTCTTTTCACTCACAAGCAAAGTACCGGAAACTGAGAAGCCGTTGATTGAGTTTAACCTCAAGTCAACTAATGAATTCCCTCCCCTGCAAAAGATTCCAACTGAGAGGAATACTGTTGTTCGCAGAAGGACTGTTGTTGCTACTCCCACCGGTCTAGTTGTCTCTGCACCTACCCCGGCTTCTGCCAGACTAAAGGGGAAGGAAATTCAGAACTGTGATGAACCTGTGGAGGGTACAGATCTTCCTGTGAGACCTTCTGTTTTCGAGATCGGGTCCAGCTCGAGAATTCCACCACTGACACGGACTCAGAGGAGGAACAAAAGTAGAAGGATTGCTAGAGAAGCCAGAGCTGCTGAAGTTGCTTTCCTGGAGGAAATCCCAGAACTGCCCGAGTATACACCGCTGCCTGAATACATACCACTATTGGGAGGAAGTAGGTTCCATCCCCTCTCCGCCGCAGAGGACGAGGAAAATGTCCGCAAGATTGCTTCTGCATTGCCTCAGCCCGCATATTACAACGAAGGCCGTAAGAAAAGGGCTAGAATTACGCCATTTGCTCGACTGCAGACCCTGATAGAGAAGTTAGCAAAGAAAGAAAAATGCCCTGTATCAGAGGTTTTAAGAAGGATAGGGCGGGTGCCGGCCAAATCCCGTCTTGGGCAGCGAGTAGAACCTGCTATCGCTGCAGAAAAGCCGAATAAGAGAATGAAAGCTAGTCCACCTGTCGTTGTTTCAGGACTACAAATTGGGGAGGATACCACCTTCCAAGCATTTGGGTCGACGGACCATCCGGTCCTAGACCTTCGTCGCTAGAAGGATGGTATGGCGTCCCACTACCGGACAATTAAGATTAAAACAACAACCTGAGAAGGAAAGTCTCGTCAGGAGACTTGAGTCCGAAGAAAGCGCCACCGCAATGAAGGGGACTCATGAGAAGGAAACCCGACAGTTATCGCATGACAATTGCAAGGATGTATAGAAAAGACCGTTATAAGATGCTATGGAAAAGCTAAGAACTGATATTCAGCGATTAGCAAGAGAAAGAGAAGAAAAATTCGGAGATGAAGTCGACTCGTCAGAATTCATGGATGATGAATATGCAGAAATTAACATGGTTGAAACACGAGCTTCGTCAGCTTCACAAGGTGCTCCTGCAGCCGCGGAAAGAGAGGAGCCGAAAGTGATGAGGATGCAGCTTCAAGGGAAAGATGATACGATCTCCCAAATGGCAAAGAGGATAGAAGAGATGGCTGCAGCCCTAGCCACTCTTCAGAGTCAGGTTCAACCCCAAAGAGAAACACCCCCAGAAGTCATTCACATTGTAGACGGAGGAAAGGAGATTACATCCGTCAACGGGGATGATCAGTTAAAAAAGGATGCAATACAAAACATGATTCCGGAAAAGGATATTAAGAGCATGGTGGAAGAGCAGGTGCGAGAAGCCTTGGCACAATCAAAGAGCGGGACATCCATTCGGACGGGTAGGCCTTACCCCGAAGAATTCGACGCTGTCCAATATTCGAAAGGCTTCGTACCACCTCTATTCAAGACCTTTAATGGAACCGGAAACCCTCGGCAGCATGTTGCACATTTTCGTGCCAGTTGTTGCAATGCCGGCCGAAGTGATGCTTTACTCTTCAGACAATTTGTCGGCGACTCGTCGTGGATCGCCTTTGATTGGTATGCGGAATTACCGAACGGTTCGGTGAAGACATTTTCGAATTAGAGAACCTCTTCATCAAGCGATTTGCCGAGCTCAGCACCACATCACTATAGGTGATTTAGTGGTAGAGAAGCAGAAGCCGAACGAAACTTTGGTGGACTACATACTTCGATGGAGGAATCTAAGTATGAAGTGTGAGCCACAGCTACAAGAACAGCATGCAGTCGAAATTTTACTTAAGAGCATTCATGGCCCGATAGCACTTCTCCTCAAGGGATTTGCTATTAAGACTTTCGAGAAGTTGTTAAGCAAGGCCGGAAGCTTGCAAGTGGAGGCGAAGCAATTAAGTTTCACCGACAAAACAGACAAACGAAGCCCGTGAAAACTTTTGAAAAGAAGTCCGGGATCGTCGCAGCGAGTCGATAAAGGCAAGCGACCAATACGAATACCGTCGAACGGCCGCGAGCAAATTCAACGGAATCACCAAGCAACCCCGACCCGGCTATCGGTCATCTCGACGGTATGAATAACCGCCTCGTCCACAACGTACGTTAAGGGAGCTTCTAAGCAGGGAGTATCCGTTCAAGAATGAGGCAGTGCCGAAAATGTTCCGCAGTCTGATGAAGACGCCAGAACCTAAGAGACCAGAAGAAGTCGACAAGAAAGGTGATCCCAACTTTTTCCCTTACCACCGGATGCTTAGGCACAAGATAGAAGATTGCATTACCTTCAAAAGTTGGCTCAATGACAATCTCCGAAAAGGGAACATAACGATCCCGAAGGAATACATGAAGGAACCCCAGAAAGGAGGTTCCGTCAATGTTATCTCGACGGATCTCATTTTTCCGATAGATCCCTATGTGACTGATGATGAATGGACTACCGCTTGGACAAAGTCTTCGAAGAAGATTTTGGATCGCATCCAAACCGCTTCGGTGCGAGCCTCAATTCAGAGTTCGAAACCTGTCAAGTCGGCACTATCACTTGCGATAGAAGAACCACCTCAACAAGAGACGATTAAAGAAAAGAAGAAAATTGATCAAGAAGAAAAGACCGAGGCTCTTAAGGCTAGACTAGGGGCTGCTTATCCTAGGATAGTTGTTTCCGATTCGGGGGAGAAATTCCTCGAACCTCCGACTCGTATGATTATTTGCTCACTCCGGTGGGATCTTATAATGATAAGGGTTATGGCGTTGGCTACGTTTTCGACTGTTTCTAACGATTACGTAACTAGCGACAACCAACCTAATCCGGATATCGATTCTGATACAAGTAACAATTCTCAAATCATACACAATCTCGACGATCACAATGACAAAAAAGACATCCACCAAGGAGGTTACGAGAGTTCAACAAGCAACGAATCTATTTGCGAGTTTCGAGGAGCTCCAGTCACAATAGAGTTAGAGCCTTCAGACTCTGAAGCTAATCCAGAAGAACCTGTCGTTCCGATTCAGTGAGGAAACACCAGAAACTCAATACCGGATTCGAAGAAATTACGAAGTCAACTTAAGAAGTGGAAGAGTTCTACCTCCGAGAATGGGTCCAAAGGACAAAGGAAAGCAGGTGGTTGTTCAGGAAGAACCAACCCCGGCGGAAGAAATGCCCATTCGGGAAGAAACCGAGACACATGAAAATAAAGTGGACTACAACGTGCTAGCCCATCTTAGGAAACTACCAGCCAAACTGAGCATCTACGACGCTCTTATCTTATCAAAGGAAATGAGAGAAGCTCTGATCAAGGCCTTGCTTGATCCAGAAATTTGCTTAGCTCAAATGACCGGAGATTTCTTAGATGAGGTTTGCTCGTTAAAGGAACAGCGAGGTGTTACCTTCACGGACAATGACCTACTACTTGGGACAGCAGACCACAACCGACCGTTGTACATTTCAGTTACAATTGGGAAGTTTACACTCTCCAGAGTATTGGTAGATCCAGGAGCATCAATCAATATAATGAATCTTCGAACGCTAGCATACTTGGAAATTGATGCTCGCGAGCTCGAAGCGGACAAAATGTTATTAAGAGGATTCAACCAGAAAGGAGAAAGAGCCCTCGGATCAATAACACTGCTAATGAAGACCGGTGACTTAGCAAAGACAACCGCGAAATTTCACATAATTAATTCAGAAACGTCATTCAACGCTCTACTGGGCCGACCAAGGATACATGAAAACCGGATGGTACCATCATCTCTACATCGGTGCATCAAATACTACGATGGAGGGGAACAAGTGCATCAAAGGTGACTTACAACCATTCTCCGTACATGAAATTGGAATCCATAAAGATGCAGCTTATTACGCACCCCCGAAGAAAACAATCTTCTCCAGAGAAACCATAACGAATGAAGCAAAGGAAGTTCGGGACGACGAAGAACCTGAAGTTCTAGTCCAACAGTCACTCACCACTCCCTTACAGCGAGATGGTGAAGGTTTCTCCACAACTCGCATCCGAGGTCGAGGCCGGGGACGAGGTCGTGGCAGAGACGTTAGGACAGTTGGACAGAGGAAACCAGCCATCAATGTTGATTGGGAAGACAGTTTTGAAGAAGAAAAAGAAATCAAGCGAGAAGCAACGACAATAAGCTCGGAAGAAGCCGCAGATTCGAGATCTCTCTCGAAGATGAAAAGAACGAGGAATATAAATCGATGTACGAGAAGATTAACCACTATGTACATACTATGACCCCGACCCCGATCCATTCTAATAAGATCGAGGGTATGGTGGTCAAAGAGGTACGTAGCGGCGGTGCAAAGCCCATCAAATTCTACCGTGGTGCTCCTTCCTCCAAAACCGAAAATAATGTACAATTTGAAGATGCTACTTCATCGAATTAATGGAATTACCTTTTGAGTGGTACTCTCCCTCGTGTTCAAAATTTAATTCGGCGTGGTTTCTTACCTCCACAATGGACAAAAGGTCAGTCACAACATTTTGAAAATTTATGGAATAACTCCGGTCGTCCACCCAATTCAAAGCATGGTCTCGGATTCGGCACAAGTAGGATCGATCGACGATACCGAATTTTGCTTGGTTGTCACTTGCGAGTCTAATGAAAACCGCATGGAAGCTACGAGAAGAACTCGAAGATTTACAAATTGGAAACGCTCCACCGTAGTTCGAAGAAGAGATTAAATCTACAATAGATGAGTTAACGGAAGTTAACTTAGGTACTAGCGAAGAGCCTAGACCTACCTTTGTTAGCTCCTTACTCAATCAAGAAGACTCCGAAGAAATAATCAAGTTATTAATGAAATTTAAAGATTGTTTTGCTTGGAGCTACGATGAGATGCCAGGATTAGCTCCAGAGGTCGCAGTCCATAAGCTAGGAGTGGATCCTACTGCGTTCCAGGTCGACAAGGTTCCGGAAGAATGCGTCTAGAAATCGAACAACAAGTCATAGCCGAAGTTAAAAAGCTAATAGACGCCAAATTTGTCCGTGAAGAACAATACCCGACTTGGTTAGCCAATGTGGTACCAGTCAGGAAGAAGAATAGTCGATCAGAATTTGTGTGGATTTCAGAGATTTAAATAAGGCATGTCCAAAAGATGAATTCCCTCTACCGATCCTGTAATTAATGATCGACATTGCTTCAACACATGAAATATTCTCATTCATGGATGGATCTTCGGGATACAACCGGATAAAAATGGCTCCGTAAGATGAAAAACTTACGGCGTTCGTAACGCCGATCGGAGTATATTGCTACACAAGTAATGCCATTCGGATCGAAGAACGCAGGAGCAACCTACCGTAGAGCGATGACAAGAATTTTTGATGATCTCATCCACAATCAAGTCGAATGCTACGTGGATGATGTGGTCATCAAAAGCAAAGTAAAGGAAAATCACCTGTATGATTTGAGAATTGTTTTCGAACGATTAAGACAATTTAACCTTAAGATGAATCCCTTAAAATGCGCCTTCGGCGTCACCTCCGGGAAGTTGTTAGGATTCGTTGTCCGACATCGTGGAATTGAAATCGACCCAGAAAAGATTAAAGCAATCTTAGAAATGCCACCTCCCAAAACCTTAAAACAACTACGATCTTTTCAAGGGAAGTTGGCATATCTTCGACGCTTTATCTCGAACTTGTCGAGTAGGTGTCGGCCTTTCTCCGCATTAGTTAAAAAGGACGCCAAATTTATTTGGGAAGAGAAATGCCGGAGGGCCTTCGAGGACATTAAACAATATTTAATGACACCTCCCGTCTTAGCAGCCCTGGTCTCGGGTAGACCGTTGATACTTTATACCGCGGCTTTAGACGACTCTCTCGGAGCCTCGTTAGCCTGAGTCAATGATGAGGGTAAAGAAAATGCTCTTTACTACCTAAGCCGTCGTGTACTTCCGACGTGAAATAAAGTATCCCACAATTGAAAAGCACTGTTTGGCCCTGATCTTCGCCGCTCGAAAGCTCAGGCACTACATGCTTTCTCATAAGGTCAACCTGATCTCGAAATTTAATCCATTGCAATACTTGATGACCCGTCCAACGCTTTCTGGCAGACTTGCCAGGTGGTCAATGATATTATTACAATTCGATATAACTTTCGTGCCTCTTCGTGCCGTAAAGGGACAAGTCCTGGCAGACTTCCTCGCAAGACACCCTTCGCGGCGGAATCTCCTCTCAATGACGACTTGCCGGATGAACAAATAATGAGCTTAGAAGACCACGATGATCGACGTTGGGAATTATATTTCGACGGAGCATCTTCGAGCACACAAAGATGAAGAATCGCAAGTGATAGTGCCCGTAAGGCGAGGAATTGGACTAATCTTTATAACACCGGAGCGGGGGATTTTAAGATACTCCTACCACTTAACGAGCCGTGTACAAACAACGAAGCGAAATACGAAGCTCTCGTAACAGGATCGGAATTAACTATTCAAATGGGGATAACAAACATCAACATCTACGGGGATTCGCAGTTAATCATTCAACGGATCGCCGGACAAGTACGGAATTTTAAAGCGAAGACTCGAGCAATACTTCCAGTATGCCATACAGTTGTTGGAACAGATTCCGAATGTGACGATCTACAAAATTCCCGTAAAAGAAAATGCTTTAGCAGATGCGTTAGCCCGCCTCGCAAAAGAATTTGCTCGCTTGCAAGATGAATCAGTGGAAGTGTCAGTTCACGGACGTCGGATCCTATCACGGCTCGACATAGACACAATACACAAATCGAAAAAGAAGGAGAATTAGTTGCAGCGAGTGACGTAAAAACACGGAAGATTGGCGACGGCCATTAATAGACTACACCGCAAACAGGAAAACTACCAGACGATAGGTCGTTAGCCCATCAGATCAAGAAAAGAACTCTGTCCTACGCATTCATAAACAACACGTTATACAGAAGGTCTTTCGATCAAATGTGGCTAAGGTGCCTAAGCGGGTCCGAGAAAGAGGTGCATTGAGGACTCTGTGGCGCTCACCAGTCGGGTCCGAAGATGAAAATGAAAATTAAAAGACTAGGGTACTACTGGCCCTCGATGATGACTGACTGCATGAAAATCACCAAGAGCTATCACCAATGCCAAGTGCACGGAGTGGTTCTACACCAACCTCCAAATGTGCTACATCCGACAAGTGCGTCGTGGCCATTTGAATGTTGGGGCACAGATATAGTGGGTCCGATAGAACCACCATCTTCAAAAGGACATCGCTTCATTCTTGCGGCTACAGATTACTTTTCCAAGTGGGCAAGGCGGTTCCACTCGGAGAAGTGAAAGCACACCACGTGCTACATTTTTCAAGAACCAAGTTGTCTACCGTTTCGGAGTGCCGCGCGGGATCATCTCGGATAATGGGTCGGCATTCGGAAGCACGCAAATCAACAATTTTGTCGGGAGACACGGAATCGACCGGCGGTATTCAACAATTTACTACCCAAGAGCAAACGGCACTAGTCGAGGCTTTTAATAAAACTCTCGTTCAAATTTTAAAGAAAACTTTGGACGATAATAAGAGAAATTGGCACGAGAAGTTATTAGAAGCCTTATGGGCCTACCGGACAACCTTCGAACTCCTACTCAAACTACACCTTATGCTCGGTGTATGGGTCCGAGGCGGTGTTACCCTTGGAAGTCCGGCTTCCTTCACTCGGAATTGCGAGTTGCAAACAAAATGACGACATAAGAGAATGCCAAATTACGACTAGAGGAATTGGAAAGCACGGAAGGAAAAGACTTGCGGCGCAGCAGAATTTAGAACTATACCAAGCTAAGATGGTTCAAGCCCATGACGGACCGGTCCGCCCAAGAACCTTGAAAGTTGGTGACTTAGTTCTCGTTCTCGAGAGACCTATCCTTGCACACCATAAGTAGGAGGAAAATTTGAACCCACTTGGGAAGGGCCGTTTGTGGTTGAGGCGATCTACTCGGGAGGCTCCTACCAGCTAGTGAATTGCCAAGGAGAACGACATATGCTTCCGATCAACGGACGATACTTGAAGAAGTATTACGCTACCTGATGTTTCGAAGGAATGAATTTTTATCCCTAGAAGCACGGGTGAAGTAATTACTTATGACTGGGTCCGAACCCAAAAATAATAAAAAAATGTGCTAAAATAAATAAAATCATGATAATAAAGTTTTCCTTGTCGTCTCTTCCAAATCAAAATCTTTTCCTGATCTTTTCCCGCTTCATTCCTGTTGAATTTAAAAATACAAAAGGAATAAAAAAAAAGAAAAAAGAAAACTCTGACTCTAATAAACATTTTCTTAATGTTCTTGTTCTTACTACAACCCCTGATCCTTTTCCTTGTCTTTTTGCAGGGAAATGTCGAACGGGCGGTTGGTCTTGAACTTTAGAAATGGCGTAAGCCTTGCACTCGACGAAAAGAGGGTGAAAGATGGAGCGATAATAGAGATTGACTCGGACTTCGCACCGGCGGGCCCGCAATACTGAGGAAGGTGACTCGGGTCCCGGTTGATCGAGAGGAACTGCCCGGTCGGACGAGTAATGAAAGTGGGTGGCCCAAGCCACCAACTCGAGCGATAAGAAAAGGAAAACAAACATTGAGGAGGACAAGAGAATCAAGTACGTAGTCGCTACGACGGAGGGCGGGCTTGTCGGCGCCGCGCCCACGGAGATTCGGGAAGTACGAAGAGCTACTCTCACGACAACTCGGCGAAGAAATAAAAATCGCCGTATCCGCAAGATGTTAACTAAACTAGCGGCGGACCGGCGCGACGAGGCGATCGCTACTACCGGTGCATATACTTCGAGGATACCGGTTCGCCGGGGACACGAAGAAAGGAGGCCGACTCCGAGGATAACGAAGAGACCGGGGAAATCTCAAGAAGATCGGAAGAAGGAAGGCTACCACGCCACCGAGATAAAGCCACCGGTAATGCATGACCTTGTTGCAGAAGCAACCCTAAAGGATGTCCCGACGGAGACCATCCCCGAGGAGCCGAGGTATGCAGGAGAACGCGAAGGGATTGAGCTATATATCCCATAGTACGTCACTAGGCCTCGCCATTTGCAGATTATTCCAGAATACGAGCTAGAAAGAATGCAGAATGTCGAGAAGCAAACTTTTGAATACTTCGAGAGAATCAGAGGCAAGAGGATCAATATACTAGAAGGCCTCGAGCTACATACAGACGTGTTCTCAGAATATGAACAACAACAAATCATGGACTACATCCAGGATTTGAAAAGGATGGGTCGAGCAGGCCGCCTAAGACAAAACACTTACTCGGAACCCCGGAGGTGGATGCCAGGGAAAGGAAGGATTTCAATACAATGTGGATGCTGCTACAACTTCGCAGAAGACAGGAAGGGAAACCCACCGAGGATACTCCGTCATGGCAAGGTAGATCCAATGTCGTTAGTCATCAAAATGATGGTAAAGAGAATGATAATGTGGAGGGTACTGCCGGCAAATTGCATACCCAATAGTTGCATCATTATCATTTACAAGAAGGGTAACTGCATACCCCCGCACATAGATCACCACGACTTTGTCGAACCTTTACGCACGATTTCTTTTACGAACGAGTGTAATATCATGTTCGGATCCGACCTCCGGATAGCGAGGCCCGGGTGAGTTCCGAGGGCCGGTAAAGATACCATTACCGGTAGGTTCCGTCATGATACTCAAGGGCAACGGAGCAGATGTCGCTAAACATTGCATACGGGAGTACCAATGAAGCGGATCTCGGTTACTTTCGAAGGATGGATGACGGGAAAGCACCTTACCACTTCCGGCTAGGACCCGGAACTAGAGAGCCTCCGGCCTTACGAGTCGTGAGTTACATGGAAAATATCACACCTCCGACGTACATCCATATGACATCCTTGCATGGGATGGCTTGGAAGGTGATGTTATTGATCATGTACCTCACTTATTCGGACATGGATTTTTGACGAGATGCCTTTTTGGATGGATCGACAAAGATCATATATAGTCCGTTTTGAGTCTACATGGATTGTATGAGATGTATTCCAGTATCGAGTTGTATGAGATATCTTCGACATGATTGGAATGAAAGTGACCATGTCACATTTTTGGCCTTCACCTCTTTTGTGCAAGTTAGTCAGGAAACGCCATTAAAGTTAAATGAACTTCGAACGAAGAACATAAAAGAAACAAAAAAGAATAAAAGAAAACTTTCCTTAAAAATCTAAAAAAAAATGATGAACGCCAAATTCACATGAACATTGAATGAACGATAAGGCAAATTTGAATCGTTAAAGGACAAACAAAATAAACACAAAATTTAAATCAAATCTCAATCAAATTCAAATTCAACCTTCAAGATCTCAAATCAAATCTCAATCAAATTCAAACTCAACCTTCCAAATCTGAAATCCAATATGTTCTACTCTCTCCCTTGTCTGGGATGGAAGCGGTCGATTCCATTGACACGGAGCCATGAGGTTTTCGATTCGGATCTGATGGCGAGGAATTGTATCCAATCCAAACCAGCAACTTTCGATCAACTCTTTTGAATGGGATATGTAGCATCTACATATTCCCTCCTAATCTGTTTCTTTCCACAAAAATCTTTTACAACTTTCATGAAATTCTCGAAACACCAAAATTCCACACTTTTCAAATCAACACTACAAATCTTTGCAAAATCAATTACCATTCAAAATCAAATTCTTGGGGTTGAGGATTTTACATCCGATACTGCATTGCTTTAGGATTCTTTCCCTATCGCAATGAAATACATCAAAATCAAATTCTTGGGGTTGAGGATTTTTACATCAGAATCGCATTGCTTTAGGATTCTTTCCCTATCGCAATGAAATACATCAAAATCAAATTCTTGGGGTTGAGGATTTTACATCCGATACTGCATTGCTTTAGGATTCTTTCCCTATCGCAATGAAATACATCAAAATCAAATTTTTGGGGTTGAGGATTTTACATCCGAGACTGCATTACTTTAGATTCTTTCCCTATCGCAATGAAATACATCAAAATCAAACTTTTGGGGTTGAGGATTTTACATCCGAGACTGCATTGCTTTAGGATTCTTTCCTATCGCAATGAAATACATCAAAATCAAATTCTTGGGGTTGAGGATTTTACATCCGAGATCTGCATTGCTTGAGATTCTTTCCCTATCGCAATGAAATACATCAAAATCAAACTTTTGGGGTTGAGGATTTTACATCCGAGACTGCATTGCTTTAGGATTCTTTCCCTATCGCAATGAAATACATCAAAATCAAACTCTTGGGGTTGAGGATTTTACATCCGATACTGCATTGCTTTAGGTTCTTTCCCTATCGCAATGAAATACATCAAAATCAAACTTTTGGGGTTGAGGATTTTACATCCGAGACTGCATTGCTTTGGGATTCTTTCCCTATCGCAATGAAATACATCAAAATCAAACTGTTGGGGTTGAGGATTTTACATCCGAGACTGCATTTCTTTAGGATTCTTTCCCTATCGCAATGAAATACATCAAAATCAAATTCTTGGGGTTGAGGATTTTACATCCGAGACTGCATTGCTTTAGGATTCTTTCCCTATCGCAATGAAATAAATCAAAATCAAATTTTTGGGGTTGAGGATTTTACATCCGAGACTGCATTGCTTTAGGTTCTTTCCCTATCGCAATGAAATACATCAAAATCAAACTTTTGGGGTTGAGGATTTTACATCCGAGACTGCATTGCTTTAGGATTCTTTCCCTATCGCAATGAAATACATCAAAATCAAATTCTTGGGGTTGAGGATTTTACATCCGAGATCTGCATTGCTTTAGGATTCTTTCCCTATCGCAATGAAATACATCAAAATCAAACTTTTGGGGTTGAGGATTTTACATCCGAGATCGCATTGCTTTAGGATTCTTTCCCTATCGCAATGAAATACATCAAAATCAAATTCTTGGGGTTGAGGATTTTACATCCGAGACTGCATTGCTTTAGGATTCTTTCCCTATCGCAATGAAATACATCAAAATCAAACTTTTGGGGTTGAGGATTTTACATCCGAGACTGCATTGCTTTAGGATTCTTTCCCTATCGCAATGAAATACATCAAAATCAAACTTTTGAGGTTAAGGATTTTTCATCCAATACCGCATTGCTTTAGAATTCTTTCTCTATCGCAATGAAATACATCAAAATCAAATTCTTGGGGTTGAGGATTTTACATCCGAGACTGCATTGCATTAGGTTCTTTCCCTATAGCAATGAAATACATCAAAATCAAATTTTTTTGGGGTTGAGGATTTTACATCCGATACTGCATTGCTTTAGGTTCTTTCCCTATCACAATGAAATACATCAAAATCAAACTTTTGAGGTTAAGGATTTTACATCCAATACCGCATTGCTTTAGGTTCTCTCCCTATTACAATGAAGCACACCAAATCAAGCTGTTGAGGTTAAGGATTTTGCATCCAATACCGCATTGCTCTGAGTTCTTTCCTCATTGTAATGGTTCAATCCAATCAATTCAAAATTTTTTGAGGTTGAAGATGTTACATCTAAAACCACAAAATTCCAATTTTCATTTCAAGTTCAAATCCCTTCAAATTAATTTAAAAAAAACTTCAATCTAAATTGAAACTCAAACTAAAATCTGAGCTCACACATCAAAACTTAAACTGAAACAAAATGAAATCTAAATCAAAATTCCCCCAGATCATGTGATTTGGGATTCACCTCCTTTTAATTTTCCCCAGCGAGAGTTCAGGGATCTCCAGTCTCGGAGATACACTTGACACTCCCCAGCGGAAACTCTTCTACTTCGTCCTAAGTTTGTCACTTGGACATCTGTGTCGGTTTTGTTGATCTTTTCGGTCAACGCCAATACGCGCGGTGTGCTCCGTCAGCTCACCGCACCTATTGGGGGTCCATTTGTTGACCTCATTTTTGATGAGGTCTTCTCTTCTTCTTTTTAGTACTCAGGATCTAGCCTTAGGCTTTTCCTTTGACTATCCTAGAGGATTAGAATTGGGACCCACCACTTAGAAATTCAAACCACTTCTTAACTCCCTGCAAACTCCACAAACTTGATTGTAGATCCCTAATCACCTAGAGGGTTGAAATCAAATGTGGAAGTTTAAAGGATGAGTTCCTATAGGACTCTTTGGCCTTAGGGCCGCCTCAGGTGGCCCGGTGCAGTGAGGGCCGACTTAGACACACACTACACTTATACACTAAACTTTTACACACCTCCTAAAACCACACCTATACCCAACTTGACCTCCGACTCATGAAGGTGATTCACATGGATGGTCCTTAACCCCTCGGCCCTCGGCTAAGAGGTTAGGAACAACATAGTGAACGCCTCAAATGAGTCCCTTCATGGCTCATGTGGGCTTGATATGGCTTCATGGCTCAACCAAAATGATTTCATTCCACTTACATTCACCCAATCATCAATTTTCCAAATTTTCAATTTTTGACCCCCGGGACCCCAGACTCGCCTAGCCTACCCAAAAAACCCTTGAAATTACCCAAATTTTTCAAAATTCTCCAAAATCACCCAAACTCCTCAAAATCAATCTCAAACATTCTCCCACCACTCAAATTGACCATTTTTACCCAAAATACTCAAAATTCCAAAAATACCCCCAATACCCTCCAAATTACCAAAATGCCTCTCTTGATCCAAAAATCCAAAAATTCAGAAAATTTCCAGAAAATTCCAAAAAATCCCAAATATTCGTAATTTCATTTTGTCCAACTATACCATGGGCCAATTTTGTCAATTTACCCCACTTTTGTCAAAATCCCCAATTTGACCCATTTTAACCCAAAGTGAACCCAATGTCAAACCAAACCTACCCAATTGACCCAAATTCTGGTCCAATTCAATTCTAAACTTCAATTCAACATCCCCAACACCAATCTAGACCAAATCAAAGCCCAATTTGATTGACATTTGAATCCAATTTCACTTTTGACCTTAAAGCCTAATTTGGACCCATGACCCAAACTTAGCCCAAACTAACCCAATTCAACTCCAATTAACCCCAAATCTTTTCTAAACCATCCCTAACATCCCCACAAACAAAAAACTAACATAATTTGCCCAAAATTTGGACCCAAACCCAACTCAAATTCAACCCAAAACCAAAAAGCCCAATTTTGACCTAAACCCAAGCTTAACCCAAATAGACCCAAACCCCAAAATCCAACCCCAACAAAAGTTGAAACCTCTTTGAAACACTCCCATAAACATTTTCAAACATTAATTTTACATCAATTTCAACCCTAGTCCAACATTGGCCCAAGTTAACCCAATTTGGCCTACCATTGGCCACTTTACCAAAGAGCTCAAATTCAAACCAATTCAAACCCAAACCACCTCAAATTTGTTTCAAATCAATCATGACACATCCTTAGACAAAACTCAACATTCATTTAGCATGACCCATTGCAAATTTTTCTATTCAAAAGCCCATTTTCTAACCTAAAGGCCCACTTCCTTAAACCACTTTAAAAGCCCACCCAAGACCATTTCAAAAGCCCAAGTTTTCAATCCAAAGCCCACATGACATTTCTCCATACCATCCATTTAATCAAAATCACTCCTAAGTTTCAAAATCATCATTAAACCATTCCAAGTCAAGCTTCATGAAAATTCTCCACTAAAGTACCAAAATTCCTAAATTCTACTTCCATGAAATTGACCAAGCTTTATCCTAAGCTATAGGCAAGCCATGAACAAGCCATTCTCAAGCCACATGAAGCCATGGGGGCTTTGACTTGTCATTAGTCCATTTATGGCAAGAAGAGGGGGTTCTTTCTTAAACCTCCCTTAAACCTTTTTTACCTTAAGCATGTCACACACTATACCATGCTTAGCCACCTCACCATGGATGGAGACTTCACTACCCCAATTCAGCTGACCCAAATGATTCTCCCTCAGCCCAAGGTCAAGCCTTGGATGGTGAACCTAGCCCAAATGCATGGATTGACCAATTTGAACCCAAAATGAGCCTTCTCCCATTCCATTTAAATCAAACTCCTTTACACATGTCCATGGCCAATTGACTGCACTAAACCCCAGCCCTGACCCCACTGGTCAAGATGGTGACCAGTGCCTGGCCGGCCAGCCACCAGGCCGCCGGAAAACACCATGGCCGAAAGCTCCCATGTGAGCCAACATTGAAATTGCCCCTTGTTGAAGTGTCCCGGCCCAATTGGATGGCATGGCTGTTCTTCTCTTGCATGGAGCAGCTGATCCCAGTCCCTAACTCCCCCTGGGAGGCCCTCCACCCTCTCCTATTTAAACATGACCTCCTCTCGGCCATGAGAGGTGCTGAACCAACCTTAAGGAAACTCTGCCAAAATCACTCCAGACTCTCCCCCACACTTAGAGCATTTGATCCCCACTGTTCTCTTGCCACTAATCCCCATTAATTGAGCTCGATTTTGGAGCTCGATTCTCGAGCCGAACAGGACACTCCCAAATCCTCCACCAAAGTCAAATTAAACTCACCCACACCTGCACAAGACCAAGAGAAGGAGTTCCCCAGTGAAAGCCCCCTCTCCAGGCCACCCATCTGTTCCAGACTCCAAGCTTTGTAATCGGGTGTGGTCGAAATCATACCTGGACAATTCACCAGGTCAAGGGAGTTCATCTGGAGCTTGCTTGGACCCAATCGAAGGTGACACAACTCTCAGATCGAAGCTTCACTTCTCTGAGCAAAGGTATGGACTCACTCTTCTTCCCGAGCTTACAGAGATTCTCCATTTAATTTGAATCAATTTCAATGCATGTTTACCATATGGATGTGTTCGTCTCCTCAAGACGAATCCATAGAGCTTAAGAACACAAAAATCCGTTGAGAATCGAGTGAGAAATTAGGGTTAGAAGGTTGACGGTCACGGGTGCACACCAGTCGTAGACGATGACTGGGAGCCGTCGGATCGAGCGTGTATCGAGCGGACGGTCTGGATCGAGCCGGACAGCGCGGTGGTGCATGAACCGCGGGTCCCTGGAGAGCTGAGTCGGATGGCGGCGCCGAATCAGGAGACGATGCGTGGCCTTTCGGAGATGCCGAGGATGGCGTGGCGCCGCGTGGATAAGTAGGAAATTAGGGCTATTTTCTATTTATTTAATTACCAGAACTTAGAAAATTCATAACTTTGTGTAGGAAAATCCTAAAAATAAAATAAAAATACCCTCTTGCTCAGTGAACAGAGGAGAATAATGTGAAAAAGAAATCATGTAATTTCATCAAGTATTTTATTTTTAATTATTTATTTACTCTCTGCACAATTTCAATTCTCCATGCATGTATACAATTCACCATGGCATGAGACCATAGGGCTTTTGAAGCCTCTAAATTTGTGGACATTCCCTGAATTTTCCAAAGTCAGAGGCCATCCCTATGAAGAGTTATTGATTTTTCAATTCTAGGTCATTATTCTGAGTATTTTAATTCCAATATTTAGCATGTTGTGAAATAAATTTTAGGAAAATTTGGTGATGTTTCTTATGACCAGAGGACCCTAGGGAAAATAGTTTTTAAGTTAGTTAACTCACTTGTAATAACCCTAATTGGCTTAAACACCCAAAATGAAGCTTTAATTAATTAGAGCTAATCATACATCAAATTGACTTGAAATCAATTCTCCACTGACCTTTAGGATCAGAGGAACCCACCATAAAAGTTTGAAGTCAATTGGACTTGGTTAGCCCTATCAAATGGGTTGATTAAGCCATTTAGCCAAACCTAAACTTCAAAAATTCATAAATTTCAAAATATTTCTCAAAAATTCACCAAATTGGTTTTGGAGCCTCTCTAATATCAGGGGAATTTAAGAAAATTAAAATTACAATTTTCTAAAAAAGTTGATTTTTTGCATTATTTTAATATTTTTAATAATTTAAAAATAATAAAAATCACAAAAATAATAAAATTCACCAAAATGTCACATTTTGAATTCTAATCACTTAGGAACAAACCCCATATTTTTCTTAAGTCTCTATGATGAGATATTAAATTTTAAAGCCCTAAGGTAATTTTAAAATTAAAAAATGCATTTTCTAGCATTTCCACTAAAATAATTCTAATAAATCAAAGAAAAATCAGAAAATTATAAAAATTGGTTCTTTGATTTCCTTGATATCAGTGAGATTTTTGAAAAATATAAAATTCATTTTTCAACCTTTATTTTATTTTTAAATTAATTAATACTCCAAAACTCAAAATAATTATAATAAAAATAATATAATTAAAAAAATCACCAAAATTTGTCCAAGTGGTCCTCTGGTCATTAGTAATGTCCCATAATTTTCTTAAGGACAAAAACTTTCCCTTGTTCATATTATTGAATTTTCCTTGAAAATCCCTATTTTCCACCAAAAATAATTACATAAATAAATTAAATACAGAAAAATCACATTTTCTCCTCTAATGTCTTGATTGACATATGAGTGAAGTCACATAAAAATTTCAAATTCATTTAAGCTCAATTTAGTGAGTTATGAAATTAGTAAGTTTAAAGGGCAAAATGGTAATTAAAATTTTAACCTATAATTAAAAATTTTAGGTTTAATTAAAAGGGTGGGTAAAATATTTGATACTAAGTTGATTTTGGATGTTTGAAACTTAAATGGTTAAGGGTAGGAACCCACCAATCATTTTAAGAATAATTAAAGTAAACCTTAATTAATTAGTTAATTAAAATTTGGAAGAATAATAAAAAAAATTGGAATTATTAAAATAGGGATATTATTAGGAAGAAATTTATTCTTTAATTCAAGAATCCCTAAATTAATCACCTCAATAATATTTAATTCCTAATTAAAGTGATAATCCAAATTCAAAATTTAAAATGCTAAAAGACTTAATCATTAAATTAAATTAAAATTAAAACATTTAAATTAAATCCTTCTAAGATTTCAATTAAATTAATATTTTAACAATTAAAATTAAATCATCCTTAAAGCATAAAAAAATAAAATAGAATTTAAATTTAAATTAAATTAAATTAAAAATAAAATTAAATTTAAATTTAAATTAAATTAAATTAAAAATAAAATTAAATTAAAATTTAATTAAATTAAAATTAAAATAAAATTTAATTAAATTAAAATTTAAATTAAATTATATTAAATTAAATTAAATTAAATCACATTAAATTAAATTAATTTAAATTAAATTTAAATAAAATATATTAAATTAAATAAAAAAAATAAAATCAAGTTAAAATAAAATTAAAATAAATTTAAATTAAATAAAATTAAATTGAAAGTAAAACTAAACCAAATTAAATTAAACTAAAATTAAATTAAATTAAATTGAATATAACATCACCAAAGACATAAAGAATTCAAAATAAATCTAAAACAACTTGAACACTATTCCAAACTTAAACCCATTAATTGAAATTAAATTAAAATCACAAATTACTTGAACATCAATTTGCCCTCAAGAGCTCTTGTTGTCATACCTTCTAAATGGAGTGTTAAGTGAAGTGTTACTTCACTTATAGGATATTCAAATGTCCTAATTCACTGAGCAAGATAACAAAACTTAAACTCCTAGATGATTAATTCACTTGTATAATTAAATTCTCTTGGACTTAAAACAATCCTAGAGGCATTGAAAAGATGTTTAAGACTCGTCTTAAGCACTTCCTCAATATGATAGGATATTTATAAGAACAATTGGACTTAATTGTTCTTTGATGAAGAAAATCGTCCTTAAACCAAAACACAAGAACCTAGACGTCATAGGAGATGACTAGTTATAGGATTAGGACTTTGGTAGACAACCAAAAAACCTTTCCCTTAGCTTTACCTAGGTACTTGTTGGAATATTTAAATGTCTTAACATGTGTTTTAAGTGCAGCTTGGGATGACGGGAAGACCCTCCAGGTACGCTTTTATTTTATTGCAATTTACTTTATTGCAATTTATTGTACTTTTCTTGCATGATAAACAACTGTTGCATGAAAACCCACACCTCTAGGATAGTCCCTAAAACTGAAACCAAAACTAAATTAAAAGTCATTACAAGATAAAATTCACCATCACAACATTTCAAAATATAAAACAACTCAAAATTTAATCACAAACAGAACAACAAAACTACAACTACAACTAAATAAAAACATCTTGTTGGATGATCGGGAATACCTCGGATGATGTAACCTACGTGTTGCTAACGGGATTTCCCACGGTCTAAATGAAAGTGTGGAACTCATTCAGATGAGTTTAGCAAATTCATCTGGACTAAGTGAATCCGATAAAAATAACGATGCCGGAAGGATGAAACCGTGGGATCTTAACCGGTGTTGTTATAATAACTTTAAGATTTGTTTTAATTAAAATATTAAAAAAAACACCTGGATTTTAAGATTTTCTCTAAATCAAAAAACTTCTCTCATCTCCTGATTTATGACTTCTAAAACTAAACCTCTGCAACAACAAGGAGCTCGGGGCATGGTGGGCAGCACGGCCATCATCATCAGCAAAACCCGAGTCTACTTCAGCAAAACTTTCTTAGAATAAAATAACCAAGCCATAGAAATTCGAGGTAGTTTGCCTAGTGCAACATAAATCCTCAACTCTTCGTTAGGCATTTGCATAATCATGTTATGTAAATTAAGCCCTAACCGGTCTTAGGAATCCGAGGTAGTCGTTCGGTATGACATAAACCCTCACATCTTCGAGGCTATTTGCATGACTGTGTCATACGAATATAAGTCCTAATTAACTAAAATTGGCAAGATCAAAATGTTAAATAAACATTAGGGCTTTCCTAAATTCAAGCCAAACAATAGGATAGTCGGGAAATTACCGAAGTTCGCTTCGAATCTGTGATTTCTCCTACTTTTCTTCCTTTGAATTCCCAAAATAAAATGTTCCAAATTTGATCCATTTCCTATCAAAATTCCAAAATTCAATCCCTTGAAAACTTAAACTTTGAAATTCTTGAGAGCAGAACTACTGATTATTATCGAGAGTTTTCTTAGGTGATTCCGTCGCTTAAGATGTAATTAACTATAGGGGCTTGCCCTTATAGGGAATTTTAAGAACCCAGTAATATAAACCCTCGCTTAATTTCTTTGTATTAAGCGGGGAACTTGTCGGCTTATAAAATTGGTTCGCGGACCAAACGGATGTCACAAATCTTCTAGTTTATTTAATCAAGCCCCATCATCAAGTAGTGTGTCTATTCTTCGGGATAGATACACAGCTTGTGATGTGGCGCTCATTTATATAAACTATTTGGGATGTGAGATCAGCTTGATTTCATATCTTAAAATTTTCAAATTTAAAATTATTTTCAAAAATCAAATGCTACTTTCTAAATTATATATATATATTTAAATTAAATTTAAAATCTAAAATTCGCCGACAATTTCTATAGGCGACCCCTTTTCAAAAATACAACACTCAACCTAAAAATATGCCGACATCCTCCAGCAGCAGCATCGATGATTGATATTAAAGATCGTACTAATCCATTATAGAAAGTTTGGATGATTAACCAATCTGGTAACACATGATGTGGGCATTTCCTAAGAAGTTCTTTAAATCTCTCCCAAGATTCATATATTGACTTTCCATCCAACCGATTAAAAGAAGTTATATCATTCCTAAGCTTAGCAGTTTTAGATGGTGGAAAATATTTCGATAGAAATTTTTGTTATAATTCTCCCCAAGTTTTAATAGATCCAGGTGATAACGAATTTAACCACATTTTAGCCTTATCCCTTAAAGAAAAAGGAAAAAGTCTAAGTCTAATAGCATCGTTAGATACTCCTTCATATTTGAAAGTAGCACATAGTTCTAAAAAACTAGCAAGATGTAAATTAGGATCTTCGAGTAGGTGAACCACTAAATTGATTATTTTGTACCATTTGAATAATTGCAGGTTTAAGTTCGAATGAATTAGCAGCTACATCAGGGTTTTGAATAGTTAAATGAATTTCATCTAATGTAGGGTAGGCATAATCTCGCAATGGTCTTGGTTGATTGATATTTTCATTTTCAGGAATATTTGCCATTTGTATTAAATTTATAATTTCTCTTTTTTGTTTTCTAATTCTTTTAATTGTATGCTCTAATTCTGAATCGTAAGGTATTAAATTTTCGTTTCCAAATTTTCGCATACAATTTTATAAAATAAAATAGTCCGTTACTTTAGTAAATAATTTCTTTACTTCCCCGGCAACGGCGCCAAAAACTTGACCCACTTTTAATGTGTTTGCAATTTATGTTTATAGCAACGGCACCAAAAACTTGATCCCGCTTTAAATATAGATATATTATTTAATGTATAATGTGGATTCTACGCAAGTATACGTATTGTATCAAGTAATACAGGGCTCCAGTGGAGTCCTGGTTATCGATCCAACAGGGAAGTTTTTAACAGATTTGTTATAAGCTAAATTTAAAGGAATTACTTACTAATATAATAAACGGAAATTTAAAGTAACTACAGCAAACTAAAGTAAACTAATGCTTGAAATAAGTTGATTTAAATAATTCAGAAAAAGTATTCTTCTCCTTGTTTTTAGAAAATTAAGTGAATGATGAATTTAAATAGAATTCTTAAATTGTATTGTGATAAATAGGAGCATTCCTATTCTTTAACCTTTGGTCCAGTGTGCAAAGAACATTGACTAATCCTATGTTTGATTACCGAATCCGCGGCTGAGACTTGGGAGGATACTGCCGCCACTTCGTAGCTCCCACGTTCCCTCACTCGAGGGCTAACATCTACACTTCGGCTCTCAAACAATAGGACCGAATTGAATATTTTAGTCCGTCACACTAAAATGTCCAATTCTACGTCCGATAATTAATATTTCCCTATTTATTTGCACCCGCCTTCCAAGGCTTTTGACTTCCCGAATATTGGATGTAATTTTTACTATAGTTGACAATTCAACATATTTTAACAACTCAATTGTCGGATTGAAAGTAAATTAAGTTTTAAGTAAAAATTATCTCAATTTATTTATTTATATTAGGTGCTTCATTTAATTTCATCAATCCGCATAATTTTCATAAATAAGGAAAAAGATCGAGAAAACTACTCGAATGCATGGGAATAAAACAAAGCATGAATTTCATTTAAAGTTAACAACAATAAACAAAGATACTTTATCTTCATTTCCTCCCAGCGAACTCCTCAAGTTCCTTCGGCTTTTTCTTCTAGTACAACAAACTTCTAAATAGCACTCAAATAAACTAAAGAAACTCACTAATGACTAACAACATATTCAAAATAGACTCAGACTCTCTAAATTAGACACACTGAGGACTCAAGAGACACACTGAAGACTCCAGAGACACACCTAGGCACTAGAATTCGGCCTCTATTTATAGATGTAAGCAAAGGTCCAAGGGGTGCTTAAACACCTCTTCAAAAAGTGTCCAGGTTCAAAGTATTTGTATTTTGAACTGTCTCGCCGTCGGCGGGAAACGATCTCGCCGTCGGCGGGAAACGATCTCGCCGTCAGCGGGGTTTCTAGAAGGTCTTCAAACCGTGCGATCTCGCTGTCGGCTGGCTCGGGCTCGCTGTCGGCGAGGTAGTTATAATTCCTTCAGAAATTCTCCTTACGATCTCGCCTTCGGCGGCCTCGATCTCACCGTCGGCGACTTAGTTCAATTTGCATGAATTTCCTCCTTTTTGATCCAAATTTTCTCCATTTCATGCTTTTTGCTTCCATCACTTATAAATCTTCATTCCTGCAATAAAATAAAGAAAATACATTTCTTTAAAGTGCAATTTCATCAAAAATAGATATGAATTTCTTAATGTATTTTTCTGTGATCAGTGAGTATGTAAAAATTGATGTTTGTATTAGATTTTTAAATACATAATTATTAAGTGGTATGAATGTAAATATTTTTTATATGAATTTGTTAATTGGTTTTGAAATAGTTTTTAGTTAATAATGTACCAAAAAAAATTAAAAAGATTTTAATTATACTTTAACTATATTAAAACTATAAGATATTTTAAATGGAAATATAAAAAATAAGAATAATAATGTAAAATTATTTGAGCAATTAAATGAGCTTGAATGGTGTAAGTCTTTACCGAGCTTTAATCAAGCATCTTAACGAGTATATCCACAAACTTTAAATGATCTTATTTACAATGATAAATAAGTCAAATGATAATACATTCAATCTTGTTTATTTAAAATCAAGTATTTAAATAAGTATTCAATGTTATTCAACTTCTTAATTAAATGATTAGAAATGAGCTATAATCGAGCCAAGGCATGAGTACTTTGTCAAACACTTAGTTCATTTGAAGTCCTACTTCTCAGCATGAGAACGATTAGAGATTCATATTGCTATTCCACATAATCATAAAAAGATATGAAAGTTTTGGGGTTAGATATGTAAAATTATAAGAGTTTGGTGGCATATATGTGAATGAGTAATACGAAGAGAAAACCTTTGGAATTATTGAGAAATACTTATGGCCTGTTTGGGACAGTTGCAGCTGCGCTGGCCCAGGAAGCTGCTGTGGTGAAGCTGTTGTGGGAAAGTTGGCTGCGGAGAAGCTGATTAACTGTTTGGGGCAGCTGTGTGAAAACAACTATGGGGTAGTTGTTTCTGGAAAAATGACAATTCTGCCCCTGTTTAGTGAAGTTGTTTAAAACAGAAATATGAGAACGACATATTTGATACTTCAGAAGCATAAATTAATTTTAAAACAGATTAAACGTTCAAATACATCACTTACTTAAGAGTGAGTAAAAGTTCTAAAAATATAATAATAAAATTATAAGTAAAATAATGATTATATTATTTTTAACATTAAGGCGATATATGTCTAGTCTTAAACTGTCCCTCAATGATGCTATCAATTAGCGATCACTTTCGGCAGTGGACTCAACCTGTTCGTCAACCCAAAAGAAGTCACACTGTTCTGCGAGTCTCCGGGGGCATCTGTAAAACTAAAGGACCTGACCGTCAGATACCGTCGCTGTAATGGATAGCCAGCATCGACCAAATAATATATCCCTGGAATGTAATGTAGGTTCAGTACAATGTTTAAATTGAAAAACCGAAGGACTTCGGGCTGTAACATACCGTGTGAAGGGTGTGGGAAGTTGTAGTTAAGAATCTAAGTAGCGGCCTTAAAAATTTTGTTGTCGTGCGCACTACCCTCCCAACCGGACATGACGAAAGTAAAACACATGTTAAAGTCGCACACAACCATCACATTCTGCGTGGGGGCTTCGCAATGCCCGATAAATGCAATCTTTTCCTCATTTTTAACTCTGACATCAACATGGGTACCATCTATTACTCAAATACAAGCCTACACAGATAAGTTTAACTTACTAATGTTTTTTATTCATGGTTAAAATAAATACTAGAAATTGTAAATGTTACCTTAAAGAATGACATGTGATGCGTGATCCATAAAAAAAAATATACACCTATTTTTATGCCTTGATTTTTATCAATTTCTAAGGATGTTATGCTTTAATGAAAGGTATTTTTGTATTTTTGGATGTAGGTGATGTAAAAATGTCCAAAAAAGGAAAAAGGGTGAAAAAGGAGCAAAAAGGAGCAAAAATGGAGCAAAATACAAGAATTATCAAAAATTATGGCCTGGCGCCTAGGCGCCAGAAGTTGGCGCCTACGCGCCAGACTCGATACAGAAAATGTCAAGTTTTTGACGACTTTTGGACGGTTGTTTTGACGGAGTAAGCGGTTATTGGACATTCTAGAAGACTGGCAGTTGTTCCTTGATAATAGGACATGTGATACATTGCATTTGGACGCTCCAAAACAGTTTTAATCGCGAAGAGGTGCTAGCCAAAGTGAAGAGGTGCGAGCCAAAGTGAAGAGGTGCGAAGAACTTGCCTCAAGGCAACCCTTGAAGCCTATAAATAGGAGTCCACTCCTTCAGAAAAACGTGCCCCCATTGTAACCCCTATCTCTTATCCGCTTTAGGATCTCTCATCCTTAGAGAGAGAAATAGAGAGAGAAATTTATGGCCTCTTTTATTTAGTTTAGTGAGTTTATTTTCAAGTTGTTGCATCAGGAGTTCATTACATTGTGGAGTGAGTAGGAATCAGAAGATCTGTAGAAGGAATATTTGAGATAAGTATTTTATTTTTAATTCAAAGTTTATTTATTATGTTTTGCTATTTATATTCAATGTGTTCTGAGTAGTTAGTTTACTTTCTTCCTTCAATTATGAAAAGATAAAAAAGATAATATAAAATTCGATGGAGAATTGAAAATCAAAATATTTTCAAAACATTGTGATGATATTAATACCTGATCTTACTTCACTTTTTAAATTGGCCATTTAAATTGTTAAAACCTGTTGAAGAGTTTTGAGACCTAGATGGAGAAGAACTCTTAACTTGTAGATGTCACATGAATCCTTGGGTAGTCGAAGGCCATGCGCGGGCTATTCAAGGTGAAGTGCAAATAAATAGAAGATAAGATTTAAAGGGCGTAGAATTGATAAGTTTTTCGAGTGACAGACTAAATTCCTATAATTTGATTTATAGATAAGGAAAGGTTCACTAGTAGGGCCAACCATAGCCACCCTTGGACATCTAGTAGTGTGAGCCTAGATTAACCCATTCTACTAACAATACATCCGGACTCGATCCGTAGATTGCCTAATGTTCTTTGCGTACTGGATCAAAGGGTAAAGAATAGGAATGCTTCTATTTGGCACAATAACATAAAATAAATTCTCCAACGAATATTAAATTATCTTAAAAATCTTGGATTAATTGAAAGGAAGAAAGTGTTTGTTTTATATTGTTTTCACAAAATCATTTTCTTATTATTGTTTTCTTTACCTGCATCTAGTAAATTAAAAGTAATTTATAGTTAGATTAAAATACAAAAAGATTTTGAAATACAATATTTAAAAATTTATTACCATTTTTCCCCGTGGGATCGATACTGGGGTCTTTGTTTCAAAGCCCTTTATTACTTAAAACGATACGTATACTTGCGTAGTACCCAAAAAAGTATATAAAATATTTTCCTTTAAAATTATATTTTGCTATATAAACATATATTTAAAAAGTATTAATCACTAACGGCCTAGCATTCAGTAGCGATCAAGTTTTATTTAAATGCTATTGTCGTATTAAAATTTGGTACATATCTATATAGCAAGTTATTCCGGGTCAAGTGTGTTGCACCTTTGCCAGAAATTAAATTTTCTAGCAGTGGTAATAAATTCTTGTATTTGGAAATACAAAAATCGGGTCAAGTTTTTGGCGCCGTTGCCGGGGAATAGAAGGTACATTTTTAAATATTATATTTCCAAAAAAATAAAAAAAATATATAATAATATAAGAATAAAAAATATAAATATAAAATTAAAAAAAAAATTTTCCTTGCTTAATTTTTTATGCGTAGTCTTAGTTTTGAAAGATTAATACCTTTAGATTCTGAACTAGAAAGAACAATTAGAAAAATTAAAAAGGGAAAACAAATTCAAAAATTTCAAGAAATGACTACTTTACAAAATCCAATTGAACTTAATGATCAAAATATTTATAAACCATTAAGGGATTATGCTAACCCTACAGTTGATGAACTTCATAGTAGTACTCAAATAACCACTGTAGATGCTAATTCTTTTGAACTTAAACCGTCTATTATTCAAATGGTGCAAAACAATCAATTTGGTGGAACACCAAATGAGGATCCAAATTTACACCTTGTTAGTTTTTTAGAACTTTGTGCTACCTTTAAATATAACAATGTTTCTATGATGCTATTAGACTTAGACTCTTTCCTTTTTCCTTAAGAGATAAAGCAAAGATGTGGTTAAACTCATTAGCAATCTGGTTCTATTAAAACATGGGCTGAAATGACACAAAAATTCCTTGCTAAATATTTTCCTCCTTCTAAAACTCGCTAAATTAAGAAATGATATTACTTCGTTTAGTCAATTTGACGGGGAGACAATATACGAAACTTGGGAAAGATTTAAAGAACTATTAAGAAAATGTCCTCATCATGCTTTACCTGATTGGTTAATTATTCAAACATTTTACAATGGATTAATTGGATTTTTAAAATCAATTATTGATGCTGCTGCTGGAGGTTCTTTAATGTCTAAATCATTTGAAGAAGCTTACACTTTAATTGAAGAAATAGCTAATAACAATTTTCAATGGCCTTCCGAAAGGCTTAATCCTAAAAAGATGGCAAGTATTCACGATAATGAAGCCTTTTCTATCCTAGCTTCACAAGTAGCAGAAATGTTAAAAAATTAGATAATTTTGCAATTAATATTTCACATAATAACTCTGCTAATATTGAAGATTCTCAAACTATTGAAACTTTACAAGCTATTGCAAGTAAAAATAATCCTTATTCAAATTATTATAATCCTGGGTGGAAAAATCATCCTAATTTTAATTGGAATAATTCACAACAACAATGGGGTAATAATCAAGCTCATCCCACTGGAAATTGGAATAATCAAGTTAATCCAAATTATAAACCTCATGGATTTAATAATCAACAGAAAAAGTTATCAATAGAAGAATTAATTTTACAAATGAATAATCAATTACAAAATCAAAATACTGCTATTCGTAATATCGAAAATCAAATAGGGCAAATTGCTACTTTAATTAATAACAGATCTGTAGGAACACTTCCTAGTAATGTTGAAATTAATCCAAAGGAAACTGGAAAAGAACATGAACATGTTAAGGCTATGCAACTTAGAAGTGGAAAGGAATTTAAAGAAAAAATGCAGAATGAAATTGAAAAAGAGATTGAGGTTGAAGAGATTGAAAAACCTAAAGAAACTCTCTCTTAGTCAAGATCGATCGTTATACCTATTAATGTGGAAGTTGAAAAACCACCATCACCTTTTCCTCAAAGACTTAAACGGCGAAACTTGATCATCAATTTTCTAAGTTCTTTGAAATTTTTAAAAAACTTACTATTAACATACCTTTTGCTGAAGCTTTGGAACAAATGCCAACTTATGCAAAATTTATGAAGGATATTTTAAGCAAGAAACGAAAATTTGAAGCTTTTGAAACTGTTGCATTAAGTGAAGAATGCAGTGCAATAATTCAAAAGAAATTACCTGAAAAGCTTAAGGATCCTGGAAGTTTCACTATACCCTATGCTATTAAAGAAAAATTTTGTGGAAAAGCTTTATGTGATTTAGGAGCAAGTATTAATCTCATGCCATTTTCTATCTTTCGAAGATTGGATTTAGGAGAGATTACTCCCACCACTGTAACCCTTCAGTTAGCCGATAGATCTATCACTTATCCTAAAGGAGTTATAGAGGATGTTCTTGTTAAAGTGGATAAATTTATCTTCCCCGTAGATTTCATCGTACTTGATATGGAAGAAGATAAAGAGATACCTATTATTTTAGGGAGACCTTTTCTAGCTACCGGACGAGCTATGATTGATGTGCAAAAGGGAGAATTAACCATGAGAGTTAATGATCAAAAAATTAAATTCAATGTTCTTAAATCAATGAAGTACCCTGATAAAGAGAAATGTTATCGAATGGATATAATTGATTATTTAATTGAGAAACATTATCAAGAAAAATGTAAAGTCATTTCTGAAGAAAAATTTGAATTTTTAACTGAAGAAAATGAATAAGTAAAAGAAGAAGAGACTCATTTTATTAAAGATAACTGGGAAACTTTAGACATAACTCAAAATGATATACTTTTACCATCAATTAAAAAGCCCCCGAACTCGGAATTAAAAATATTACCTTCACATTTAAAATATGCGTTTCTTGGAAATTCATTAACTTTACTCGTTATTATTTCTTCGAACCGAGTAAAGATCAAGAAGAAAAATTACTAGGTGTGTTAAAGAATTATAAGAAAGCTTTTGGTTGAACTATTGCCGATATAAGAGGAATAAGCCCTTCCATTTGTATGCATAGAATTTTAGTGGAAGAAAATTTTAAACCTACTTATTGAACCGCAAAGAAGATTAAATCCTATCATGAAAGAGGTTGTTAAAAAAGAAATTGTTAAGTGGTTAGATGCTGGTATTATTTATCCTATTTCGGATAGTCAATGGGTAAGTCCTATTCATTGTGTTCCAAAGAAAGGAGGTGTAACTGTCATTGTTAATGATAAAAATGTACTAATTCCTACAAGAGAAGTTACTTGATGGCGAATTTGTATTGATTATAGGAAATTAAATAACGCAACTAGAAAGGATCATTTTCCTTTACCTTTCTTGGATCAAATGCTCGATAAATTAGCTGGACACCCATATTTTTGTTTTCTGGATGGATATTCTGGTTATCATCAATTACTTATTGCTCCTGAGGACCAAGAGAAAACAACTTTTACAAGTCCTTATGGAACCTTTGCTTTTAGAAGAATGCCTTTTGGTTTATGTAATTGTTGACCTCATTTTTGGTGAGGTCTTCTCTTCTTCTTTTAGTGCTTAGGATCTAGCCTTAGGCTTTTCCTTTGACTATCTTAGAGGATTAGAATTGGGACCCACCTTTTAGAAATTCAAACCACTTCTAAACTCCCTGCAAACCCCACAAACTTGACCGTAGACCCCTAATCACCTAGAGGGTTGAAATCAAATGTGGAAGTTTAAAGGATGAGTTCCTATAGGACTCTTCGGCCTTAGGATCGCCACAGGTGGCCCTGGTTCGGTGAGGGGCCGACTTACACACACACTACACTCATACACTACACCTACACACTACACTTTCACACACCTCCTAAAAACACACCCATACCCAATTTGACCTCCGACTCATGAAGGTGATTCACATGGATGGTCCTTAACCCCTAAGCCCTCGCGCAAGGGTTAGGAACAACATAGTTGATGCCTCAAATGAGTCCCTTCATGGCTCATGTGGACTTGATATGGCTTCATGGCTCAACAAAAATGATTTCATTCCACTTACATTCACCCAATCTTCCATTTTCCAAATTTTTAATTTTTGACCCCCGGGACCCTACACCCGCCAACCTACCCAAAACCCTTGAAACCACCCAAATTTTACAAAACCACCTAAATCACCCAAAAATCTCTAAAACCAATCCCAAATATTCCCACATTACTCAAATTGATCATCCATACCCAAAAACACCAAAAATTCCAAAATACCTCCCAATACCCTCCAAATACCCAAAATACCCCTCCTAGCCAAAAAATCCAAAAATTCAGAAAATTCCCAGAAAATTCCAGAAAATCCCAAATATTCCCAATTTCATTTTGTTCAACTACACCATGGGACAATTTTGTCAATTTACCCCAATTTTATCAAAACCCCTAATTTGACCTATTTTAACCCAAAATGAACCCAATGTCAAACCAAACCTACCCAATTGACCCAAATTCTGGTCCAATTCAATTCTAAACTTCAATTCAACATCCCCAATACCAATCTAGACCAAATTCAAGCCCAATTTGATTGGCATTTGGATCCAATTTCACTTTTGGCCTTAAAGCCCAATTTGGACCCATGACCCAAACTTAGCCCAAACTCACCCAATTCAACTCCAATTAACCCCAAATCTTTTCTAAACCTTCCTTAACATCCCCATGAACAAAACACTAACATGATTTACCCAAGATTTTGACCCAAACCCCACTCAAATTCAACCCAAAATCAAAAGGCCCATTTTTGACCTAAACCCAAACCTAACCCAAATGAGCCCAAACCCCAAAATCAAAACCCATCAAAGCCAAAACCTCTTTGAAACATTCCCATAAATATTTCTCAACATTAATTTTACATCAATTTCAACCCTAGCCCAACATTGGCCCATGCTAGCCCATTTTGGCCCACCTTAGCCTCTTTACCAAAAAGCCCATATTCAAACCAATTCAAACCCAAATCACCTCAAATTTGTTTCAAAACACTCATGACACATCCCTAAACCAAATTCAACAATTATTTGGCCCAAGCCTTTACCAAAATTTCATCCCAAAATCCATTTTTTAAAAAATTCAAAAGCCCACTTTCCTAAAACATTTAAAAGCCCATCTAAAACCATTTCAATGAACCCAAAATCTACCCTAAAGCCCACATGACATTTCCCCTCATCATACTTTCAATTAAACTCAATACCTAAGTCCTAAATCCATCATCAAATTATTCCAAATCAAGTTCCATACAAATTTCCATCAAATTACCAAAAATTCCTAAAACCCTTTTTATGAAACAAGTCAACCTTTTCCCAAGCCAAATGGAGCCATGAACAAGCCATTCTCAAGCCACATGAAGCCATGAGGGCTTTGACTTGTCATTTGTCCATTTATGGCAAGAAGAGGGGGCCCTTTCCTAATCCTTCTTAAACCCTTTTTTACCTTAAGCATGTCACACACTAAACCATGCTTAGCCACCTCACCATGGATGGGGACTTCACCACTCCATGGCAGCTGACCCAAGTGACTCTTTTCAGCCCAAAACCAGACCTTGGGTGGTGCACCTAGCCCAAAAGGATGGGTTGACCCAAACCTAGCCAAAATGGCCTTTTCCCCATTCCATTCCAAGCCATCTCCTTTACACATGGCCATTGCCAATTGCTTGCACAAACACCCAGCCCTGACCCACCTGACCCTGATGGTGACCAATGCCTGGCCGGCCGGCCACCTGGCCGCTGGAAAACACCATGGCCGAGAGCTCACATGTGAGCCAACATTGAAATTCTCCATTGCTGACTTGTCTCAACCCAAATGGATAGCATGGCTGTTCTTCCCTTGACCTAAGCAGCTGATCCCAACCATTAAACCCCCTGGGAGGCCCTCCAGCCCTGCCTATTTAAACCCCCCACCTCTCGGCCATGAGAGAGTGCTGAAACAAACCTTAAGGAAACTCTGCCAAAATTGTTCCAGACTACTCCCCATACACAGAGCACTTGATCCCCACTGAAATCCCCCTGCCATTTCTTCTCCGCGAGCTCGATTTCGAGTTGAAATCCAAGCCCAAAACCAGGACACTTCTCCACAGTGGACCAATCCTCAAATTGGTTGTTCCTACACCTTCACCGAGCCAAGAGAAGAAGTTTTCCAAGTAAAAGCCCCATCTCCAGAGCCACCCAACTGCTTCCGTACTCCAAAGGTTGTGATCGGCCTTGGTGGAAGTCCAACCTAGACAATTCACTGAGACCAGGGAGACTTCATCCGGAGCTTGCCAGGACCCAATCGAAGGTGCAACAACTCTCGGATCGAAGCCACACTTCTCCGAGCAAAGGTATGAGCCAATTCTTCATCCCGAGCTTCTGGAGATTCTCCATTTCAAATGCTTTAATTTCATAGCATGTTTACCGTATGGATGTGTTCGTCTCTTCAAGACGAATCCATAGAGCATAAGAACACGAAAATCCATTGAGAATCGAGTGAGTTCTTAGGGTTAGAGTGTGGACGGTCACGGGATCGCACCAGGCCGTAGACGATGACCGAGAACCGTCGGATCGCGTGTGTATCGGATGGACGGCTCAGATTGCGTCGGACCGGCAGATGGTACGTGAACCGCGGGGCCCCGGGCAGCTGAGTCAGATGGCGGCGTCGAATGGGAGCGCGCCACGCGGCATTTCGGAGCCGCCGAGGTCGACGCGGCGCCGACTCGGATAAGTAGAAAAATAGGATATTTTCTATTTATTTAATTCCCTAAACTTCAAAAATTCATAACTTTGTGTAGGAAAATCATAAAAATAAAATAAAAATACCCTCTTGCTCAGTGAACAGAGGAGAATAATGTGGAAAAGAAATAATTTAATTTCATCAAGCATTTTATTTTTTATGATTTATTTACTCTCTGCATTCATTTAATTCTCCATGCATGTATACAACTCACCATGGCATGAGACCATAGGGCTTTTGAAGCCTCTGAATTTGGGAACATTCTCTGAATTTTCCAAAGTCAGAGGCCATCCCTATGAAGAGTTATTGATTTTTCAAATTCATGTCACTATTTTGAGTATTTTAATTCCAATAAATAGCATGTTGTGAAATAAATTCTAGGAAAATTTGGTGATATTCCTTATGACCAGAGAACCCTAGGAAAAATAGGTTTTGAGTTAGTTCATTTTAGACAACCCTAATTGGCTTAAACACTCAAAATAGGTCTCTAATTAATTAGAGCTAACCATACATCAAATTGACTTGAAATCAATTCTCCACTGACCTTTAGGATCAGAGGAACCCACCATAAAAATTTGAGGTCAATTGGACTTGGTTAGCTCTATTAATTGGGTTGATTAAGCCACTTAGTCATTTTAAACTTTAAAAATTCATAACTTTCAAAATATCTTTCAAAAATTCACCAAATTGGTTTTGGAGCCTCTCTGATATCAGGGGAATTTAAGAAAATTAAAATTTCAATTTTCTAAAAAAGTTGATTTTTAATATTATTTTAATATTTTTAATAATTAAAAAATAATAAAAATCACAAAAATAATAAAATTCACCAAAATGTCACATTTTGAATCTTAATCACTTAGGAACAAACCCCATATTTTTCTTAGGTCTATTTGGTGAGATATTAATTTTTAAAGCTCTAGGGTAATTTTAAAATTAAAAAAATGTATTTTCTAGCATTTTCACTAAAATAATTATAATAAATCAAAGAAAAATCAGAAAATTGTAAAATTTAGTTCTCTAGAATCCTTGATATCAGAGAGAATTTTAAAAATTATAAAATTCATTTTTCAACATTTATTTTATTTTTAAATTAATTAATACTCCAGAACTTAAAATAATTCTAATAAATAAAATATAATTCAAAAAATCACAAAAATTGGTCCAAGTGGTCCTCTGGTCATTAGGAATGTCCCCTATTTTTCTTAAGGACAGCAACTTTCCCTTGGTCATGTTATTAAATTTTCCTTGGAAATCTCTATTTTCTACCAAAAATAATTATATAAATAAATTAAATACAGAAAAATCACATTTTCTCCTCTCATGTCTTTATTGACATATGAGTGAAGTCACATAAAAATTTCAAGTTCATTTGAGTTCAATTTAGTGAGTTATGAAATTATTAAGCTTGAAAGGCAAAATGGTAATTAAAATTTTAACCCTTAAATTAAAACTTTAGGTTTAATAAAAAAATTAACAAGTAAAATATTTGATCCTAATCTGATTTGGATGATTGAAATTTAAATAATTGAAGGGTAGAAACCCATTAAGCAATTTAAAATGATTAAACTTTAATTAAATAATTGATTAAATTTGGAAGAATAATAAAATTGGAATTATTAAAATAGGGATATTATTAGGAAGAGATTTATTCTTTAATTTAAAAAATCCCTAAATTAATCATTTCATTAATTTTTAATTCTTAATTAAAATAATAATTCAAATTTAAAACGTTAAAAGACTTAATCATTAAACTAAAATTAAATTATTGAACTCTTTTAAAATTTTAATTAAAATTAAAATGAATAAAATTAAATTAAAAAATTAAATTAAATTAAATTAAATCAAGTTAAAAAATTAAATTAAATTAAATTAAATTAAATTAAATTAAATTAAATTAAATCAAATTAAATTAAATTAAAAAAAATTAAATTAAATCAAATTAATCTAATGTAAAATCAAATCAAACTAAATTGAATTAAATTAAATTAAATTAAATTAAATTAAATTAAATTAAATTAAATTGAATTAAAAATAACATCACCTAAGACATGAAGAACTCAAAAATAAATCTAAAATAACTTGAACACTATTCCAAACTTAAATCATCAATTTGAACTTAAATTTGAATCACAAATCATTAAATATCATTTTGCCCTTAGGAGCTTTTACTATTATAACTCCTAAATGGAGTATTAAATGAAATGTTACTTCACTCATAAGGATATTCAAATGTCCTAAGTTCACTGAGCAAGTTAACAAAACTTGAAAACCTCGGACGATCGATTCATTTACATAATTAAATTCATTTGGACTTAAAACAATCCTAAAAATATTGAAAAGATGTTTAAGGTTCTTCTTAAGCACTTCCTCAATATGATAGGATATTTATAAGAACAATTGAACTTAATTGTTCTTTGATGAAGAAAATCATCCTCAAACTAAAATACAAGAACCTAGACGTCATAGGAAATGACTAGCTATAGGATTAGGAATTTGGTAGAAAACCATAACCCTTACCTTAGCTTTACCTAGGAACTTGCTTAAATGTTCTAATCATGTTTTAAGTGCAGCTTGGAATGACGGGAAGACCCTCCAGGTACGCTTTTATTTTATTGCAATTTACCTTATTGCAATTTATTTAATCGCATCGCACTTACTTTTCTTGCATGATAAACAACAGTTGCATGGAAACCTACACCTTTAGGATCGAAACCAAAGCGAAACCAAAACTAAGTTAAAAGTCATTGCAAGATAAAATTCACCGCCACAACATTCAAAATATAAAACAACTCAAAATTTAATCACAAAACGTAACACAAAACTACAATTACAACTAAATTAAAACGTCTTGTTGGATGATCGGGAATACCTCGGATGATGTAACCTACGTGTTGCTAACGGGATTTCCCACGGTCTAAATGAAAGTGTGGAACTCATTCGGTTGAGTTTAGCAAATTCATCTGGACTAAGTGAATCCGATAAAAATAATGATGCCGGAAGGATGGAACCGTGGGATCTTAACCGGTGTCGTTATAATCAACTTTAAGATTTGTTTTAATTAAAATACAAAAAACACTTGGAAATTAAGACTTCTCTAAACCAAAACACTTTTCTCATCCCCTGATTTATGATTTCTAAAACTAAACCTCTGCAACAACAAGGAGCTCGAAGCATGGTGGGCAGCACGGCCATCGTCGTCAGCAAAACAACTCTACATCAGCTAAACCATTCTTAGGATTAAACAACTAAGCCATAGGACTTCGAGGTAGTTTGCCTAGTGCAACATAAATCCTCAACTTTTCGTTAGGCATTTGCATTGCAAATTAAGCCCTAACCGGTCTTAGGACTCCGAGGTAGTCGTCCGATACGACATAAACCCTCATATCTTCCAGGCTATTTGTATGATTTTATCATACAAATATAAGCCCTAATTAATTAAAATTGACAAGATCAAAACAATAAATAAACATTAGGACTTTCCTAAATCCAAGCCAAACAATAGGATAGTCGGGAGATTATCGAAGTTCACTTCGAATCCGTAATCTCTCCTACTTTTCTTCCTTTGAATTCCCAAAATAAAATGTTCCAAACTTGATCCATTCCCTATTGAATTTCAAAAATTCAATCCTTTAAAAACCTTAAACTTTGAAATTCTTGAGAGCAGAATTATTGATTATTATCGAGAGTTTTCTTAGGTGATTCCCGTCACTTAAGATGTAATTAACTATAGGGGCTTGCCCTTATAGGGAATTTTAAAGAACCCGAGTAATATAAACCTCGTTTAATGTTTTCATATTAAGCGGGGAATTTGTAGGCTTATAAAATTGGTTCGCAGACCAAACGGATGTCACAAACCTTTCTAGTTTATCTAATCGAGCCCCATTATCAAGCAGTGTGTCTATTCTTCGGGATAGATACACGGTTTGTGGTGCGGTGCTCGTTTATGTAAACTATTCGGGATGTGAGATCGGTTTGATTTCATATCTTAAAATCTTCAAATTTAAAATTATTTTCAAAGTCAAATACTACTTTCTAAATTATATATATATTTAAATTAAATTTAAAATTCGCCGACAACTTCTGTAGGCGACCCCTTTTAAAAAAAAATACAACACTCAACCTAAAAATATGCCGACAGTAATGCACCTGCAACTTTTCAAAGATGTATGATGTCAATATTTTGTGATTTGATTGACAAAGGAATTGAAATATTCATGGAGGATTTTTCGATTTTTGGAACTTCTTTTGAATCTTGTTTGGAAAACATTTCCAAAGTTACGAAAAGATGTGAAGAAACAAACATAGTTCTTAACCGGGAAAAATGTCGATTCATGGTCGTCGAAGGCATTGTACTTGGTCACAAAGTTTCAAAAAAGGGATGGAAGTAGATCGAGCGAAAGTGAAAATTATTCGCTGAATTGCAACCACTACTACTGTTACTGATGTGAGAAGTTTTCTAGGTCATGCTGGATTTTATAGAAGATACATAAAGGATTTTTCTAAAATTGTTAAACCTCTTTGTCATTTATTGGAAAAAGATGTGAAATTTGAATTTAACAAAGAATGTATTAATGCTTTTAATATTCTAAAAGAAAAACTAATAACTGCATCTATCATTGTTGCACTTAATTGGAATAAATCTTTTGAATTAATGTGTGATGCAAGTGATTTTGTAATTGGAGTCGTATTAGGACAGAAATATGAGAAGGTTTTCAAAGTTGTATATTATGCTAGTAAAACTCTCACAGAAACACAAAGAAATTACACTACCACTGAGAAGGAGCTTCTAGCTATAGTATATGCCTTTGATAAATTTAGACCTTATCTTCTTGGTACTAAATGCATAGTTCATATCGATCATTCTCGCTATTAAATATCTAATATCTAAGAAGGATTCTAAACCTAGACTGATAAGATGGGTTTTACTTTTACAAGAATTTGATTTTCAAATAGTAGATAGAAAAGGAACTGAAAACCAAATTGCTGATCATTTGTCTAGAATTAAAAATGATATTATCTCGAAAGAAAATATAAATGAGAAATTTCCTAATGAATCTTTATATGTTATTCGAGGATGCGAAAACACCTTGGTATGCTTGATATTGTTAACTATTTAGTTAGCAATATTTTACCTTATGAATTGGATAACAAATTTATTAAGAAATTTAAATATGATGCTAAATCTTATATTTGGGAAGATCCTTATTTATTTAATATTGGAAGAGATTCTATAATTCGAAGATGTGTACCTTATGAGGAAACTTTTGCTATTATTCAAAAATGTAATGATTCCGATTTTGGAGGACACTTTGGCATATATAAAACTGCATTTAAAATTTTAAATTCTGGATTTTATTGGCCTACCTTATTTAAAGATGTGAGACATTATGAGAAAACATGTGATCGATGTCAAAGGATGGGAAAAATATCTAGGAAGGATGAAATGCCTTTAAACTATATATTGGAAGTTGAAATTTTTGATATATGGGGTTTAGACTTTATGGGACCATTTGTTCCATCATTTGGAAAAATTTATATTTTATTAGCAGTTGATTATGTTTCAAAGTGGATTGAAGCTGTTGCTTTACCAAACTGTGATTCCAAAAGTGTTTCTAAATTCTTAAAGAAAATAATATTTTCAAGATTTGGAATGCCTAAGGTAATTATCATTGATGGTGGAAGTCATTTCAGGAATGTAAGGACTCAATCATTACTACAAAAATTTGGAATCAAACATAGAATTGCAACTGCTTATCACCCACAAACAAGTGGAATGGCTGAAGTATCAAACAGAGAAATTAAAAGAATTTTAGAAAATACTGTTAATCCTAAAAGAACTGATTGGGTTGATAGACTTGATTCTGCATTTTGGGCTTATAGAACCGCCTATAAGACACCAATCGGAATGTCACCTTACCGGTTAAGTTATGGTAAACATTGTCACTTACCTGTTGAACTTGAACGTAAAGCTTATTGGGCAATAAAGGAGTTTAATTTTAATTTGAATGAAGCAGGAGAAAAGCGATTATTGCAATTGAATGAGATGGAAGAGATAAGAAATGAATCATATGAAAATGCAAGAATTTATAAAGAGAAAATGAAGATGTTACATGATAAGAAAATTTCAAGAAAAATTTTTGAGCCTGAACAAGAAGTATTACTGTTTAATTCTCGTTTAAAACTTTTTCCTGGAAAATTAAGATCTAAATGGATTGGACCCTATATAATTGAGAAAGTATACCATTATGGAGCTGTGGATATTAAAGACCCCAAAACAGGAAAAATTTTTAAAGTAAATGGATTAAGATTGAAGCCTTATTTGGGAGATATTAAAATGATTTATAAAGAAGCTTATGAATTGAGTCAACCTGATTAAAGATTTACTTAAGTCGGGCTGACGACGTTAAACCAAGCGCTTTGTGGGAGGCAACCCATAATTATCTTTTGTTTTGAGTGTTTTTATGTTTTTAATGTAAGGTTATGCCTCGATCTTGACTAATTTTATATTACTTAGAAAAATTTGATGCTTATAAGTCTTTGTTGACTTAAGTTGAAGATTATTTTGAAGTATGTAAGATTTAGAAATTGGATCACTCTATTCTAAATATGAGTAAAAAGGAGATCAAGTTAACCTTCATTATGATTACTTATAATTTGTGTTATTGAGTCTAGATTAATCTTACCAATATAATTTACCTATCTTGAAGAACGAAACTTTGAAATTTGACGATTAGGTGAAACGGAGTTGAACATAGTTCCGGCGCCTAGGCGCCAAGATTCGGCGCCTAAGCGCCCGAGTTAAACTATGTATCAATAGGTTCGGCGTCTAGGCGCCAGATTTGGCGCCTAAGCGCCACGGTTACTGGGTCGTGCAAAAACCGAAAATTTTCAGTTTTTCACACGATTTTTACCTTTAAATCAACCCATCTTCATCCCTAACCATCAAGCAATCAAAGTTACATCCATTACACTTCATTCTTAAGAGATTTGAGAAACTTTTGAAGAAATGGAAGGAAGAAATCATGGAGAAGAGGCTAGGGACAAGGTCTCAAAGGATCCTCAACCCTTCTTCAATGGTTTCATCGCGGTAAGTTTAGAGAAATTTTCTAGTCGTTTAGATAAGTTTGAAGCGGAGTTTAAAAGCATTGGAGATCGCCTTCATGAGATGTTTCATCAGATTGAACATCTAGAATGGCAGATGAAACTTCAATATGATCATTTTGCGGCTTATCAAGATGCTCAAGTTGAAATGTATGCGAAGAACAAGTGGATTGACGAAAATACGGCTACTGATTTCCCGAGAGCGTTAGTATTCTTTCCAAGTAGAATACATAATTTCCCTTGTGAAGAATAGAGTATTCTGGTAATGAGATCATTATTGTCTGGTTTATTGAGACGTTGTATCGATTTAGTGAATCGATTGTGTTTGTTTGTGTATTTGCTTCCATGTTCAATGTGTGTTGTTTTTGCTTAGAAATTGTTGTGTTTGATTGTGTATTAGGAACTTGAATCAAGTATGATACTTATCTGGAAAATATTGAGCCAATATTGAAGATTATAAATGGAATTTAGTGAAATTTGATTTAAACTTTATGTTTGATTGGTGGATTTAATATTTAATTTTTAAATTTTTTTGGAAAATTTTTTGGAAGTTTGAAACTGAAGCCCTACTCTAATGTGAGTAATTGAAAGTTGAATTTATGAATTTTAGTGGAAAATTAAATTTAAAAATAATTTTTTGTGAAAGGCGAGTCTGGCGCCTAGGCGCCAGAATTCGGCGCTTAAGCGCCGGTTCGGCCTGTACCCGAAAAATTCCTTAAATACCCCCAAAAGCCATTATTGACGCCTAAGCCTTCTTCTTCCTCCATTTTTCGCGAAAATCAGCTTTTAGAATCCATTTTGAGGTCAAAACATCAAGGATTTGAGCGCGAAACCACTCGATTTCTCCGTCTCAAGGTCAGATCTACACTTTAAACCATTTATTTACAATTTTAACCATAGATTTCCCTAGGTTTTGCTAAGAACCAAAAATTTGAAATTTTTTTTGATTTTTAATGATTTCTTTGGATTTTTAAACTTATTTTAAGTTTTCTAAACTTAAAAAGAGTTTAAATTTTTTATTCCTAAATTTGTTCTTGTTTTCTTTCACGTTTAGATGGCTCCGAAATCTAAATGCGGGAAAGCACGAGACAACTTCAATAGCAGCAAATATTCAACTGCGGCTGCGCATTTTCGATTCCACGAATTTGCAATGTTGAGGAAGTTCATTTCAGAACGAAGTTTCTATCATCCGGGGGAGATGATTGAAAACATTATTGTTGCGCACAACTGGCAACGATTTTGTTATTTCTACTGTCATTCTTCGTTATCCCTATAGTTCGAGAGTTTTATGCAAATTTTACGGATGCCGAAGATTATGAAGTTTTTGTCAGAGGTGTCAGAGTAGGATTTACTCCTGAAAGGATCAATGTATTTTATGACCTGCCACCGACTATAGAGTGCCACTATTCTGAATTATCTCCATCTGAGGGAGATTTGGATATGATCATTGCTTATTTGACTGACGGTACTAGATCTTGGAAGATCAGGAACGGAAAAAGGGTAAACTTCAAATCCTCCAAGTTAAATGGTATTTCTAAAGCATGGCACTATTTTATTTATGCAAGATTGTTACCTTCCAACCACCTGAGTGAAGTGATTAGAGATCGAGCGATCTTAAACTACTCGCATTCGGGAAAGGAAGCCTATTGATGTCGGCGGTATTATTTATGATTCCGTGGATTCTACTCGCGAGATCCAGCACTTACGTTGGATCGGGATTCCCATCTATGATTTATTCATTATGTATTAGCAATGGAGTCGCTGCAGATATTTCAGAGGAAAGGTTGAAAACTACTAAGTCGATTGGTCAGGAGAGCATTAGCATATATGATCGTCTTCGAGGGAAGAAATCGACTGCTCCTTCTTCTTCTGCACCCACTCCAGATAGACCTTCTACTTCTACTGAGCCACCATCGAGTTTCTGGGAGTCAATGCATGATCAGTTTATAGAGCAACAGCAGGAGTTATTTCAAACTCATCTGCGAGGTTGATACTTATTGATAGGAAACTTGATCATTTATCTGATTATACCCAGAGGAAGAGTAGCTATGATGCTGAGTATAATAAAGCCCTCGTCAGATTTTTGAAGGGTGAGCATGATGTTAGTTTCCCTACTTTTCCTAGTTTCACACCATTTGTTGATCCTAAGGATGTTGAGTTTTCCTTTGGTGACGATGATGATGAGGCTACAGCCAGTGACTAGTAGTTGATAGATATCTATGTTGTGCTACTTTATTGTTAGTTTGGTTTGTTTGGTTTGTTGGTTTGTTTGATGTTTGATGTATGTTGATTTGTTATGTACCTGTGTGGATTGATTAGTGTTAAGATTCTGTTATTAGAATATTCTTAGTATATTGTGTTTGTGACTGAGATTAGAGTTAATTTATGATATGTTTGTTTCAGTCTACTGTTTAGTAATTAATAATTTTGCTTTGCTTTTATTTTGTTTTAAATTTAGTATAATCATAAAAATTAGCCTGCTTACTTTTTATACCTGCTTCAATTTTATCTTTCTTATTCATAAAAGCATGATTAGAAGTAAATTTTTCTTTTTAAGATCGTTTTTACATACTTATAAAAATTTCCTTTTTAAAAATTATGATTTTCTTTCTCTCATACTTTCAAATTTTCATAGTATACCAAAACTTAAGTTTGGGGGAAGAGAAAATACATTCAAATTTAAGTTTTATTTGTCCTTAAAGAGCTAATATTTTCTTAAAATAAAAACTTTTTAACATAAATTAAGGAATGAAGAATCTATTTAAGATCACTTTTATTTTTTGAAATTATAAACAATTTAGTGAACTTAACAAAAATTTTAATAACTTTGATTGATTTTAAGAATAGAATTATTTAACTTAAAGAAGAATAAGATTAAGGAATTTTTCTATTCATGGTAGAAATAATGGAATTTTAGAAGTATTAAGTAATAAAAAATTATCACTTGAAAAAGAAAAGATTGAAAATTTTTTTGAATTTTTATTCATGTTATAATAATTAAGTGGAAATGTATAAGTTTTGAAAATATAAGTTAAGGATAGTGAAGTTCAAAATCATTAACAGGCTATCCAGATATAGTAATCATCTCTATTCAAAAAAAAAAAAAAGAAGAGAAGAGAGGAGAAGCTTGAGGAAATGCCTAATCAAAAATTGGCTTCACTTGAATTATCTTAAAGAAGGAAAACTAGTTACATATT